>NC_069455.1:28142930-28216804 GCF_026875155.1 Cherax quadricarinatus | reverse complement strand
TTTTTTTGGGTTTTGGGGTAGGGGGGGGTTCGAAAAGGCCCTGTTTTTTAGGGGTCAGTAGGCCTTCTGCTCCCCTTCCATTTTATTCTTATATATTTTTGTGGGGTTGGTAGACAGCAACCACCCGGGGAAGTAACCGTCCCCAATGACTTGAAAAAAAAAATGTAACTGTTTTGCATGATGGTGGGATTGCGGGTTTCTTTTTCTGTCTCATAAACACCTAAGAAAAACGGGGATATCTTGTACTCCTACTTACACTTTGGGGTCACATTCCAGACACGCACATGCTAAATTATCATAATCTAGGTTTTTCTCTTTTTTCTAATAGCTCTTTTTCTTTTTTATTTTTCTATTGTCCATGGGGAAGTGGAAAAGATTCTTTCCCTCCGTAAGCCATGCGTGCCCGTATGAGGCGACTAAAATGCCGGGAGCAAGGGGCTAGTAACCCCTTCTCCTGTATACAATTACTAAAAAAGAGAAGAAGAAAAACTTTATAAAACTGGTTGCTTAAATGTGCGTGGATGTAGTGCGGATGACAAGAAACAGATGATTGCTGATTGTTATGAATGAAAAGAAGTTGGATGTCCTGGCCCTAAGCGAAACAAAGCTGAAGGGGGTAGGAGAGTTTCAGTGGGGGGAAATAAATGGGATTAAAATCTGGAGTATCTGAGAGAGTTAGAGCAAAGGAAGGGGTAGCAGTAATGTTAAATGATCATTATGGAAAAGGAGAAAAGAGAATATGAATGTGAAAATTCAAGATTATGTGGATTAATGTAAAGGTTGGATGCGAGAAGTGGGTCATAATAAGCGTGTATGCCTGGAGAAGAGAGGAATGCAGAGGAGAGAGAGAGATTTTGGGAGATGTTAAGTGAATGTATAGGAGCCTTTGAACCAAGTGAGAGAGTAATTGTGGTAGGGGACTTGAATGCTAAAGTAGGAGAAACTTTTAGAGGGGTGTGGTAGGTAAGTTTGGGGTGCCAGGTGTAAATGATAATGGGAGCCCTTTGATTGAACTTTGTATAGAAAGGGGGTTTTGTTATAGGTAATACATATTTAAGAAAAGAGGAAAAAATAAGTATACACGATATGATGTAGGGCGAAATGACAGTAGTTTGTTGGATTATGTATTGGTAGATAAAAGACTGTTGAGTAGACTTCAGGATGTACATGTTTTTAGAGGGGCCAAGATATATCAGATCACTTTCTAGTTGTAGCTATACTGAGAGTAAAAGGTAGATGGGATACAAGGAGAATAGAAGCATCAGGGAAGAGAGAGGTGAAGGTTTATAAACTAAAAGAGGAGGCAGTTTTGGGTAAGATATAAACAGCTATTGGAGGATAGATGGGCTAATGAGAGCATAGGCAATGGGGTCAAGAGGTATGGGGTAGGTTTAAAATGTAGTGTTAGAGTGTTCAGCAGAAGTTTTGGTTACAGGAAAGTGGGTGCAGGAGGGAAGAGGAGCGATTGGTGGAATGATGATGTAAAGAGAGTATAAGGGAGAAAAAGTTAGCATATGAAAGTTTTACAAAGTAGAAGTGATGCAAGGAGGGAAGAGTATATGGAGAAAAAAGAGAGAAGTTAAGAGAGTGGTGAAGCAATGTAAAAAGAGAGCAAATGAGAGAGTGGGTGAGATGTTATCAACAAATTTTGTTGAAAATAAAAAAAAGTTTTGGAGTGGATTAACAAGTTAAAGAAAGCCTAGAGAACAATGGATTTGTCAGTTAAAAATAGGAGAGGAGAGTTATTAAATGGAGAGTTAGAGGTATTGGGAAGATGGAAGGAATATTTTGAGGAATTGTTAAATGTGATGAAGATGGGGAAGCTGTGATTTCGTGTATGGGGCAAGGAGGAAAAACATCTTGTAGAGTGAGGAAGAGCCAGTTGTGAGTGGGGGGGAAAGGGTTCGTGAGGCAGTAGGTAAAATGAAAGGGGTAAGGCAGCCGGGATTGATGGGATAAAGATAGAAATGTTAAAAGCAGGTGGGGTTTATAGTTTTGGAGTGGTTGGTGCAATTTTTTAATAAATGTATGGAAGAGGGTAAGGTACCTAGGGATTGGCAGAAAAGGCATGCATAGTTCCTTTGTATAAAGGCAAAGGGGATAAAAGAGAGTGCAAAAATTTATAGGGGGATAAGTCTGTTGAGTGTACCTGGTAAAGTGTATGGTAGAGTTTATATTTGAAGAAATTAAGAGTAAGACGGAGAATAGGATAGCAGATATACAAGGAGGCTTTAGGAAAGGTAGTGGTGTGTGGACCAGGTGTTTTACAGTGAAACTTATAAGTGAACAGTAATTTAGAATAAGGCTAAAGAGGTCTTTGTGGCATTTATGGATTTGGAAAAGGCGATGACTGGTGGATAGGTGGGCAATGTGGCAGATGTTGCAAGTGTATTGGTGTAGGCGAGGTAAGTTTTTACTGAGAAAGCAGTGAGAAGAGTTTTTACGAGGATAGTGAGGCTTCAAGGTTAGAGTATGTAGGAAAGATGGGAAATTTTCGGGGGGTGCCAGTAAAAGTAGGCCTTATACAAGATGTGTGATTACCGTGGTGTTTAATATATTTATAGATGGTGTTTCAGTAAGAGAAGTAAATGCGAGGGTTTTGGGCAAGAGGCGTGGAGTTAAAAGATAAAAAGAATCCACACACAAGTGGGAGTTGTCACAGCTGCTCTTTTACTGATGACACTGTGCTCATTGGGAGATTCTGAAGAGAGTTTGCAGAGATGGTGGATGAATTTGTAGGGTGGCAAAAGAAGAAAATAAAGGTGAATACGGAAAGAGTAAGGTTATGAGGATAACAAAAGATTAGGTGATAGAAAGATTGAATATCAGTTGGAAGGGAGAGAGTATGGAGAGTGAACGTATTGCAGATATTTGGGAGTGGACGTGTCAGCGGATGGGTCTATGAAAGAGAGGTGAATCATAGAAATTGATGAGGAAAAAGAGTGAGTGGTGCACTCTTAGAGTCTGTGGAAACAAAGACTTTGTCCATGGAGGCAAAGAGGGGAATGTATGAGAGTATAGTTTTACACCAACGCTCTATATGGTGTGAAGCGATGGGTGATGAATGTTGCAGCGAGGAGAAGTCGTGGAGGCAGTGGAGATGTCATGTCTGAGGGCAAATGTGTGGTGTGAATATAATTGCAGAGAATTCGTAGTTGGAAGTTAGGAGGAGGTGCCGGGATTACCAAAACTGTTTCACAGAGGGGACTGAGTAAAGGGTTGTGAAGGTGTTCGGACATGTAAGAGAATGGAGCGAAACAGAATGACTTCAAGAGTGTATCATCTGTAGTGGAAGGAAGGCGGGTAGGTTCCGACGGCTAGAAGGGTTGGAGGGAGGGGGTAAAGGAGGTTTTTTGTGTCGAGGGCTTGGACTTCCACAGGCATGCGTGAGGGGGGGGGCGTGTTTGATAGGAGTAATGGAACAATGGTTTTTTAGATACTTGACGTGCTGTATGATGTGAGCAAGTAACATTTTATGAAGGATTCAGGGAAACTCGGCAGGCCGACTGAAGTCCTTGAGATGGGAAGTACAGTGCCTGCACTCTGAAAGGAGGGTGTTTAAATTGTTGCAGTTTAAAAACTGTAGTGTAAAGCACCCTTCTGGCAAACAGTGATGGAGTGAATGATGGTGAAAGATTTTTCTTTTTTCGGGCCACCCTGCCTTGTGGGAATCGGCCGGTGTGATAATAAAAAAAAAATAATAAAAACTTTCGACAAAAGAATAAATTGGTAGAATTACCACCAATATGTAAAGTAAAAGGACCAAGTCAACTAATGTGACATTTATTTGCAAGTTTCGCTCTCCAGAGCATTATTATCAAGCCATACAAACAATACATGGACACAGAGGGTATATAAAGTCTCAAGTAGGTGTAATACTAGGAGGTACCATTTTCGATTGTTCACTAGTGGTAGTTATATTTGTCCCAACCTATTTTATGTTACCTCAAGTAATAAGCTTTTATATCCTTTTTACTCAAGTACGAATTAATTGCTCCTACCAATTTATTACTTTTGTCACTACCACCACACTACTTAACGTACTACCACTACCAACTAGTGAACATTCGAAATGGTACCTCACTAATATTACACCTCACTCTGAGCCTTTATATATCCTCTGTGTCCATGTATTGTTTGTAATGGCTTGATAAAGCTCCTGGAGAGCGAAACGTTGCCACAATAAATGTCACATTAGTTGCACTTGTGTCCTTTTACTTTATATATGACAAAAGAGCAATAAAAGGGAGAAGATAAACTGACTCGAGGCGCCGCCAAATATGCATAAAAATATAAATGCACAAGAATGGAGCAATATCACTAAACGGAATTAGGTCACCAGAGTAACCTGACTCCTCTCACAGCGTAAATAAAATTCAACCCATAAAATAAGAGAAATGGCACAGGATAAAATAAACAAATGTGTTTAAAAGACTTCAAGAGAAAAATTACAATGATACTTATGATTAAAAAAGCAATGAACTAGACGAGACAAAAATGTCAAAAGCAAAAGGCGAGCTGCTTGAAATTAATAATACCTTGAGAACAAGCTCTCAAGACCTAGAAGATCAGAGAAATAACTTTTAGTCCAAAACAAATTCAGTAAAAATAGAAATTGACAGAATCACATTTAGATGTACACACAAGGCAATATTACGCACAAAATGAGTGAGTATATGAGGCTGGCTGACTCGTCCCTAGGACACTGCACTCAGGCCAAGCGAATTACTTACAGGGATTAAAATATCTTAAACTGAGCTTAATGCAAGAATGAGTTCTCTTGGGTAGCTTTGGGTAGTGGTAGTGTTGATAAGGACCTTACACAAATAACCCGCACATAAAAGAGAGAAGCTTACGACGACGTTTCGGTCAGTGTGACTTTGTAAATGGTCCAAGTCTGACCGAAACGTCGTCGTAAGCATCTCTCTTTTATGTGCGGGTTATTTGTGTATCGTTCCAGTCACGGTATTGTGCCTTTTTTTGTTATTGAGGAAATGGTATGGTGATACCGACAAGATGTGGAAAAAGACACTTATGTACAGTTCAGGACATTTATTAAAGGAAACGTCTCGCCACGAGGTGGCTTCTTACAAGTCCCCTAATACAGAAAAACTAAGAACACATTTATATATATAGTGGCATAGGAGTCAGGTTGAGGAGCGAACGCGTGGGTAGAGGTGGTAGTACAGTAGTAGTAGTAGAAATGGA
Organism: Cherax quadricarinatus; assembly: GCF_026875155.1. Classification (NCBI taxonomy): domain Eukaryota; kingdom Metazoa; phylum Arthropoda; class Malacostraca; order Decapoda; family Parastacidae; genus Cherax; species Cherax quadricarinatus. The sequence goes on along the minus strand of NC_069455.1, from coordinate 28,211,596 downwards.
ACTAAGGAGGTGAGGCAAGAGAGGGACCTGCTGGCATCAAGTACCACCAGTTCCAGGATGGGTAATATCCCTTGGCTTAGTAATTTTGAAAATACTGTTACTACGGATTTTTGCTTGATAGTGTTACAGACAGAAAATTAGTTGAGCAGCTTCAATGCATTTGCACCGTCTCAAGTCGTCTTCTTAATAACTATGTTTAGCTTCATTGAATTTCCATGAGGTGTGACCACCATCGTCTCTATGTGAACACATTGCGTTTTTGCGGTCATCATTTCTGCAAAGCATTTTTGTGTTCTGCTATCTAATGTCCAGAGTTTCTGGCTGATTTCCCTCTACATATACTTTTGTCACACCCCCAACATGTATAGTGTAGATTCCTGCAGCTTGTGCCAGAATCATGCTTGGTTTTTGTATCAGTTCCTAATAGTAGTTGAAGAGCTGGTAGATATTTTTTAGCCATTTTTCATGTCAAACATTTTACACTAGAGCGAGGAGAAGGACAACCAATACCTTTACTCGACGTTCTCGTTACGCACAGGGGAAAATAAACTTTTCTTTTAAAGTCTACCGAAGCCTACCTACAAGAACGATCATTCTACATTCTTCTCTCCCAGCCCCCCCCATGACACAAGACTATAAAGAGGGGTAGTTATTGGCTTAATCTGAGAGGCCTACAGAATTTCCAGTCCACAGTTCCCGAAATAAAGATAAGAAGAATGTACATACATCACCAACTCTTTTGTTCACTGCACTTTCACCCTACACTTCATACGTGACTGTAGAAACGTGCGGCACTTATCCTCAGCAAGACAACACTTATCACATTGAAGAAAGCCTCCAAGTTACTTCGTTTTACCGGTCAGCAACGTTTGCCACTTCAGTGTTTTCAACATGTTGACAGAAACTGGCTAAAATACTACCAGCTCTTCAACTACTATTAGAACCATGATACAAAAACCCAAGCATGATCTGGCACAAGTGCAGGAATCTACACTATACCATGTGGGGGGTGTGACAAAGTATATTCGGGAAACGCCCCAGAACTCTGGACATTAGAATAGCAGAACACAAAAATGCTTGGTTAGGTTAAGACACATATGCAAGCAGTAGGTATCTTTATTTCGAAACGTTTCGCCTATCACAGTAGCTTCTTCAGTCGATTTGCAGAAAATGTGTGATAGAAAGCAGAAGATACTGGAAGACGATGTAAATCAGTCCCATCACCCTTAAAGTTTTATGGTGGTCAGCCCTCAGTCTGGAGACGATGCATTGGGGGGGGGGGGGGGGGGCCAGGTATGAAACAATATTGTTTCATACTTGTTACTTGATGCCAGCAGGTCCCTCTCTTGCCTCACCTCCTTAGTTCCATTACTACTACTACTACTACTACTACCACCCATCTACCCACGCGCACCTTCACCGACTCCAGCCATTTTTTTTTTATTCTTTCTTTTTCTATATTATATAAATGTTTTCTTAGTTTTCTCTGTATTAGGACTGAAGAAGCCACTCGTGGCGAAACGTTTCCTTTAATAAATGTCCTGAACTGTACATAAGTGTCTTTTTCCACATTTTTTGTTATAATAAAGTTGGTAGAATTACCGACAATATGTAAAGTAAAAGGACACAAGTGCAACTAATGTGACATTTATTGTGGCAACGTTTCGCTCTCCAGGAGCTTTATCAAGCCATTACAAACAATACATGGACACAGAGGGTATATAAAGGCTCAGAGTGAGGTGTAATACTAGTGAGGTACCATTTCGATGTTCACTAGTGGTACGAATGTACGAATTAATTGCTCTACCATATTGTATTACTTTTGTCACTACAACTACTACTACTACTACTACTACCACTAGTGAACATCGAAATGGTACCTCACTAGTATTACACCTCACTCTGAGCCTTTTATATACCCTCTGGTCCCATGTATTGTTTTTTAATGCTGATAAATCTCCTGGAGAGCGAAACGTGCACAATAAATTCACATAGTTGCACTTTTGTTCCTTTTACTTTACACATTTTTGTTGTGACGAATGGTATATAATACCGACAAGATGAGATTAAGACACATGTGCAACATCTGGGTATCTTTATTGTAGACGTTTCGCCATCCAGTGGCTTTATCAATACAAATTCTAGACATAACTTGAAGACAGTAGAACTATGTACAGAAGATGAGGTAATCAGTCCCTCAACCTAGGAGTAGGTGCCAAACAGCACCATAGTCCGTGGAGATTCTGAAGCAGAAGAAAGAATGCCTGGCGCTTTATATAGAACGTCAGGTGAAGCAGACGAGGGCAAATTCAACTGAGCGGGATTCCCCATGTGGAAAGTAGGTCCTTTCCCAAAGAGATGGGTTAGTTATGTAGTAGTAGTTGTCATAGTCATGAAGTTATGTACATGTCCTCAGAATTTAAAGATTCCATGATGTTGCAGTGTCTGACAAGTTGTGTACGAATGGAAATATAATACCGACAAGATGAGAGTAAGACACATGTGCAACATTGGGGGTTATCTTTTTGTAGCTTTCCCCATCCAGGGGCTTAAAATAAGATTCTGGGACTTAAACTTGAAGCAGTGAATATGTACAGAAATGAGGAAATCAGCCCCTAAACCTGCAGTAGGTGCGAAAGCCCTAGTGTGGAGATTTCACGACACGGTGCTCTTCACACCAATCCAAAGTTGGGGGGCTAATTACCCCCATCTTTGATAAGTTTACGTCTTCAAGTTATGTCCTAGAATTTGTATTGTAAAACCCCTGGTGGCGAAATGTCTACAATAAAGATACCCAGATGTTGCCTGTGTTTTAATTTTTATAAAGAAAAAGCAAATAAAAAAATGGTTAAGAAAAAGGAAATAAACTGAAAAAGAAAGGAAAAATCACACCTTGGAAAACAAAGTTGTTAATTATTAGTAATCAAATCTTAAGAAAGTATTAATGCATCATGAAATTTAAAGATAAAAAAAAGGACGTATGGGAAAAATTAAACTAATAAAAATGCTAAAGGAATAGGACTACAACAAAATTTCAATAAAAAACAGAACAACAGAAAAATAATCAAAATACATGGCGCTGTACACTAAAAGTAAAAAAAAAAAAACAGTTATGCGGGAAAATTTTCCTTCTACATATACCCACAGAAAAAGTGTTTAAATAACACCAGGGAAAAAAATGGAGTTACAAAGTCTGTGGTAATAAACCAAACACAGGCGGGGATGGAACTCCTGATCGTGGGTTCTATCCCCCCCTGAGGGATGGTTTGTTTGCAATCGTGTCATTACGATTTCGTGAGTCACTCTGTGGTAATGTCACTTAACTCAGTAGGTTATACCGAGAATATGTACCTAGGCACTACTCTAGGCATTAAGTATCACTGGGAATACTAGTTTAAGAGTGCTCAATAAATTAGACACATGTGCAACTCTTGGGTATCTTTATTGAGGAAACGTTTCGCCACACAGTGACTTCATCAGTCCATACAAAGGAGAATCTTGAAGAACAGGAGGAGAATGAGGTAATCAGTCCCTCAACCTTGAGTCGATGTGGTCAGTCCATCAATCTTGAAGATTGCTCAACCACAACACAAGAGTAACTCTCTCTGTAGTAGTCTCAAAACTTCATAGACAAAGAATAAAATAACACTATACACAGTACTACGCTTTTCCATACTCAACCCTCATGGGAGGTTCCTGGAAGCCAGTGAGGTGGCTCTGGGTCAAAGGAATTGGACCTGCTCTCCTCTTCTTTGGATAAATCATGACGCCCTACCATTCCCCAGGCGCTGGAAAACTCCCAGCAGTTTAATGCCGCCCCTAAACCTAACTTTCTCCTGATATACAAAGCATGAGACAGTGATGAGGAAGAGGGAAAAATTATTATTTTTCTCCGTTCTTTTCGTTGTTCTCCATCCCAAACAATCACCTCAATAAAACAAAGAAACGCTATGTTAGATTTACTTCTCACTGCAATAAATAATGTAGCAACCAAGTGCTGGTTAGTAAATGAGCATCACAGGGAGGATTAAACCCAAGTTACAAACTATTCCAAACTGTGGAGGATATCATCGCAGTTTAGTTGTCTTCTAGTGAGGTTTAACATGACTAGCAGAACATTGTGTATCACGAGTATTGAAGACAGTTTTAATATGTCAAGACAAGTCATCACTATCACTGAATATATTTTCCTTTATTAATTTCCACCTTTTCAAAAATATTGAAAAAAATAATGTGTATATATATATATATATATATATATATATATATATATATATATATATATATATATATATATATATACAGGAATTCGCAAGAGCAGGCGAAATATACAAATAAATAACAAAAAGGCACAATACCGGACGGGAACGATCCCAAAATAACCCGCCAAAAAGGGACAAAAGCTTACGAGACGTTTCGGTCCGATTGGCCATTGACAAAGTCACAAAAACAGACTTGGGGGAGACAAAAATAGTGTTGGGGCTTGCCGACACTAACAATGCTCTTTCTTCACGTCAGAGATCATACCATCCTTTAAAACTGTTTCTCAAAAAATGTCTTCCCTACTTCCAATCGAACGTCCCGTTTTTTTGAATCCTCTCTTAACACAACTTTCCTTGTAGAATTTAGCCCTGGCTTGTCTTTAGATCCCTTCCTCCCCCACTACATTGTAAAATGCTCCAAACTTCAAAAAACACCCGTGACTTAACCGAATCCCCCATTTTTTTTTCTTCTTCTTCTTTTTCTTTTTCCCTTTTCCCCCCTTTTCCTCTCTCCTTTTTCCTCTGGGTTGTCTTTCCTCTCTGTTCGTGTTTCTGTTCCTTCTTTTTTTTATTTCACCATTTCCCCCCTTTCACGACCTGGGTGCGCTTGTCCCCCTCTGTGGGTTTCTAGCCTTTTTGCAGTGCTCCCCTTCCCTTTGTATTTGACGGGCTCGTCTTCCTTTATTTCCCACTTCACCACTACCAGTCTATTTCCTCTCTTCTTCTAAAAATCTACTGAGAAATTAGACACATGGGCGGCGTCTGGTTGTCTTTGTTGTGGACGTTTCCCCATCCAGTGCTGGCTGGAGGGCGAAACGTCTACGGGGGGGATGCCCGGGTGTTGTGCATGTGTCATTTCATCCTGTCGGTATTATATACAATTCTTGTACTACTACCCCCAAATAACTCCCATCTACTACCCCCCCCTTTTCCCTCCCTATATATAGCCGTTGCTCCTCCTCTTTTAGTGGACTTTGTCAAGGGTCCAAGTCGGCCCGAAACGTCGTCGTAAGTTCGTCTTTTTATGTGGGGTTTTTTGTGAAATATACAAACACGATCCTGGCTAAAGGGGCCCGAACCTACAAACCAGTGGTGAGTGTACTTACTCAGTGGTGACGTGTACTTAGCTATGGTGACGTGTATTTAGCTAGAGTGGTGACGTGTACTTAGCTCAGTGGTGACGTGTACAGTGGTGACGTGCTTAGCTCTGTAAAGACCTTTTTTGTGTGCTCTCTGTGAATCTGAACCAGGACCCTTTCCCTTTTGAGCAGTTTTACCGCAGCTGAGAGAATAACCAGAGTTGCTAAACTGGAGATACGGCGTTTAAAGGGAGGAGAAACAAGAGGATTCGTAGTAACCTCCTTTTGTGAGCCCCCAGGTTAAGGGGAGTTTTGGGTCAGTTGTCGGCAACAGGGAACCAAGCTAAAGATTAAGAAAACGGTTGGAGAGGCAGAAACAACGAAAAACCAGAAGACGCCGTGGAAACTTCCAACTCATTCTCGGTGCACCTGACGAATGGAGTGTTCTACGGGGAATGCCACAACGAGCACCAAAGGAAGCATTGCAGACGTGAGTGAGACATCCCTAGAACCCCAACGAAGCCATCGAAACGTCATGACGAATTCTACAAGTGGTGAAATGCTACCTGGCAAATTTTGAGTCGACTACTCGAGCATCACTACGGACGAGCCAAGGAAGGTAAAAACTTTGTTGTTTTTGGGGGATAGTCAGTTTGGTACAGGATAGGGATTCTGTTTAAGGATGGGATAGGGGGCAGAAGTGTGTTTTCCTGGGGGGGGTAAGGTATTTTTTGGTCCGGGAAAAATCGAGGGGTAATGGGGCAATCCTATTTCGTTCAGTGCGGGAGGCAACGATTTGGCAGACTAGGAGTGAGGACCTATGCGGGTTAGGCAGAAATAGAGAAATTAGGAAAAAGGGGGGGAAAAACTGTCAATGTGGCTTTTTGCCAAGGGGGATTTGGGAAAAATAAAGGGTTGTCCAGAGAAATTTGGGTGTCATTGCGGGCTGGAAAATACTGTAAGGGAAAAATCGGTAAATTCTTTTGACAACTGGGGGCCTCTTTTATGGCAGAAATGAATGTAAGCCAGGGTGGGGTTCCCTTTCTAGGGGTGGGGGGGGAGATGGGCCCAAAGCAGGGGGGAGCGTTTGGTCTTTTAAACTAGGGGAAAATTATGGTAGGGTTTCTGCAGAAAACTGTGAAGTCTCAGGGTAGAATATGAGACTAGGAGAACTAGTAAAGGCAAAATGAGGTGGATATGAAGGCCCAGGGGCCTTTTGACAAGGACATAATAGGTTTATGGAATAACGAAAAAAAGCAGGGAAGAAAAGAGAAAAGGGGGTCCCTTAAGTATTATTACACAAAATCGCAGTGCAAAAATAAAATGGACGAGTTGAGAATATTTTCTAGTCAGGAACAAAGATGTAATTTTCCCTTACTAAAACGTGGTTTAATTCAAAAAGTCGGGGCATGCCTGCAAATGTCACTTTAGGGGTTTTAAATTGTTCCAAGTAGATAAAATATCGGGAAAAGGGGGGTGGGGTGGCATTGTATGTCCCAGATCGCTTGAACTGTTTTCATTAAAAAAGGTATTAAGTCTGAAGTAACCAAAACGGTCGTTTGGATAAAATTTTTAGAGGGGCATAAAAAAATTTAAATTTAGGTGTGATATACCGTCCCCCAAATTTAGATGGACCAGGAAGACTACATGGGAGGAAATTGTTAGGGGCCCCAAGGACGATAATGTAGTAATTCTAGGAGCTTTTAAATTTTGTCATATTGATTGGGAAATTTTTTGACTGGGGAAATTTAGAACATACGACTTCTTTAAAATAGTTCAGGATTGTTTTTCTGAAGCAGTTTTTTGACAGAACCCACAAGGGGTAATAACCCCTTTACTTTGTTCGGCAAAAAATGAATCCCTTGTTAATAATTTTGAAGTTTCAGAAGAACGGGTGCTAGCGACCACAAAACAATTCATTTAGAATGAATGGAAATATGATAGTAGGAATAACTCAGTAACAGTCCCAATTTTTGCTTGCGTTTTAAGGGGTTAGAGAAACTTACATCTGTTGATGGGGGAACGAGAGAGCTATCAGTACGACATTTTCTGAAAACAATACAGTGCTCAAAAAAATTTATCCCTTTTAAAAAAAATTTGATCAAAAAAAATGACCCCAAAAAGGGTGAAAAATAGGCTAAAAAAATCTACAGGCATAAGAAAGGGAATTTATAGCGTATCAAAAAAAGGCGAGGGGCTCTTATGAATCAGTAATTGACACTAAAGGGACATTAAAAGGGGGTAAAAAAGCTAAAAAGGGGCTATGAAATTAAAGTTGCTAGGGGTTCAAAATAACCCAAAAAGTTTTTTTCAGGTATATAGAAAAAAAGTCAGGATAAGATAGGTCCCTTAAAAAATAAATATGGGCATCTTCTGACAAAGAGAATGAAATGTGCTCGATTTTAAAAAATTATTTTCTCTCGGGGTTTTTTCACAGGAAGACACTAGTAGTGTTTTCCCGGGAATTAATTTTTTTAGGGGCCAGAAGAAGATAAATTATGTAACTCATGTCCTAGTGAAATGGTTTTGGGAAGCAGATAGACCCATGAAACAAAAAGTCACCGGGGCCCTGATGAGGTTTTTTCAAGGGGTTTTAAAGGGAAAGCAAATGGAAGTCTTGAACCATTAACAATATTTTTAATTTTTCTCTCAAACAGGTGTAGTGTCTGATAGTGGGAAAATGGAAGTAAATTTCCCATTTTTTAAAAAGGGGGCAAGTCGTTACCCTCAAATTACCGCCCAAAAAAGCCTGACCTAATTGTAGGGAAATTTTCTAGAGTCAATTATAGCTCAAATTATAAAAGCCCTCTCGATAAGCATAGCTTTATTAATGAACTCGCAGGTTCACAAGAGGCCGTTTGTCTAACTAATTATTAACTTTTTTTTAGTAAAACTTTTGAGGTGTTTTACCCCGATAAAAATTTGATATTTTTTACTTAGTTTTGAAAGGCATTTGATAGAGTTCCGCACCAAAGACTGTTAAAAAGTAGCAGCTATGGGGATTGGGAAAGAGTGCTCTTGGGGTCGAATCAGGCTACAGACAGGGAAACAGAGGTTCCATAAATGGGGTTAAATCCCGAGTGGGGATCAGTAACAAGGGGGGTTCCCCGGGTCAGTCTTGGGGGCCCTTTTTGTTTATAAAATATATCAATGTCTTGATGAAGGAATTACTAGGATAGAGCAAATTCGCCCATGACAGAAGATAGGTAGGGTAATTGATTCAAACTAGATGTTAGGGAACTTCAGAGGATTTAGACAACTCTTCTCTTGGTAGAAAAGTGCAGATGCAGTTCAATGTAGACAAATGCAAGGTTCTGAAGCTCGGGAAGTGTCCATAACCCAGCACTTATAAGTTAAATAATGTAGAACTTAGCCCAAAAGATTGCGAAAAGGACTTAGGGGTTATGGTAAGCAGCAACCTTAAACCAAGACAGCAATGCCTAAGCGTACGTAATAAGGCAAATAGATTACTGGGATTTATATCAAGAAGTGTAAGCACAGAAGTCCAGAGGTATACTGCAGCTTTATACATCATTAGTAAGGCCTCACCTAGATTATGCAGCTCAATTCTGGTCTCCATATTACAGAATGGACATAAATTCGTTAGAAAACATTCAGCGTAGGATGACTAAATTAATACATAGCATTAGAAATCTTCCTTATGAAGAAAGATTGAAGACTCTTAAATTACATTCACTTGTTAGACGAAGAATGAAGGGGAGACCTGATCGAAGTGTATAAGTGGAAGATAGGTATTAATAAAGGGGATATTAACAAGGTCTTGAGGATATCTCTCAAGAGAGAACCCGCAGTAATGGATTTAAATTAGATAAGTTTAGATTTAGAAAGGACATAGGAAAGTATTGGTTTGGAAATAGGGTAGTTGATGAGTGGAACAGTCTACCTAGTTGGGTTATTGAGGCTAGGACTTTGGGTAGTTTCAAATTTAGGTTGGATAAGTACATGAGTGGGAGGGGTTGGATTTGAGTGGGACTTGCACATCAGAGCTTATTTCTTGGGTAGCATTGAAAATTGGGTTGGTCAAATGTTTGTTAGTGGGATGAATTGTAAAGGACCTGCCTAGTATGGGCCAACAGGCCTGCTGCAGTGTTCCTCCTTTCTTATGTTCTTATGTTAACAAGGTACTCAGTGCTTTACCTATCTACCCACACTGGACCAATACCTTGGAGTCCAGCTTGGACTCCAAGGTATTGGTCCAGTGTGGGTAGATTGGTAAAAGCGCTACGTATCTTTTTCCAAGGTTCGTAGGTTCGAGTCTCCTTCAGCCAAGATCAGTGTTTGTATTATATATATATATATATATATATATATATATATATATATATATATATATATATATATATATATATATATATATGTCGTGCCGAATATGTAAAACTGGTCAATTAGCAAGAACTCATTTAAAATTAAGTCCTTTCTAAAATTTTCTCTTATACTTTAAAGAGGATAAAAAGGCTTCAAGGAAGAATATTTGGATTTCTTCTTCAATGCTGTTGTAAAAATTTTTAATTTTGCAACAAAAGAATCTTAGAAAACTTACCTAACCTTATTATAACAAGAATAATTTATTTTAGCCTAACCCAACTAAATATATTTTAGATTTATTTACAATAATTTAATACTAAACAAACACAATGAAATATATATTTTTTGTTAGGTTCAGAATGATTTTGGCGAAATTATTTCATACACAAATTTTCGCTTGTCCTTTATGGCAAGATGAACGTTGCCAAGATCGCAAGTTCTGCCTATTCGGCACGACAAATATATAGCTCAACTTCTATTTAGACCTGTACTGAACAAACATAACTATATTGAAGCTTAAAACATTTTACCTGTTGACATGAATACCCCAGGTTAAAACTGGCAATTATTTGTGAGGAAAGAACTGGTAGTTCTTTCTCTAACATACGTTTAGTCTTATATATAACTGTACACGTTTAACTATGTTGAATTATGTAACAAGAGGGAATACAAATTTAAAATTCATGAATTTTCTGGATTACAATAAGGGCCGGATGCGAGAAGAGGGTTTTTGTTAAGTGTTTAAGCACCTGAAGAAGAGAGGAGTGTAGAGGAGGGACAGGGAGAGATATTTTGGGAGAGGTTAAGCGAATGTTTAGGGTTTTTTGACTCAACTGAGAAAGTATCTGTGGAAGGGGACCTGAACTGAAAGGCGGGAGAAGCGATTAAAGAGGGTGTAGTAAGCGTGAGATGCCAGGGGAATAGAAAGAAGTTTGATAATAGGTAATACGTTAGTTTTAAGAAAAAGAGGATAAATAAGAATATAAGATATAACAGATAAAATAATGAATGTAGTGCATTATATATTGGTGGATAAAAGGTTGATGTGTAGACTTCTGGATTTGCAAGTTTATAGAAGGGGCTACAGATATATTAGACCATTTTTTAGTTGTACCTACAATGAGCGTAAAACGTAGATGGGAAACAAGGAGACTGGCATCAACGAGTAAGAGAGGTGAAAGTTTATAAAATGAAGGAGACAGATAGGGTAAGATATAACACATGATGGTAGAAAGAAGGGGCCAGAGAGTATAGCTAATGAGGTTGAAAAGGTATAGAGTAGAGTAAAGGATGCAGTGTTAGAGTGTTCAGCAGAAGTTCGTGCATATAGGAGGATGGGTGTGGGAGGGAAGATGAGTTATTGGTGGAATGATGGAACAGAAATATTTAGCATACGAAAGGTTTTACAAAGCAGAAGGGAGGAGTATATGGAAAGAGAAAAGAAGAGGTTAAGAGAGTGGTAGGGGAATGTAAAAAGAGCAAATGAAAGAGTGAGGTGCTCTCACTTATTTTAATCCATATAATTCTTGAATTTACACATTTATATTTCCTCTTCTCCTTCCATAACTGAGCATTCAACATTATTGCTAGCCCTTAGCTCTAACTCTCTCAGATACTCCTAACTTAATCCCATTTATTTCTCCCCACTAAAACCCACCTAACCCCTTCAGCTTTGTTTCCCTTAGAGCTAGGAAATCCAACTACTTTTCCTTCATAACATTAGCAATCATCTCTTATCATCTGCACTACATCCACGCACATTCAAGCATCCCAATTTTATAAAGTTTTTCTTCTTCTCTTTTTTAGCATTTTCTACAGGACAAGATTACAAGCCCATCGCTCCCGGCATTTTAGTCGCCTCATGCGACACGCGTGGCTTACGGAGGAAAGATTCTTTTTCATTTCCCCATGGATAATTGAATAAATAAAGAAGAACAAGAACTATTAAGGAAAAAAGAAAAACCTAGATGTGTGTATGTATATGCATGTGCATGCCTGTATAGTGTGACCTATGTGTAAGTAAAAGTAGCAAGATATACCTGTTATCCAGCGTGTTTTTGAGACAGAGAAAGACACCAGCAATCCTACCATCATGTAAAGCAATTACAGGTTTCTGTTTTACACTCACTTGGCGGGACGGTAGTACCTCCCTGGGTGGTTGCTGTCTACCAACCTCCTACTACCTGCTGCACTCTTGTTTCCAGCATTTACAAAAAAGTTAGAGATTTATTAAACTACATTTTCAAAATGAGAAATGCTTATGATGGAAATTAATTTCCAAAAGCTTTGCATAACTATGTATATCATGTCGCATAATAAGAATGTGCATCTTGACATGTACACAGGAATGTTTTGTACTAGAAGTTGCAGTGGAAAAATGTTGGTACTAAGAATATCAGAGATAAAGTTCAGGGGATGTTGCTAAAGATATCACAGGTGTACTGAGAGGGATATTGCTAGTGTGATCCTCATTGGTGTCTTAAGGAGGAATGTTATTACTGAGGTTAACAGATGGTTTGTCACTAGCAAGTTTGTAGATAAGGGTAAAGACGTATCTACGAAACCCAGCAATAAATTTGCTACTGGGGTAAAAGAAAAGGATTTAACCGAATTCGATTACGTGGAATCAGAAACAAGATATAACCCAACTCTGAACGATTTTTGCCAACAGACATAAATTAATTTATTCACGTAGCTTGAGTAATACTCACAGGCTACAGACAAGTGACTCTCAAAGAAAATACAGCAATTGTAACATTGCAGAATGTGTTTAAAAATATATAAAACAATAACAGCAAAAACATATTCCGCATATTTTTTTAATAATCGTCAAAAGACTTTTTTATTGATTAGTTGTGATGAACTGTGACAAATGAATGGAATGCACATGTACCAATTATGTACGGTGCTTCTTTTTTAATAAACAATGCCCGAGAAAAATACATTTGTAACTAAAAGGGTTTCTTGGGTACATCTGGGTACATATGTGAAATCAGATCACTTGAACATTACGAGCCCACGAGTGTATAAATGTCCGATGCTTCATTCATGAGGGTATGTAGTGTTCCATCCCTCAGAGTACATAAGCAGTGTTCCATCCCTCAGAGTACATAAACAGTGTTCCATCCCTCAGAGTACATAAACAGTGTTCCATCCCTCAGAGTACATAAACAGTGTTCCATCCCTCAGAGTACATAAACAGTGTTCCATCCCTCAGAGTACATAAGCAATGTTCCATCCTTGAGAATATATAAACAGTGTTCCATCCTTGAGAATATATAAGCAGTGTTCCATCCTTCAGAGTATATAAACAGTGTTCCATCATTGAGAATATATAAACAGTTTTCCCTCCTTGAGAATATATAAACAGTTTTCCATCCTTGAGAATATATAAACAGTGTTCCATCCTTTAGAGTATATAAAGAGGGTTCCATCCTTCAGAGTATATAAACAGTGTTCCATCATTGAGAATATATAAACAGTTTTCCCTCCTTGAGAATATATAAACAGTTTTCCATCCTTGAGAATATATAAACAGTTTCCCATCCTTGAGAATATATAAACAGTGTTCCCCCTTCATAGTATATAAATAGTGTTCTATCCTTGAGAGTATATAAACTGTGTTCCATCCTTGAGAATATGTAAACAGTGTTCCATCCTTCATAGAATATAAATAGTGTTCCATCCTTGAGAGTATAATACTGTGTTCCATCCTTGAGAATATATAAACTGTGTTCCATCCTTAAGAATATATAAACAGTGTTCCAACCTTCATAGTATATAAACAGTGTTCCATCTCTTACAGTATATAAGCCAATTGTGTTTCATCCTATACAGTATATAAACAGTGCTCCATCCTTCACAGTATATAAACAGTGCTCCATCCTTCACAGTATATAAACAGTGCTCCATCCTTCACAGTATATAAACTGTGTTCCATCCTTCAAGATGTGATACCATTTTTCTTGAAGACTCTTAGCGAAATTTCTTAATGATGAATATATATAAACAAATTTAGATCATCTATACATATACACTATATATATATAACATTGTAACCACGAACAAGTGGTATTTAATCAATAACAAACTGCGGCTAACCGGGGGATCGAACCCGTGTTGTTTTAGCTCGCCTCGTGGCAAGAGCGAAAATTCACGACGCCCTAAACCACTAGACCATACAATCCTACAAATAACATGAGCCTAGCGAATTAGGCTTGCTTCATGTTGCGAGGACATACGATGGTGTGGTTGCCTCAGAGCTAATTTCATTCTACTCTCCGTTTGGTGTACTGGCCTCCACAGCCTCTCTCACAGAGACAGACAGACAGTGAATGTTGACAAATATTGGAAGGTAGATTGGATAGCTTTCCTTATTTTAAACCGTCATTACTGTGTAGTGCAATCAAGAATTCTTACGAAAAATTACAAACAAAAATCACGGTAGTATAGTACATCAGAATACAGATTGGCCACTTTAATTGATTTCCAGACTCTTTTGTTACTGTTGAAGACAATATATTTATGGAACCTGATACCAAGCCATCGCTTTGGCGAGTACATACTGTGGTATAAATGTGAGTAAAAAGTTGCCTGGTTTACCCTAGATATTGTCAGCTCGCGTTCCAGGGGTCGATGTGTGTAGTCACGGTGTCTACTCTTGTTGGCTGATGTGACCAACACATCACTCCAGTATCAAATACTGCGAGGAAATTGCTTGACAGGGTGCACTGTGATGCTGTCCTCACTGCGGGGAGAGAGAGATAACATTTAGATTGAATGCTCTGTTTGCAATTAGAAGACCAGCAATGAGTTGCCCACAAGCACTCTGCGAAATTTACTGATTAAACGATAGTCCTCTCTAGTGTAATTTTGCTCTATTGGTGAGTGTGAAGGAATTTGGAGGATAAGCTGGTGCTGTGGAGAGGGCCACGTAAGCTGTTTCAAAGCTAACCCGGTGATAAGTATGCAGAGGCTTGCATAAGCTAAGTAAACAGGGATTCAAGATGTAAGTTTTTTTTCATATCCGATATTCTTTCCTACCTTTCGTTCTGATATATCTTTTGGGTGTTAAATTTAAATTAAATTTAGACGAGATAACTATAGCAGAAAAGATTGCACTTTTAATTTGCTCTTATAAGAATTGTTGAACGAAAATTCCACATACATTTCTTTATCATGCAAAAGTGGATACATCAGCAGTGTGATATCGTCGCTAATCTATAAGGGAGATACAAAGTGGGAACAAAAGCTGTCTAGTTTCCAGGTGTATTCCCTCAAGTAGGACTGGGTTCACATAAGGTGTTGTATTCCTTCAATCGTAGTGGGGAGACTGCAGTATTGCTATGAGGATATTGTTAGGTTTTCTGTAACTTATTAAGGGAGCTCTAAAGGTTTCCTTACAGCACAGCTGGAGTTACTGCAGCAGAATTGGAGTTACTGCAGTGCAGCTGGAGTTACTGTAGCGCAGATGGAGTTAGTGTACTGTCACTTACGAACTGCCACCTCTCAGGAGAGCCTAACCCGTACATAGGAGAAATGTAATTTTAATGAAGATATCACCATCTCAGAGCAGAGGGGAGTGGGGAGAGAAATTATACTTTGGAAACTGTGGAGAGGGGAGGGAAGAGAAATCTGGATGTTATAACTGATGTGAGGAGAGACAAAAGAAAAGGGAGAGTGGGGGGGGGGATGTAAAGAAAGTTGTAAAGTAAAAAGCTGTTAGTTCTTCTTTTTCCTATTTTTGTCAGAATTCGTGCCTGACCAGTCGAGCAAACTCCAGTTATTGTCTGTGAAGGACACTCCTTATGTTACTAGAACATTAGTTCGGTCTATTAGACCCAGATCTCTGTATGTACCGTTGTCTAAATTAACCTGTTAATAACAAGCTGAGTGAATTACTACAGGATCGTTTTACAAAACGTGAATATAAACCAAGTCTTACAACTTCAAGTTGTAAGACTGGTAGTTGCAAGACAAGTTACCACGCAGATTTTTAAAACGTATTTCATACTGCTGAGGAATTTTGCGGAATAACATTGAATCTTATTAAGTATCTCGTATTCCCCTGTAACTCAACCCTATTTTTCATTCGTTGAGCAGCAGTCAGAACAGTTCCTGTAGTCGACACTGCGAAGTTCAGGAAGCGATGGAATCCCAACACATTGCTGACCTTGATGGGGCGGAAGAAATCCAATCTCCCTCTTGTGTACGAGAAACAGCTGCTTTGTAAGCCGGAAACGTAGTGAATTTCTTCGTGAATAGTCTATGTCAGACGCAAAGGGTGAGTAGCTCGCTGGGATTACAGGATGGATTAACACCAGCTTCAACAATTTACAAACGAAAGTTTGAAAGTTTATAATTTAGTAGTGCCTTTTCTGTATGCAAAACTATTTTTATCTATAAAATGTATGTTTTGTTAATATTTCCCATAGGAAATAATGTAAATCCAATTAAACCATTCCAGACATCCAAAAATATTAACAAACATTTCATTTTATAGATAATAAAAATAGTTGGGTAGGTAGTAGGTTGGTAGACAACAACCGCCCAGGGAGGTACTACCGTCCTGCCAAGTGAGTGTAAAACGAAAGCCTGTAATTGTTTTACATGATGGTAGGATTGCTGGTGTCCTTTTTTGTCTGTCTCATAAATATGCAAGATTACAGGTATGTCTTGCTACTTCTACTTACACTTAGGTCACACTACACATACATGTACACGTTTATTTATACACACTCATCTGAGTTTTCTTGGATTTTATCTTAATAGTTCTTGGTCTTATTACTTTTCCTTTTATATCCATGGGGAAGTGGAATAAGAATCTTTCCTCCGTAAGCCATGCATGTTGTAAAAGTCAACTAAAATGCCGGGAACAATGGGCTAGTAACCCCTTTTTCTGTAAAGATTACTAAAAAGAATATGAAGAAGAAAATTGTCAAAGTGGGAAGTCTGAATGTGCGTGGATGTTGTGCAATGATAGAAAGAGATGATTGTGAATGTTATGAATGAGAAGAAACTGGATGTCCTGGCTTTAAGTGAAACAAAGCTGAAGGGGGTGGGAGAGTTTCAATGGAGAGGAATAAATGGGATTAGGTCAGGGGTTTCAAATACAGTTAGAGCTAAAGAAGGAGTAGCAATAATGTTGAAGGATAAGCTATGGCAGGAAAAGAGGGATTATAAATGTATTAATTCAAGGATTATGTGAGTAAATAAAGATTGGATGTGAAAAGTGGGTTATAATAAGCGTGTATGCACCTGGAGAAGAGAGAAGTGTAGAGGAGAGAGAGAGATTTTGGAAATGTGAGTGAATGCGTGGGAGTTTTGAATCAAGTGTGAGAGTAATGGTGGTTGGAGATTTCAATGCTAAAGTGGGTAAAAATGTTATGGAGGGAGTAGTAGGTAAATTTGGGGTGCCAGGGGTAATGTAAATGGGGAGCCTTTTAATTGAGCTATGTGTAGAAAGAGATTTGGTAATAAATAATACATATTTTATGAAAAAGAGGATAAATAAATATACAAGGTATGATGTAGCACGTAATGGAAGTAGTTTATTAGATTATGTATTGGTGGATTAAAGGTTGATGGGTAGGCTCCATGATGTACATGTTTAGAGAGGGGCAACTGATATATCGGATCATTATTTAGTTGTAGCTACAGTTAGAGTAAGAGGTAGATGGGAAAAGAGGAAGGTGGCAACAACAAGTAAGAGGGAGGTGAAAGTGTATAAACTAAGGGAGGAGGAAGTTCGGGTGACATACAAGCGACTATTGGCAGAAAGGTGGGCTAGTGCAAAGATGAGTGTGGGGGGTGTTGAGAGGGTTGGAATAGTTTTAAAAATGCAGTATTAGAATGTGGGCAGAAGTTGTGGTTATAGGAGGTGGGGGCAGGAGGAAAGAGGAGTGATTGGTGGAATGAAGTAAACGGTGTGATAAAAGAGAAAAAGGTAGCTTATGAGAGGTTTTTACAAAGCAGAAGTGTTATAAGAAGAGCAGAGTATATGGAGAGTAAAAGAAAGGTAAAGAGAGTGGTGAGAGAGTGCAAAAGGACAGCAGATGATAGAGTGGGAGAGGAACTGTCAAGAAATTTTAATAAAAATAAGAAATTTTTTTTGAGTTAAACAAGTTAAGAAAGCCTAGGGAAAGTATGGATTTGTCAGTTAAAAACAGAGTAGGGGAGTTAGTAGATGGGGAGAGGGAAGTATTAGGTAGATGGCTAGAATATTTCGAGGAACTTTTAAATGTTAAGGAAGAAAGAGAGGCAGTAATTTCATGCACTGGTCAGGGAGGTATACCATCTTTTAGGAGTGAAGAAGAGCAGAATGTAAGTGTGGGGGAGGTACGTGAGGCATTACGTAGAATGAAAGGGGCTAAAGCAGCTGGAACTGATGGGATCATGACAGAAATGTTAAAAGCAGGGGGGGGGGATATAGTGTTTGAGTGGTTGGTACTTTTGTTTAATAAATGTATGAAAGAGGGGAAGGTACCCAGGGATTGGCGGAGAGCATGTATAGTCCCTTTATATAAAGGGAAAGGCGACAAAAGAGACTGTGAAAATTATAGAGGAATGAGTTTACTGAGTATACCAGGAAAAGTATACGGTAGGGTTATAATTGAAAGAATTAGAGGTAAGACAGAATGTAGGATTGCGGATGAGCAGGGAGGCTTCAGAGTGGGTAGGGGATGTGTAGATCAAGTGTTTACATTGAAGCATATATGTGAACAGTATTTAGATAAAGGTAGGGAAGTTTTTATTGCATTTATGGATTTAGAAAAGGCATATGATAGAGTGGATAGAGGAGCAATGTGGCAGATTTTGCAAGTATATGGAATAGGTGGTAAGTTATTAAATGCTGTAAAGAGTTTTTATGAGGATAGTGAGGCTCAGGTTAGGGTGTGTAGAAGAGAGGGAGACTACGTCCCGGTAAAAGTAGGTCTTAGACAGTGATGTGTAATGTCACCATGGTTGTTTAACATATTTATAGATGGGGTTGTAAAGGAAGTAAATGCTAGGGTGTTCGGGAGAGGGGTGGGATTAAATTCTGGGGAATCAAATTCAAAATGGGAATTGACACAGTTACTTTTTTGCTGATGATACTGTGCTTATGGGAGATTCTAAAGAAAAATTGCAAAGGTTAGTGGATGAGTTTGGGAATGTGTGTAAAGGTAGAAAGTTGAAAGTGAACATAGAAAAGAGTAAGGTGATGAGGGTATCAAATGATTTAGATAAAGAAAAATTGGATATCAAATTGGGGAGGAGTATGGAAGAAGTGAATGTTTTCAGATACTTGGGAGTTGACGTGTCGGCGGATGGATTTATGAAGGATGAGGTTAATCATAGAATTGATGAAGGAAAAAAGGTGAGTGGTGCGTTGAGGTATATGTGGAGTCAAAAAACGTTATCTATGGAGGCAAAGGAGGGAATGTATGAAAGTATAGTAGTACCAACACTCTTATATGGGTGTGAAGCTTGGGTGGTAAATGCAGTAGCGAGGAGACGGTTGGAGGCAGTGGAGATGTCCTGTTTAAGGGCAATGTGTGGTGTAAATATTATGCAGAAAATTCGGAGTGTGGAAATTAGGAAAAGGTGTGGAGTTAATAAAAGTATTAGTCATAGGGCTGAAGAGGGGTTGTTGAGGTGGTTTGGTCATTTAGAGAGAATGGATCAAAGTAGAATGACATGGAAAGCATATAAATCTATAGGGGAAGGAAGGCGGGGTAGGGGTCGTCCTCGAAAGGGTTGGAGGGGGTAAAGGAGGTTTTGTGGGCAAGGGGCTTGGACTTCCAGCAAGCGTGCATGTTAGATAGGAGTGAATGGAGACGAATGGTACTTGGGACCTGACGATCTGTTGGAGTGTGAGCAGGGTAATATTTAGTGAAGGGATTCAGGGAAACCGGTTATTTTCATATAGTCGGACTTGAGTCCTGGAAATGGGAAGTACAATGCCTGCACTTTAAAGGAGAGGTTTGGGATATTAGCAGTTTGAAGAGATATGTTGTGTATCTTTATACGTATATGCTTCTAAACTGTTGTATTCTGAGCACCTCTGCAAAAGCAGTGATAATGTGTGAGTGTGGTGAAAGTGTTGAATGATGATGAAAGTATTTTCTTTTTGGGGATTTTCTTTCTTTTTTTGGGTCACCCTGCCTCGGTGGGAGACGGCCGACTTGTTGAAAAAAAAAATAGTTTTGCATACAGAAACGGCACTACTAAATTCGAGGGTCCATATATATACATAGACTATTTAAGGGAAGACCCTTAAGTAGAAGACCCTTAAGTAGAAGACCCTTAAGTAGTCTATGTATATTTATGCGAAGTACATTATGTTCTGTCGAACTGTTGCAGTTGAGCGATGAGGCAGTTTCTTTTAAATTGCTCCTTGTGACAGGAAGTGTTTGATACACAAATAACCCGCACATAAAAGAGAGAAGCTTTCGACGACGTTTCGGTCCGACTTGGACTATTTACAAAGTCCAAGTCGGTCCAAGTCGGACCGAAAAGTCGTCGTAAGCTTCTCTCTTTTATGTGCGGGTTATTTATATATCGTTCCAGTCACGGTATTGTGCCTTTTTTTGTTATTTAAAGTGTTTGATTAGAGGTATATATACTATTCTTCTTTTAAAATTATAGGACTAGGTTTAGCCTTTACAAATGAAAATAAAGCTAACACAGTTTTTTCTCTCTATTTTTTCTTTTATACGAAAATCACCTATGAAATAATATTCGTTAGTTTCATTTTATCAGAAATTTCTACACGAACGAATAAATAAACGAAAGACACGGATTTAATCACCGAGTGAAAATCGTGATTATATGTCAACAGCCCGGAAAAAATCCTCTGACGAATAAAGAAGTAAATATATTCATTCTAAAAATATTTGGTGATATTTAGTACTGCAGATCACATTAATAACAAGAATCATTCACTGCTTCTATACCGTATTTCGCGGCTTATAAGACGCATCTTTATAAGACTTGATTTAGTTTCAGTGTTTCAGCAGCGGACGTAACTGGAAGACCTACAGCCCCCCCCCCCCAGCCCCCACACCCCTATATACGTCCTGCGTCCTATAAACCTTCAGTTTATAAGACGCAGGTTGGTTTCTGGAGACATTTTAGGGAAAAATGCGTCTAATAAGCCGCGAAATACGGTACTCATCTAAGCTCACTGTTAATAAAGAGGAGACAAACTACGTTCAGTAGTTCTGTTAGGAAGGCTGGCAAACTGGTTAGACAATCGTTCCCGGTCAGAGATGATTCTTGACGATGAGTTTGGGGATGCAAACCAGCTAGAAAAATCTTGGGGGTAAAACACCAGTCCCACACATAAATTGATTTATTATATCACGTATTTCAAGTGGATGAACTGACTATCCAGTGCTGCAGAAAAGTATTGTGACACTGAGGAATATGTATAAACTGCCGAAAAGGACCATTAAATTCTGTGTGTAATTTGCTTTTTTTTATATATAGTAATAAAATCTTCATAGTTCAGTATGTTGTTTTCTGTTCACAACTTTTATGCTTTTTTTTTATGATAAATGGTTCACAGAACCGACAAGGTGTGATAAATGGTTTAAAAACCGACAAGTTGGAGATTGAGACACTTAAGCAACATATGGGAATCTTTATTGAAGAAACGTTTCACCACACAGTGGCTTCATCAGTCCAATACAAAGCAGGAAGGTGAAAGGAGAGGAGAAGTTTGAGGTAATCAGTCCCTCAGCCTTGAATCATGTGTTCAGTCCATCATTCTTGTAGAAAGTGCCTTTATACAAGACTGATAACATCGACTGAAGGCTGAGGGACTGATCACCTCAAGCTCCTCCTATTCATCACCATTCTCCTTTGTATGGACCGATGAAGCCACTGTGTGGTAATAAAGATACCCAAGTGTTAAACATGTGTCTAATTGGTTTTTGTTATATTTTGTTTCTTCCTTAAATATTCACAGTTAAAGATTTCAGAAGAATACAGATTACCTTATCTAACAGGAAATTTCTTAATGACACACACACACATACACACACACACACACACACACACACACATACACACACACACATACACACACACACACACACACACACACACACACACACACACACCACTCTCTCTCCCCCAAACCATCTAACTCCCTCCCCCAACTATCTCTACCCCTCCAATAACCATCCTCCCCCTCCCCCACAACCATCCATCCCTCTCCTAACCATCTATTCCCCTCCCCCTAACCAGGATGAGGACAAGGGGTTCCAAGGACGAATCTGAGAGGGAGGAATGGGAGATAGAGCTCAAAAAAAGGAGAGGAAGATGGGGAAGGAGACTAGATGAGCTGGAAAGGAAGATGGAAGAGAGGTTAGCAGCAGAATGCAGAAGGTGGAAGCAACAGGCCACAGAAGCAGAAATCAAGATAGAGAGATTAGAAGAGGAGCTGAGACATCTGAAACAGCACAGAGACAAAGATATTACAGAAGTAGCATCGGCAATGGCTAAATTAAACACAGACAACAGGTCCGAAGGAAGCATGGAAACTAAACTATATGCAGAGGTCCTGTCAAACCCACATGGGGCCAAAACAAAGACAGGGAGCACACTAGGACAGAGAGGTTGGAAGACATCGAAGGAACTAGGACATGTGCAAGGACCTTACCAGATACCTGTGTGGGCCAGGAGCAGGTGAGCAGGAAGGATAAACCAAGAAGCATAGGGGCCATAACGAGGGAAGGGACTGAAGGAAGGAACACTCCACGGGAAGGAACTAAAACACATCAGAGGATGCAATGGGAGTCACAGTGGGAGGTGGAAAGGGAGAGATCCGTGTTTGTCTATGGGCTAGACGAAGCTAAAGGGGAAACTTATGATGAAAGAAAGCAGGAGGAGAAAAAAGCGATTGAAGACATCATGAAGGTGATAGGCGAGGGGGACATGACCCAGGTGGCAAATTTTCGGAGAATTGGGTGGTTCACAAAGAAAAGGAATGGGCCTCTCAAAGTAATTTTCAAGGCAGAATCAACCCGAACCATGATCCTGCAGGAGAAAGCACGGCTGAGAGGCAAGCAGGAGTTCCGGAGTGTGTACCTCGACCGAGACAGAACACAGGACGAAAGGAAGACAATGAAAGAGAGAGTTCAAAAACGAAAGGAGAAATGGGAGGAAATGAAAAAGGAGAGCGGAATGACCCAGGATCAAATGGAAGGACAAGCGCACCCCCCAGAAACACCTGCAGAAGGACTCCAGCCACGACACCCCCAAGGCAACTGAACAATCCAAACCAACCATCACACACCGATCCCTCTGTTTCCACCCCCCGCACCACAGTTACAGTATTAGAACAGAAGTTGAAGGTTTGGTACACAAATGCAGATGGATTAACGAATAAAAATGAGGAATGGCAAGAAAGAATCAATGAGAAGTCCCCAGACATCATAGCAGTTACAGAAACAAAACTCATGGAGACAATAACAGATGCAATCTTCCCACCAGGATACCAGATCATGAGGAAAGATAGAAGGCGCAGGGGGGAGGTGGGGTTGCTCTGCTCGTAAAAAACAGATGGAAATTCGAGAAAATGGAAGGAATAGATGAGACGGAGAAAGAGACTACATAGTAGGTACACTTCAGTCTGGGGAACACAAAGTGGTCATTGCAGTGATGTATAATCCACCACAGAACTGCAGGAGGCCAAGAGAGGAATATGAAGAGAGCAACAGAGCAATGGTGGACACACTTGCTGAGGTGGCAAGAAGAGCTCACTCCAGCAGAGCAAAGTTGCTGGTTATGGGGGATTTCAACCACAGGGAGATTGACTGGGAAAACCTGGAGCCACATGGGGGTCCCGAAGCATGGAGAGCCAGGATGTTGGACGTGGTGCTGAAAAACCTCATGCACCAACATGTTAAGGACACTACCAGAGTGAGAGGGGAGGATGAACCAGCAAGATTGGACCTTGTGTTCACCCTGGGCAGCTCAGACATTGAGGACATCAAGTATGAGAGTCCCCTAGGAGCTAGCGACCACGTAGTTCTGTGCTTTGAATACATAGTAGAGCTGCAAGTGGAGAGAATAACAGGAGTAGAATGGGAAAAGCCTGACTATAAAAGAGGGGACTACATAGGGTTGAAGAACTTCCTGCGGGAGGTCCAGTGGGACAGAGAACTGGCAGGAAAGCCAGTAAATGAAATGATGGAATATGTAGCAACAAAATGCAAGGAGGCAGTGGAAAGATTCACTCCCAAGGGCAACAGTAACAACGGGAAGACCAGAACATGCCCCTTGTTCACCCGACGGTGTAAGGAGGCAAAAACAAAGTGCAATAGAGAATGGAAAAAGTACAGAAGGCAGAGAACACACGAAAATAGGGAGATCAGTCGCAGAGCCAGGAATGAGTACGCACAGGTAAGGAGGGAGGCCCAGCGACAGTATGAAAATGACATAGCATCGAGAATCAAGACAGACCCGAAACTGTTATATAGCCACATCAGGAGGAAGACAACAGTCAAAGACCAGGTGATCAGATTAAGGACAGAAGGTGGAGAACTCACAAGAAATGATCAGGAGGTATGTGAGGAGCTGAACAGGAGATTTAAGGAAGTTTTTACAGTAGAGACAGGAAGGGCTGTGGGAAGACAGAACAGAAGGGAACATCAAGAGGGAATATACCAACAAGTGTTGGATGACATACGAACAACTGAGGAGGAGGTGAAGAAGCTCTTAAGTGACCTTGACACCTCAAAGGCGATGGGACCGGACAACATCTCCCCATGGGTCCTTAGAGAAGGAGCAGAGATGCTGTGTGTGCCTCTAACCACAATCTTCAACACATCCCTTGAAACTGGGCAACTACCTGAGAAATGGAAGACAGCTAATGTAGTCCCCATATTTAAGAAAGGAAACAGAAACGAGGCACTAAACTACAGACCTGTGTCTCTGACATGTATTGTGTGCAAAGTCATGGAGAAGATTATCAGGAGGAGAGTGGTCGAACACCTGGAAAGGAAAAAAGATTATAAATGAAAACCAGCATGGGTTCATGGAAGGCAAATCTTGTATCACAAACCTCCTGGAGTTTTATGACAAGGTAACAGAAGTAAGACATGAGAGAGAGGGTTGGGTAGATTGCGTTTTCCAAGACTGCAGGAAGGCCTTTGACACAGTTCCCCACAAGAGATTAGTGCAGAAGCTGGAGGATCAGGCACACGTAAAAGGAAGGGCACTGCAATGGATAAGGGAATACCTGACAGGGAGGCAGCAACGAGTCATGGTACGTGAAGAGGTATCACAGTGGGCGCCTGTTACGAGCGGGGGTCCCACAGGGGTCAGTTCTAGGACCAGTGCTATTTTTGATATATGTGAACGACATGATGGAAGGAATAGACTCTGAAGTGTCCCTGTTCGCAGATGACGTGAAGTTGATGAGAAGAATTAATCGGACGAGGATGAGGCAGGACTGCAAAGAGACTGGAGAGGCTGGACATGTGGTCCAGTAACTGGCTTCTCGAATTCAATCCAGCCAAATGCAAAGTCATGAAGATTGGGGAGGGGCAAAGAAGACCGCAGACAGAGTATAGGCTAGGTGGACAAAGACTACAGACCTCACTCAGGGAGAAAGACCTTGGGGTGACCATAACACCGAGCACATCACCGGAGGCACACATCAACCAAATAACCGCTGCAGCATACGGGCGCCTGGCAAACCTGAGAATAGCGTTCCGATACCTTAATAAGGAATCGTTCAAGACACTGTACACTGTGTATGTTAGGCCCATACTGGAGTATGCAGCACCAGTCTGGAACCCACACCTGGTCAAGCACGTCAAGAAGTTAGAGAAAGTACAAAGGTTTGCAACAAGGCTAGTCCCAGAGCTCAAGGGAATGTCGTACGAGGAAAGGTTAAGGGAAATCGGACTGACGACACTGGAGGACAGAAGGGTCAGGGGAGACATGATAACGACATACAAGATACTGCGGGGAATAGACAAGGTGGACAGAGATAGGATGTTCCAGAGAGGGGACACAGGGACAAGGGGTCACAACTGGAAGCTGAAGACTCAGACGAGTCACAGGGACGTTAGGAAGTATTTCTTCAGTCATAGAGTTGTCAGCAAGTGGAATAGCCTAGCAAGTGAAGTAGTGGAGGCAGGAACCATACATAGTTTTAAGAAGAGGTATGACAAAGCTCAGGAAGCAGAGAGAGAGAGGATCCAGTAGCGATCAGTGAAGAGGCGGGGCCAGGAGCTGAGTCTCGACCCCTGCAACCACAATTAGGTGAGTACAATTAGGTGAGTACACTTTATATATATATATATATATATATATATATATATATATATATATATATATATATATATATTATATATATATATATATATGTCGTGCCGAATAGGCAGAACTTGCGATCTTGGCTTAAATAGCAACGCTCATCTTGCCATATACGGCAAGTGAAAATTTGTGTATGCAATAATTTCGCCAAAATCATTCTGAACCTAGCGAAAAAATATATTTCACTGTGTTTGTTTAGTATTAAATTATTTCAAACAAATCTAAAATATATTTAGTTGGGTTAGGCTAAAATAAATTGTTCTTGTTATAATAAGGTTAGGTAAGTTTTCTAAGTTCCTTTTGGTGGAAAATTATAAATTTTTACATCAACATTAATGAAAAAAATGTATCTTTAAACGTATAAGAGAAAATTTTAGAAAGGACTTAATTTTAAATGAGTTCTTGCTAATTGACCAGTTTTACATATTCGGCACGACATTATATATATTATATATATAATATATATATAATATAATATATAATAAAATTTTAAATAATAATATATATATATATATATATATATATATAAAACAACAACACACACACCATGAACCTGGTGGCCTGGTGGTTAACGCTCTCGCTTCACACGGTGGGGGCCCGGTTCTTTCCCAGCCAAGTGAAAATTGGACGGTTTCTTTCCCCCTGTTGTCTTTTTTTCCCCCATCAGTAAAAGGGTACCTGGGTTTAGTCAAACGGGTGGGGGTCGCATCCTGGGACACGACCTAAGGGGGCCCTGGTCAAGCCGGGCGCGGGGGGTTACCCCGGAACTCTCTCCCCGGGAAACTCCAGGGATTAATGTAATATATAATATATTAGTTCTTGTGATGAAGGTGCGATTTTTTCAAGGTAAAAAAAAAAAAATTACCGATATAGCCTGGGGGCTCTTAGAGGGACTGGTACCAAACCTGCACACGAAAATCACTCCCTACGAAAGCAAAAGACTGGCCAGGAGATGCGAAATACCCCAAATGAAAAGCAGGGGAATCACGAGTACGCTATGAGACAACACAATAAGTGTCAGGGGCCCAGGACTGTTCAGCTGCCTTCCAGCATACATAAGGGAGATTACCAATAGACCCCTGACTGTCTTCAAGAAGGCACTAGACAGGCACCTAAAGTCAGTACCTGACAAGCCGGGCTGTGGTTCGGACGCCTGGTTGATCAGACCCTGATCCACCACGAGGCCTGGTCTCAGACAAGCCGTAGGGGCGTTGACCCCCGAAACCCTCTCCAGGTAAACTCCAGGTAATATGCCAAGTGTTGCAAGTTGAAAGCCGACTGGATGGAGCGTTCTCGAGTTATGAGAGAAATAAAATCGAAAAGTTGTCGAAAACATAAAATGAAACAGTAATAATGGTAGAATTGCCTACAGAATTTTAGGTAAATTGACAACGTTGAGAGAAACGTTGCAACAACAGTCACATTAGTTGCAAGTGTGTCCATTTACCTAACCTAAACAGAAAAACGAAAAAGTCATGCTTTCTAGGTCTTCCCTTTGGGGCCTAGTTCCTAGGCCTTTTGTGCATCCATATGCTCTCGCGCTACCGTCCACAGGATGGATATGGGGTGCACAATAAACTAGCCACTTCGGTGGCAAAATCTAAAAAATCCTTTAAGAGGTAACAAATATCGCCGTATTTTAGAAAAGGAGTCTTGCTTCCCCTGGAAGGTCTTCCTTTAGGTGGTACCAAATATCGCCGCATTTTAGGAAAAAAGTCTTTCTTCCTCTTCAAGGTCTTATTTTAGGTGGTACCAAATATCGCCGCATTTTAGGAAAAAAGTCTCTCTTCCTCTTCAAGGTCTTATTTTAGGTGGTACCAAATATCGCCGCATTTTAGGAAAAAAGTCTCTCTTCCTCTTCAAGGTCTTATTTTAGGTGGTACCAAATATCGCCGCATTTTAGGGAAAAAGTCTTTCTTCCTCTTCAAGGTCTTATTTTAGGTGGTACGAAATATCGCCGTATTTCAGGAATAATAAAATATCGAAGTCTAAATGGAAAGAACTATGACTCGCTATCAGTTCTGCAGTTCTACTGGTTCTGGTTGCCGGTGTGTCCACCGAGCAAGGCTGCCAGTGCGATACTGTACAGTAATTTTCTCTGCTAGAAATACCGCCCCACAACTTCATACTCTACCATCATTTCTTTCTCTGTACCGCACAGTGTGGAAAAAAATATTCCGTAATTTTGTTCATTTTCTATACGATACCAAATAAATTATTATCAAGAAGTGATTGAACTAAATAATTATACCTACTTTGGTTTTTGTAGACAAGTGAACACTGGATAATATTGTTTGTTATTAGAGGACAGATAATTCTAACCGTGGCAAGAATGACTATTTTGTCGATGGAACATCCTAACACACGCGCGCGCACACACACACACACACACACACACACACACACACACACACACACACACACACATACACAGTAAGGTTAAAGGAAATCGGCCTGACGGCACTGGAGGACAGGAGGGTTAGATGAGACATGATAACGAGATACAAAATACTGCGTGGAATAGATAAGGTAGACAGAGACAGGATGTTCCAGAGATGGGACACAAAAACAAGGGGTCACAATTGGAAGTTGAAGACCCAGATGAGTCAAAGGGATGTTAGGAAGTATTTCTTCAGTCATAGAGTAGTCAGAAAGTGGAATAGCCTAGCAAGTGAGGTAGTGGAGGCAGGAACCATACATAGCTTTAAGATGAGGTATGATAAAGCTCATGAAGCATGGAGAGAAAGATTACCTAGTAGCACTCAGTGAAGAGGCGAGGCCAGGAGCTGAGTCTCGTCCCCTACAACCACAATTAGGTGAGTACACACACAAACATGACAAATTAGACTCATGTGCAACAGTTGGGTATTTATGTTGAGAAACATTTCTCCACACAGAGGAATCGTCACCCCAATACTAAGAAGAATGAAGATACCATAGTGCTGAACGTGTGTTCAATTTATCAAGTTGTCTGTTCTCTGAACTATTTATCTACATTCCAGTTAGACACAGCAACATCTTGGGATCTTGATACAGGGAATTTAACGCTTGTCTAACCTATAGGCATGACCTACTTCCACCTGTGGATTTGTCCCGTGTGACACCTACGACTGCTTCACCTCACCTGTCTGCAGTACATAATCCCATATGATGTATTCTAATCATATGATGTCTTCTAATCAAGATTGATGGACTGATTACATCGAATCCAGGTAGACGGACTGATTACCTGAAACACCTTCTAATCTTCTTTGTACTGAACTGATGGAGCCACTCAGTGAAGAACCGTTTCCACAAAAAGTCCCCAAAGATTGCACATGTGTCAAATTTGATCAACTTTCGGTTCGTGAACTTTATCTGCCCCCAACCCCCCCCCCCCCCCCCCTCCGAAACACACTCAAAACCCCCTACTGCGGGGGAAGGGGTTTTGCACTGGAAAATTGCGGACACACTGATAAACCGAGGGGGATTTTGTGGAAACTTTTAGGGGAAAATAGATAATACGTTTCATTGGGTCCTGATAGGGAAACCAGATGCACTTTGTGTGCCCCTACCACAAGGTTCAATAAATCTACCGAAACAGGGCAGCTGCCTGAGGTGTCGAAGACAAATGTAGTCCCGATTTTAGAGAAAGGAGACCGACAAGCTGTACTAAATTACAGACCAGTGTCACTGATATGTACTGTATTTGAAGTTATGGAGAAGATTATTAGGAAAAAGAGTGGTGGAGCTCCTAGAAAAGAATGCACTAATAAAAGACAACCAAAATCGCTTCAGGGAAGGAAAATCCTGCATTACAAACCTACTGGAGTTCATTGACAAGGTAACAGAAGTAAGACGGGAAAGAGAGGGATGAGTAGACTACATTTTCATTGACTAAGAAAAGTTTCGACACAGTACCACACAAGAGACTGGTTGAAAAGGTAGAGGAGCAGGCAAGAATAGGAGGGAAAACATTGCAATGGATCAGGGAACACATGACAGAAAGGAAACAACATATGTCGGTACGAGACGAGGTGTCAGAGTGGGTGCAATTGTCGAATGGGGTTCCACAAGGGTCAGCCCTAGATTCGGTTCTCTTATATATGTGAATAACACAACGGAAGGGATAAAGTAAGAGGTGTCCCTGTTAGCAGGTGATGTGAAACTAATGAGGATAATACAATCAGGCGAAGATCAGGTAAGACTTCGAGGGAATCTGGACAGGCTGTAAGCCTGGTTCGACAAATGTCTTTTGGTGTTTAATCCCAGCAAGTGTAAAGTTATGAAGCTTGGGGAAGGACAAACGAGACCGCAGACGGAGTACATCCTAAGAAGTCAGAGGCTGCGAATTCGTCATCTTGGGATGAGCATCATACTAAGCACATCTCCTGAGGCGCACGTCGACCATATAACTGCTGCAGCAAACGGGCCCATGGCACACCTGAGAATTCCGTTTCGAAATCTAATTATGAAGTCATTCACGACACTGTACACTGTGCACGTCAGGCTCATACTGGAGTGTGCAGCATCAGCATGGAACCTACACCTGGTGAAACACGTCAAGAAATTAGAGATAGTGCAAAGGTTTGCAACAAAACTAGTCTCAGAGCTGAGAGGTTTCTCATGGAGGACAGAAGGGATAGGGGTGATATAATAACATCATACAAAATACTGAGAGGAATTGACAAGATGGATAGGGACAGAATGTTTCAGAGATGGGACACAGCAACAAGGGGTCACAACTGGGTGTTGAAAACTCAGATGGGTCACAGGGATGTTAGGAAGTACTTCTGTCACGAAGTTGTCAGGAAGTTGAACTGTCCGGAAAGTGATGTAGTGGAGGCAGGATCCATACATAGCTTTAAGGAGAGGTATGACAAAGCTCATGGGGCAGGGAGTGGACCTAGTGGCAACCAGTGAAGAGGCGGGGCCAGGAGCTATGACTCGACCCCTGAAACCACAATTAGGGGAATTAGGTGAGTACACAAACACACGCGCACACACACGCGCACACACACACACACACACACACACACACACACACACACACACACACACACACACACACACACACACACATACACTGAATAAATTAATTATTGATAAATCAAACAGACTTATATAAAACTTATATAAAAGTATAAAAAATATATAAAAATATATAAAATGAAAAATATACAGGATATTTCTTTATTTCCTCTCTCAAATGCGTGAAAAAAAAAACAGGAAAAACATTTACAGTGAAAATAACGAAATTAAATTCAACATCATTTTTGCAATCTCTTTCCTTTCGGTATCTGGTATTGTATCTCAGTAAATAATAATAATTTTCCCATTCTTTCTTTTACAAGTTGAGTGAATCATGAATGGCCTCTCAAGGTATGTTATATCACGGTATCCACACAGTCAAATCATTTTCTCGTTTTCTAAGAACATCGTTCCAGAGAATCGGTCATTCACTTTCATTAATGACCATTTTTTTAAGTGTTCTCGTCTAGACTCCATCTTCTACTCTTTACATTTCACATTTTTTCATTACTTTTAGATTCTTATATAAGATTGCAAAGACAGGATGAGTCTTTTAATGCTAGCAGGAATCATACGTAGCTTTAAGATGAGGTATGATGAAGCTCATGGAGCAGGGTGAGAGAGGATCTAGTAACACTCAGTGAAGAGAAGGGGCCAGGAGCTGAGTCTCGACCCTTGCAACCACAATTAGGTGAGTTCCTGATTAGATAGTTTATCGCAATGTTAAAGCGGAGTTAGTAGTCCTCAGAGTGGATGCTGGATAACTGGTACTGTGAGATATACAAAATGTCTTAGAGTTTACCAGTAAAATTTTTATTTTAGTAAAAATATCATTTTTTTTTCTAAGAGTGTTTTACAATTCTTATATAAATTACACCAAATTATTTTTATACATTTGTTTGTTTAGGACATAATTTAGAAAATATAACCGGCTTGTATATCATTTTTTTTCAATTATGTAGAAGTAATGATTCCCGTTTAAATGAAAGAAAAAGAAATTGAATTTCTGAAGTAAATTAGATTTTTCTCTATTTCTGTTGTGGATGAATATTATTTCCCAAACGTGAATCCAATTCTCGTTATCGTTTTACCATTGAGAGTTTCTTTCTTGTTTTTTCTCACACTGAATATATTTCCAATTACAAGAGCAGGCGTGCAGAAAAACACAGAACACACACACACACACACACACACACACACACACACACACACACACACACACACTCACACACACACACACACACACACACACACTCACACACACACACACACACACACACATACACACACAGGATGTTCCAGACATAAGACACATAAACAAGAGGTCACAATTAGAAGTTGAAGACTCCGATGAGCCAAAGGGATGTTAGAAAGTATTTCTTCAGTCACATAGTTGTTAGGAAGAGGAATAGTCTGGGAAGTGATGTAGTGGAGGCAGAATCCATACATAGCTATAAGGAGAGGTATGATAAAGCTAATGGACCGGGAAGAGTGACCCAGTAGCGGCCAGTGAAGAGGCGGGGGTCAGGAGCTGTGGATCGACCCCTGCAACCACAACTAGGCGAGTACAGCTAGGTGAGGTGAGTACACACACACACACATACACACACACACACACACACACACACACATGGGGGACATGACAGCTACATATAAAATACTGACAGGAATTGACACGGTGGACAGAGGCAGAATGTTCCAGAGATGGGACACAGCAACAAGGGGACACAGTTGGAAGTTGAAGATACAGATGAATCACAAGGATGTTAGGAAGTATTTCTTCAGTCACAGAGTAGTCAGGAAGTGAAATAGTTTGGGAAGCGATGTAGTGGAGGCAGGATCCATTCATAGCTTTAAGCAGAGGTATGTATTGATGCAGGGAGAGTGACCCAGTAGCGGCCAGTGAAGACGCGGGGCCAGGAGCTATGAATTGACCCCTGCAACCACAACTAGGTGAGTACAACTAGGTGAGGTGAGTACACATACACACGCACGCACGCGCACACACATTCACACACACACACACACACACGCACGCACGCGCACACACATTCACACACACACACACACACACACACACACACACACACACACACACACACACACACACATACACACACACAGGATGTTCCAGACATGAGACACATAAACAAGGGGTCACAATTGGAAGTTGAAGACTCCTATGAGCAAAAGGGATGTTAGGAAGTATTTCTTCAGTCATAAAGTTGTCAGGAAGTGGAATAGTCTAGAAAGTGACGTAGTGGAGGCAGGAACCATACATAGTTTTAAGACGAAATTTGATAAAGCTCTTGGAGCAGAAATAGGTAGGCAAATAGTACACACAGTTTTTTTTCCAGCAAAACCGTCTAATATTTTCGTTTTGATCTCTTCCAGACGCTTATTAATATTCTCAGTTTTATGATCATTATAGCTAATTCGTGATCTGTGTTGTACCTTGAAGATAGGCCTTCCTGTAATATTTAACTGTGATTATCACTTAATATTACAGCGCGAAAGCTTCCATTTATAGCTAAAATAGATATTTACAGCGTTATATTATTTTCTGTCAATATATAAAATATACCATGGTATTATTACTACTATGATTATTATCGATATCGATGATTTAGTTATGATTATTGTTAGGAAGGATTTCGTATATGCATATAGAACAAACAAAATGTCAGGAAACCAGGTAAATTATTGTTCACTTGTTTAAGTCTAGCTTACTGAGGTGATGTAACCTGATGACGGGTCAACAGACTGCCAGTGAAGCAGTCTGTTTCCTGATCTAGCACTGACTACCAGATTGGCAGTGAAGCAGTCAGTTTCCTGATCTAGCCCTGACTACCAGACTGCCAGTGAAGCAGTCTGCTTCCTGATCTAGCCCTGACTACCAGACTGCCAATGAAGAAGTCTGCTCCCTGATCTAGCCCTAACTACCAGACTGCCAGTGAAGCAGTCTGCTCTCTGATCTAGCCCTAACTACCAGACTGCCAGTGAAGCAGTCTGTTTCCTGATCTAGCACTGACTACCAGACTGCCAGTGAAGCAGTCTGCTCCCTGATCTAGCCCTGACTACCAGACTGCCAGTGAAGCAGTCTGCTCCCTGATCTAACTCTGACTACCAGACTGCCAGTGAATCAGTCTGCTCCCTGATCTAGCCCTGACTACTGATCGTATATTTGTTCTCCCTTATATTCACTCAGTTTGAATATTCTTGAGAATTAGAGTCAAAAGTTGGCTCCTAGTTCACTCAGTATTGTTCAGAAGACGGATTTATTCACATTCTCAGGCACTCCAGCAATCTTTAGAGATATTTGTCTTTCAGACAAAATCTTGGTGTCTATCTTCCTTATGACAGAATTCAAAGGTGTTGTTAAATTTTGTACATTTGTGCAGTTGATTATAAGAGAGTTTTGTTGAGATAAAGACTTCGATATTTGTGAAGACTCAAATTGTTAAGTATTAAAGATTAGTCTTCATCGTTAATGTGATATTTCCATGTGATTGAACATTATATATATATATATATATATTATTTTTTTTATTATTATCACACTGGCCGATTCCCACCAAGGCAGGGTGGCCCGAAAAAGAAAAACTTTCACCATCATTCACTCCATCACTGTCTTGCCAGAAGGGTGCTTTACACTACAGTTTTTAAACTGCAACATTAACACCCCTCCTTCAGAGTGCAGGCACTGTACTTCCCATCTCCAGGACTCAAGTCCGGCCTGCCGGTTTCCCTGAATCCCTTCATAAATGTTACTTTGCTCACACTCCAACAGCACGTCAAGTATTAAAAACCATTTGTCTCCATTCACTCCTATCAAACACGCTCACGCATGCCTGCTGGAAGTCCAGCCCCCTCGCACACAAAACCTCCTTTACCCCCTCCTCCAACCCTTCCTAGGCCGACCCCTACCCCGCCTTCCTTCCACTACAGACTGATACACTCTTGAAGTTATTCTGTTTCGCTCCATTCTCTCTACATGTCCGAACCACCTCAACAACCCTTCCTCAGCCCTCTGGACAACAGTTTTGGTAATCCCGCACCTCCTCCTAACTTCCAAACTACGAATTCTCTGCATTATATTCACACCACACATTGCCCTCAGACATGACATCTCCACTGCCTCCAGCCTTCTCCCTCGCTGCAACATTCATCACCCATGCTTCACACCCATATAAGAGCGTTGGTAAAAAACTATACTCTCATACATTCCCCTCTTTGCCTCCAAGGACAAGTTCTCTGTCTCCACAGACTCCTAAGTGCACCACTCACTCTTTTTCCCTCATCAATTCTATGATTCACCTCATCTTTCATAGACCCATCCGCTGACACGTCCACTCCCAAATATCTGAATACGTTCACCTCCTCCATACTCTCTCCCTCCAATCTGATATTCAATCTTTCATCACCTAATCTTTTTGTTATCCTCATAACCTTACTCTTTCCTGTATTCACCTTTAATTTTCTTCTTTTGCACACCCTACCAAATTCATCCACCAATCTCTGCAGCTTCTCTTCAGAATCTCCCAAGAGCACAGTGTCATCAGCAAAGAGCAGCTGTGACAACTCCCACCCTGTGTGTGATTCTTTATCTTTTAACTCCACGCCTCTTGCCAAGACCCTCGCATTTACTTCTCTTACAACCCCATCTATAAATATATTAAACAACCACGGTGACATCACACATCCTTGTCTAAGGCCTACTTTTACTGGGAAAAAATTTCCCTCTTTTCTACATACTCTAACTTGAGCCTCACTATCCTCGTAAAAACTCTTCACTGCTTTCAGTAACCTACCTCCTACACCATACACTTGCAACATCTGCCACATTGCCCCCCTATCACCCTGTCATACGCCTTTTCCAAATCCATAAATGCCACAAAGACCTCTTTAGCCTTATCTAAATACTGTTCACTTATATGTTTCACTGTAAACACCTGGTCCACACACCCCTACCTTTCCTAAAGCCTCCTTGTTCATCTGCTATCCTATTCTCCGTCTTACTCTTAATTCTTTCATATATAACTCTACCATACACTTTACCAGGTACACTCAACAGACTTATCCCCCTATAATTTTTGCACTCTCTTTTATCCCCTTTGCCTTTATACAAAGGAACTATGCATGCTCTCTGCCAATCCCTAGGTACCTTACCCTCTTCCATTACATTTATTAAATAATTGCACCAACCACTCCAAAACTATATCCCCACCTGCTTTTAACATTTCTATCTTTATCCCATCAATCCCGGCTGCCTTACCCCCTTTCATTTTACCTACTGCCTCACGAACTTCCCCCACACTCACAACTGGCTCTTCCTCACTCCTACAAGATTTATTCCCTCCTTGCCCTATTCACGAAATACACAGCTTCCCTATCTTCATCAACATTTAACAATTCCTCAAAATATTCCCTCCATCTTCCAATACCTCTAACTCTCCATTTAATAATCTCTCCTCTCCTATTTTTAACTGACAAATCCATTTGTTCTCTAGGCTTCTTAACTTGTTAATCTCACTCCAAAACTTTTTCTTATTTTCAACAAAATTTGTTGATAACAGCTCACCCACTCTCTCATTTGCTCTCTTTTTACATTGCTTCACACATCTCTTAACCTCTCTCTTTTTCTCCATATACTCTTCCCTCCTTGCATCACTTCTACTTTGTAAAAACTTCTCATATGCTAACTTTTTCTCCTTACTACTCTCTTTACATCATCATTCCACCAATCGCTCCTCTTCCCTCCTGCACCCACTTTCCTGTAACCACAAACTTCTGCTGAACACTCTAACACTACATTTTTTAAACCTACCCCATTCCTCTTCGACCCATTGCCTATGCTCTCATTAGCCCATCTATCCTCCAATAGCTGTTTATATCTTACCCTAACTGCCTCCTCTTTTAGTTTATAAACCTTCCACCTCTCTCTTCCCTGATGCTTCTATTCTCCTTGTATCCCATCTACCTTTTACTCTCAGTGTAGCTACAACTAGAAAGTGATCTGATATATCTGTGGCCCCTCTATAAACATGTACATCCTGAAGTCTACTCAACAGTCTTTTATCTACCAATACATAATCCAACAAACTACTGTCATTTCGCCCTACATCATATCTTGTATACTTATTTATCCTCTTTTTCTTAAAATATGTATTACCTATAACTAAACCCTTTCAAAGGGCTCCCATTATCATTTACACCTGGCACCCCAAACTTACCTACCACACCCTCTCTAAAAGTTTCTCCTACTTTAGCATTCAGGTCCCCTACCACAATTACTCTCTCACTTGGTTCAAAGGCTCCTATACATTCACTTAACATCTCCCAAAATCTCTCTCTCTCCTCTGCATTCCTCTCTTCTCCAGGTGCATACACGCTTATTATGACCCACTTCTCGCATCCAACCTTTACTTTAATCCACATAATTCTCGAATTTACACATTCATATTCTCTTTTCTCCTTCCATAACTGATCATTTAACATTACTGCTACCCCTTCCTTTGCTCTAACTCTCTCAGATACTCCAGATTTAATCCCATTTATTTCCCCCACTGAAACTCTCCTACCCCCTTCAGCTTTGTTTCGCTTAGAGCCAGGACATCCAACTTCTTTTCATTCATAACATCAGCAATCATCTGTTTCTTGTCATCCGCACTACATCCACGCACATTTAAACAACCCAGTTTTATAAAGTTTTTCTTCTTCTCTTTTTTAGTAAATGTATACAGGAGAAGGGGTTACTAGCCCATTGCTCCCGGCATTTTAGTCGCCTCATACGACACGCATGGCTTACGGAGGAAAGATTCTTTTCCACTTCCCCATGGACAATAGAAGAAATAAAAAAGAACAAGAGCTATTTAGAATAAGGAGAAAAACCTAGATGTATGTATATATATATATATATGCATGTGCGTGTCTGTGAAGTGTGACCAAAGTGTAAGTAGGAGTAGCAAGATATCCCTGTTATCTAGCGTGTTTATGCAATAAGATCACAGTAAACAGGTGATTTCAAAATATGCAAAACAACCACTCTGGAAGAATAGAGAAATTCCAAGCGCTTTCGTGACTACTCACATTATCAAGGAACTATGATAATGTGAGTAGTCACGAAAGCGCTTGGAATTTCTCTATTCTTTCAGAGTGGTTGTTTTGCATATATATATATATATATATATATATATATATATATATATATATATATATATATATATATATATATATATATATATATATATATATATATATATAATATATATATATATAATATATATATATATATATATATGTGTGTGTGTGTGTGTAAATTAATTACTTAAAGTTTGCTTAAAATAAAACTATTGTACATACAATATTAATCTATAATGTTATGTAAGAAGAGAAAACAAAAGTATTGTATTCAGATATTTTACAATTATACATAATAAGATATTAATATTATTGGATTGAATTTCCTAGTAGAAATAACCCCTAGACTCTAAAAATATATTAAACTTGCTTTTGATCCAATACCGTGTTGCCTGAGAGGGGTAATATTTGTTGCCTGAGAGGGGTAATATTTGTTGCCTGAGAGGGGTAATATTTGTTGCCTGAGAGGGGTAATATTTGTTGCCTGAGAGGGGTAATATTTGTTGCTTGAGAGGGGTAATATTTGTTGCTTGAGAGGGGTAATATTTGTTGCCTGAAAGGGGTAATATTTGTTGCTTGAGAGGGGTAATATTTGTTGCCTGAGAGGGGTAATATTTGTTGCCTGAGAGGGGTAATATTTGTTGCCTGAGAGGGGTAATATTTGTTGCCTGAGAGGGGTAATATTTGTTGCTTGAGAGGGGTAATATTTGTTGCCTGAAAGGGGTAATATTTGTTGCTTGAGAGGGTAATATTTGTTGCCTGAGAGGGGTAATATTTGTTGCCTGAGAGGGGTAATATTTGTTGCCTGAGAGGGATAATATTTGTTGCCTGACAGGGGTAATACTTGTTGCCTGAGAGGGGTAATATTTGTTGCCTAAGAGGGGTAATATTTGTTGCCTGACAGGGGTAATATTTGTTGCTGAGAGGGGTAATATTTGTTGCCTAAGAGGGGTAATATTTGTTGCCTGAGAGGGGTAATATTTGTTGCCTGAGAGGGGTAATATTTGTTGCCTGAGAGGGGTAATATTTGTTGCCTGACAGGGGTAATATTTGTTGCCTGAGAGGGGTAATATTTGTTGCCTGAGAGGGGTAATATTTATTGCCTGACAGGGGTAATATTTGTTGCCTGACAGGGGTAATATTTGTTGCCTGACAGGGGTAATATTTGTTGCCTAAGAGGGGTAATATTTGTTGCCTGAGAGGGGTAATATTTGTTGCCTGAGAGGGGTAATATTTGTTGCCTGAGAGGGGTAATATTTGTTGCCTGAGAGGGGTAATATTTGTTGCCTGACAGGGGTAATATTTGTTGCCTGAGAGGGGTAATATTTGTTGCCTAACAGGGGTAATATTTATTGCCTGAGAGGGGTAATATTTGTTGCCTGACAGGGGTAATATTTGTTGCCTGACAGGGGTAATATTTGTTGCCTGAGAGGGGTAATATTTGTTGCCTGACAGGGGTAATATTTGTTGCCTGAGAGGGGTAATATTTGTTGCCTGACAGGGGTAATATTTGTTGCCTGACAGGGGTAATATTTGTTGCCTGACAGGGTAATATTTGTTGCCTGACAGGGGTAATATTTGTTGCCTGACAGGGGTAATATTTGTTGCCTGACAGGGGTAATATTTGTTGCCTGACAGGGGTAATATTTGTTGCCTGACAGGGGTAATATTTGTTGCCTGACAGGGGTAATATTTGTTGCCTGACAGGGGTAATATTTGTTGCCTGACAGGGGTAATATTTGTTGCCTGACAGGGGTAATATTTGTTGCCTGACAGGGGTAATATTTGTTGCCTGACAGGGGTAATATTTGTTGCCTGACAGGGGTAATATTTGTTGCCTGACAGGGGTAATATTTGTTGCCTGACAGGGGTAATATTTGTTGCCTGACAGGGGTAATATTTGAAACTGGCCAAATTCTGAAGTTCTTTATAAACTTCCAAGGAATAAAAATTCCTCTAAATCCCTTACTGGAAACAATCTGTTTTCTCTCTTTCGTCTCTATTACATAAGTTCTCTCTCGTCTCTATTACATAAGTTCTCTCTCGTCTCTATTACATAAGTTCTCTCTCGTCTCTATTACATAAGTTCTCTCTCTCTCTCTCGTCTTTATTACATAAGTTCTCTCTCTCTCTCTCTCTCGTCTCTATTACATAAGTTTCTCTCTCTCTCTCTCGTCTTTATTACATAGGTTCTCTCTCTCTCTCTCTCTCTCTCTCTCTCTCTCTCTCTCTCTCTCTCTCTCTCTCTCTCTCTCTCTCTCTCTCCTCTCTCTCTCTCTGTCTCTCTCTCTCTCTCTTTCGTCTCTATTACATAAGTTCTCACTCGTCTTTATTACATAAGTTCTCTCTCTCTCTCTTCTCTATTACACAAGTTCTCTCTCTCGTCTCTATTAAGTTCCCTCTCTCGTCTCTATTAAGTTCCCTCTCTCGTCTCTATTAAGTTCCCTCTCTCGTCTCTATTAAGTTCCCTCTCTCGTCTCTATTAAGTTCCCTCTCTCGTCTCTATTAAGT
Source organism: Cherax quadricarinatus (assembly GCF_026875155.1). Taxonomy (NCBI): domain Eukaryota; kingdom Metazoa; phylum Arthropoda; class Malacostraca; order Decapoda; family Parastacidae; genus Cherax; species Cherax quadricarinatus. Next base: position 28,170,951 of record NC_069455.1, on the reverse strand, counting down.
TCTCTCTCTCGTCTCTATTAAGTTCTCTCTCTCTTCTCTATTAAGTTCTCTCTCTCGTCTCTATTAAGTTCTCTCTCTCTTCTCTATTAAGTTCTCTCTCTCGTCTCTATTACATAAGCTTCATATTCCAGTTTTTCCTGTATTTACTGAAGCGAGAAGTTTAATTTTCCAGAGTACCATTTTCCTTTTTATTGACATTTCTATCGACTCTCACTGCCTTTCCTGATTTTGTGTAGATACTAATTTTGTTCTTTAAGGCGCCAACTGACAAAATTATTCTTAACTGCATGGAAACATGTCGGCACTTTAGATTTCCATCTAATTCCCTTTTTTGTTCCCCATCTTTGAAAGTTTTATTTAATTTCCAGCTGCTTTGAAAAACTATTTATTGGGTATAATTAATGGTTGATACTACAAATATTTACCATTATTCAAATGTTTTTATTGTCCTTTTACACAAGGTAAAGTAATTTTATTTACTTTAGTAGATATTTGAAATATTTCAATATCTGTAGAAAAGTGCATTAATTGGGTGGTGTTTTTCCAAGGTCGTATAATTCCCTCTAATTTTAATTTAAACTCTTGTCTGAAACGTTCATATTAACTCAAACATGTTTGCAGTTAAAAACATATATAAAACACTTAAAACTATCTGTGCTTTATTTTGGTTTTATGTTAATAACAGACTCGAGTCCTGTCTGGCTGCGTCCATATCAGATAACCCATTTTGATCTTTCATCTGATAGTTTATCTTATGAAAGAGGCAGTAGACTATTTACATACTTACAGCCGTGTGTACAATGCTACATAAATCAATCTCAAAATTTTTTTTTCATCTGATTACTTTAGAAAACCTCGTGTCATCAGCCATTTCTTCACTTTTAACTTGGAAACAGAATAAAATGACGAGTATTTTACCGAGTTTCATTATTTTATTTGATGCCGGTGAGAGGCTCAAGAACCAAGAACTGAGACTTGTTTTTCCATCGTTGATACATCTTATTAAACGAAAAAAGCGAGTCATGGATATTGGTTGAGTAAACGCGAATTTTGGTGCAATAACTGGAATATTCATCTTCAGGTCACCTTAAACCTTTAAGCACAAATATATATAACTTAAACGTAACAATCTCTTGATGTCAGTTATGTAAGTTATGTCCCATTTTAATTAGCCAAATTGGGTTGAGTGAAATAATTGAAGAATGACTTTTGTAAACAGAAATAAGTCACAATGTGTGGATTTATTTGGTCAAATTATCACGATTAAAATGTGACTCTTTACATGTTATCACTGTCTTCACCATTTAATGGGTGATGCACTAGCGGCCAAGACACAGCAACTGTCTTCACCATTTAATGGGTGATGCACTAGCGGCCAAGACACAGCAACTGGCTTCACCATTTAATGGGTGATGCACTAGCGGCCAAGACACAGCAACTGGCTTCACCATTTAATGGGTGATGCACTAGCGGCCAAGACACAGCAACTGGCTTCACCATTTAAAGGGTTATGTACCTAACGGCCAAGACACAGCAACTGTCTTCACCATTTAATGGGTGATGCACTAGCGGCCAAGACACAGCAACTGGCTTCACCATTTAATGGGTGATGCACTAGCGGCCAAGACACAGCAACTAGCTTCACCATTTAATGGGTGATGCACTAGCGGCCAAGACACAGCAACTGGCTTCACCATTTAATGGGTGATGCACTAGTGGCCAAGACACAGCAACTGGCTTCACCATTTAATGGGTGATGCACTAGCGGCCAAGACACAACAACTGGCTTCACCATTTAATGGGTGATGCACTAGCGGCCAAGACACAGCAACTGTCTTCACCATTTAATGGGTGAATGCACTAGCGGCCAAGACACAGCAACTGCTTCACACATTTAATGGGTGATGCACTAGCGTCCAAGACACAGCAACTGGCTTCACCATTTAATGGGTGATGCACTAGCGGCCAAGACACAGCAACTGGCTTCACCATTTAATGGGTGATGCACTACCGGCCAAGACACAGCAACTGGCTTCACCATTTATTGGGTGATGCACTAGCGGCCAAGACACAGCAACTGGCTTCACCATTTAATGGGTGATGCACTAGCGGCCAATACACAGCAACTGGCTTCACCATTTAATGGGTGATGCACTAGCGGCCAAGACACAGCAACTGGCTTCACCATTTAATGGGTGATGCACTACCGGCCAAGACACAGCAACTGGCTTCACCATTTATTGGGTGATGCACTAGCGGCCAAGACACAGCAACTGGCTTCACCATTTAATGGGTGATGCACTAGCGGCCAGACACAGCAACTGCTTCATCCCATTTAATGGGTGATGCACTAACGGCCAATACACAGCAACTGGCTTCACCATTTGATAGGTGATGCACTAGCGGCCAAGACACAGCAACTGGCTTCACCATTTAATTGGTGATGCACTAACGGCCAAGACACAGCAGCTGGCTTCACCATTTAATGGGTGATGCACTAGCGGCCAAGACACAGCAACTGTCTTCACCATTTAATGGGTGATGCACTAGCACGCACGGCCATAGTCACAGCAAACATGGCTTCACCATTTAATGGGTGATGCACTAACGGCCAAGATACAGCAATTGGCTTCACCATTTAATGGGTGATGCACTAGCGTCCAAGACACAGCAACTGGCTTCACCATTTAATGGGTGATGCACTAGCGGCCAATTCACAGCAGCTGGCTTCACCATTTAATGGGTGATGCGCTAGCGGCCAAGACACAGCAACTGGCTTCACCATTTAATGGGTGATGCACTAGCGTCCAAGACACAGCAACTGGCTTCACCATTTAATGGGTGATGCACTAGCGTCCAAGACACAGCAACTGGCTTCACCATTTAATGGGTGATGCACTAGCGTCCAAGACACAGCAACTGGCTTCACCATTTAATGGGTGATGCACTAGCGGCCAATTCACAGCAGCTGGCTTCACCATTTAATGGGTGATGCACTAGCGGCCAATACACAGCAACTGGCTTCACCATTTAATGGGTGATGCACTAGCGTCCAAGACACAGCAACTGGCTTCACCATTTAATGGGTGATGCACTAGCGTCCAAGACACAGCAACTGGCTTTACCATTTAATGAGTGATGCACTAACGGCCAAGACACAGCAACTGGCTTCACCATTTAATGGGTGATGCACTAACGGCCAAGACACAGCAACTGGCTTCACCATTTAATGGGTGATGCACTAGCGGTCCAAGACACAAAACTGGCTTCACACCATTTAAAGGGTTATGATACCTAAACGGCCAAGACACAGCAACTGTCTTCAACCATTTAATGGTAATGCACTAGCGGCCAATACACTAAATCACTGGCTCAACCATTTAATGGGTGATGCACAAACGCCAAGACACAGCAGCTGGCTTCACCATTTGAATTGGTGATGCACTAGCGGCCAATTCACAGCAGCTGCTTCACCATATAATGGGTGATGCACTAGCGGCCAAGACACAGCAACTGGCTTCACCATTTAATGGGTGATGCACTAGCGTCCAAGACACAGCAACTGGCTTCACCATTTAAAGGGTTATGTACCTAACGGCCAAGACACAGCAACTGTCTTCACACATTTAAAGGGTAATGGCACTACGGCCCAATACACATAAACTGGCTATCACTACTAATTTATATGGGTGATGCACTACCGGCCAAGACACAGCAGCTGGCTTCACCATTTAATGGGTGATGCACTAACGGCCAAGTCACAGCATTAAGATGAGTAGGTCAAGATATAGTGAATTTAAGTGTAAAATAGTGTGAGATTCTGTTCCCGATCAATCATGTTAAATTTCAGTTTACCTCTTCTGAAAGGCTTCAGTATCTAGTGGCTAATTAATCTTAGGGTCACGTTAGTATCAATTAAGTTCCGTTTGCTTGGAGACTAATCTGCTGTAGTAAAATAGTATCAAGAACTTGGAATCGTTGGAATCCGTGCCACAACTGTCTCAACTTATCAGCTTCAAGTTTAGACCACTTAAGTGGTTACCTAAACACAAGGTTCATACTGCCATTATGTACCATAAATCCCAATTTACCAATTTTATTGAATGAATAGTCAAATCAGCAAGTGTTTCTTCTGATTGGCTTCGAAATATTATTGACGATGCATTCTGTAATGATAACACTTAAGCTTATTCTGAATTGGTGTAAATTTGAAATCTTCCTGAAATAGGCAAGTAATTGGAATGGATGTAATGAGATGAGTTAGTGAACAATGCGGTTCCCATCAGCTGCAAACTTTTACCACTGCGGCTGTGAATTTCATTTTTTGCCAGTTTTATTAAGTACATTGTTTCAAATATTAATACTAGAGAATGCCTCTAAAGATCGTTTCCAAACTTCTAAATAGCGGTGTATCTTAATTGGAAGTTTTTGTTTATTAAGTTTCGGCAGTGTGAGTTCATTCAATTTTTGTAAATCAGAATTTAAAAAAAAAATCAAAATCAAATGTTTTTAGAGCGCAAGATTGATTTGTTTATTTGCCCTATATACAATGTTACATAGGTTATACCAGAATATAATTTCCGAGTCATAGGTATAGACAGGGTCCTCTTGTCACCTTCAGAATTTCAACGCTCGGGAATCCTATTTTAAGGTTCGAAATGGTATACTAATATCATTATTGCATTATTTTGCCTTGTGCAGGGATTTTGATCGAAGGAGCTGGAACGAATTTCACTGTCTCCCGTTCAGTAAGTGCTGTGTGACGCGTTTGGGTTTAGCACTTTCACCTGAAGTATAAAAAACTGTGGGCGGGGTCAAGCTTCAATTTCACCCATTTCAGACATCGTATGAAATGGATGGATCGTTTCACGGATTCAAGCTGTGTAGGCACGAATGTTGTTGGATTGTGTACGATAAATGGTAAATGCATCTTGTGGTCAGCTTTATCCTGTATTTTCCTCGAGGAAACTAATTAATGTTAGGTTGTGCTCGCCTGTTTGTGGTTGCAGGGATCGAGACACAGCTCCTTGCCCCTCCTCTTTACTGTTCACTACCAGGTCCTCTCTCTCCCTGCTCAGTGAGCTTTATCATATCTTGTGTTAAAACTATGTATGGTTCCTGCCTCCACTAAGTCACTTGCCAGACTATTCCACTTCCTTACAACTCTATGACTAGAGATATACTTCCTAACATCTGTTTGACTCATCTGGGTCTTCAACTTCATACTGTACCCCGCTGTTTCTGTATCCCATCTATGGAGAAGAAGAAAAACTTTATAAAACTGGGTTGCTTAAATGTGCGTGGATGTAGTGCGGATGACAAGAAACAGATGATTGCTGATGTTATGAATGAAAAGAAGTTGGATGTCCTGGCCCTAAGCGAAACAAAGCTGAAGGGGGTAGGAGAGTTTCAGTGGGGGGAAATAAATGGGATTAAATCTGGAGTATCTGAGAGAGTTAGAGCAAAGGAAGGGGTAGCAGTAATGTTAAATGATCAGTTATGGAAGGAGAAAAGAGAATATGAAATGTGTAAATTCGAGAATTATGTGGATTAAAGTAAAGGTTGGATGCGAGAAGTGGGTCATAATAAGCGTGTATGCACCTGGAGAAGAGAGGAATGCAGAGGAGAGAGAGAGATTTTGGGAGATGTTAAGTGAATGTATAGGAGCCTTTGAACCAAGTGAGAGAGTAAATTGTGGTAGGGACTTGAATGCTAAAGTAGGAGAAACTTTTAGAGAGGGTGTGGTAGGTAAGTTTGGGGTGCCAGGTGTAAATGATAATGGGAGCCCTTTGATTGAACTTGTATAGAAAGGGGTTTAGTTATAGGTAATACATATTTTAAGAAAAGAGGATAAATAAGTATACACGAAATGATGGTGGGCGAAATGACAGTAGTTTTTTTGGATTATGTATTGGTAGATAAAAGACTGTTGAGTAGACTTCAGGATGTACAGTTTATAGAGGGCCACAGATATATCAGATCACTTTCTAGTTGTAGCTACACTGAGAGTAAAAGGTAGATGGGATACAAGGAGAATAGAAGCATCAGGGAAGAGAGAGGTGAAGGTTTATAAACAAAAGAGGAGGCAGTTAGGGTAAGATATAAACAGCTATTGGAGGATAGATGGGCTAATGAGAGCATAGGCAATGGGTCGAAGAGGTATGGGGTAGGTTTAAAAATGTAGTGTTAGAGTGTTCAGCAGAAGTTTGTGGTTACAGGAAAGTGGGTGCAGGAGGGAAGAGGAGCGATTGGTGGAATGATGATGTAAAGAGAGTAGTAAGGGAGAAAAAGTTAGCATATGAGAAGTTTTTACAAAGTAGAAGTGATGCAAGAGGAAGAGTATATGGAGAAAAAGAGAGAAGTTAAGAGAGTGGTGAAGCAATGTAAAAAAGAGAGCAAATGAGAGAGTGGGTGAGATGTTATCAACAAATTTTGTTGAAAATAAGAAAAAGTTTTGGAGTGAGATTAACAAGTTAAGAAAGCCTAGAGAACAAATGGATTTGTCAGTTAAAAATAGGAGAGGAGAGTTATTAAATGGAGAGTTAGAGGTATTGGGAAGATGGAGGGAATATTTTGAGGAATTGTTAAATGTTGATGAAGATAGGAAGCGTGATTTCGTGTATAGGCAAGGAGGAATAACTCTTGTAGGAGTGAGGAAGAGCCAGTTGTGAGTGTGGGGGAAGTTCGTGAGGCAGTAGGTAAAATGAAAGGGGGTAAGGCAGCCGGGATTGATGGATAAAGATAGAAATGTTAAAAGCAGGTGGGGATATAGTTTTGGAGTGGTGGTGCAATATTTAATAAATGTATGAAGAGGGTAAGGTACCTAGGGAATGGCAGAGAGCATGCATAGTTCCTTTGTATAAAGCAAAGGGACAAAAGAGAGTGCAAAAATTATAGGGGGATAAGTCTGTTGAGTGTACCTGGTAAAGTGTATGGTAGAGTATAATTGAAAGAATTAAGAGTAAGACGGAGATAGGATAGCAGATGAACAAGGAGGCTTTAGGAAAGGTAGGGGGTGTGTGGACCAGGTGTTTACAGTGAAACATATAAGTGAACAGTATTTAGATAAGGCTAAAGAGGTCTTGTGGCATTTATGGATTTGGAAAAGCGTATGACAGGGTGGATAGGGGGCAATGTGGCAGATGTTGCAAGTGTATGGTGTAGGAGGTAGGTTACTGAAAGCAGTGAAGAGTTTTTACGAGGATAGTGAGGCTCAAGTTAGAGTATGTAGAAAGAGGGAAATTTTTTCCCAGTAAAAGTAGGCCTTAGACAAGGATGTGTGATGTCACCGTGGTTGTTTAATATATTTATAGATGGGGTTGTAAGAGAAGTAAATGCGAGGGTCTTGCAAGAGGCGTGGAGTTAAAAGATAAAGAATCACACACAAAGTGGAGTTGTCACAGCTGCTCTTTGCTGATGACACTGTGCTCTTGGGAGATTCTGAAGAGAAGTTGCAGAGATTGGTGGATGAATTTGGTAGGGTGGCAAAAGAAGAAAATTAAAGGTGAATACAGGAAAGAGTAAGGTTATGAGGATAAACAAAAAGATTAGGTGATGAAAGATTGAATATCAGATTGGAGGGAGAGAGTATGAGGAGGTGAACGTATCAGATATTTGGGAGTGGACGTGTCAGCGGATGGGTCTATGAAAGATGAGGTGAATCATAGAATTGATGAGGGAAAAAGAGTGAGTGGTGCACTTAGGAGTCTTGTGGAGACAAAGAACTTTGTCCTTGGAGGCAAAGAGGGGAATGTATGAGAGTATAGTTTTACCAACGCTCTTATATGGGTGTGAAGCGTGGGTGAGAATGTTGCAGCGAGGAGAAGGCTGGAGGCAGTGGAGATGTCATGTCTGAGGGCAATGTGTGGTGTGAATATAATGCAGAGAATTCGTAGTTTTGGAAGTTAGGAGGAGGTGCGGGATTACCAAAACTGTTGTCCATGAGGGCTGAGGAAGGGTTGTTGAGGTGGTTCGGACATGTAGAGAGAATGGGAGCGAAACAGAATGACTTCAAAGAGTGTATCATTCTGTAGTGGAAGGAAGGCGGGGTAGGGGTCGGCCTAGGAAGGGTTGGAGGGAGGGGGTAAAGGAGGTTTTTGTGTGCGAGGGGCTTGGACTTCCAGCAGGCATGCTTGAGCGTGTTTGATAGGAGTGAATGGAGACAAATGGTTTTTAATACTTGACGTGCTGTTGGAGTGTGAGCAAAGTAACATTTATGAAGGGATTCAGGGAAACCGGCAGGCCGGACTTGAGTCCTGGAGATGGGAAGTACAGTGCCTGCACTCTGAAGGAGGGGTGTTAATGTTGCAGTTTAAAAACTGTAGTGTAAAGCACCCTTCTGGCAAGACAGTGATGGAGTGAATGATGGTGAAAGTTTTTCTTTTTCGGGCCACCCTGCCTTGGTGGGAATCGGCCGGTGTGATAATAAAAAAAAAATAATAAAAATAATCTATGGAACATTCTGTCTCTGTCCACCATGTCAATTCCACGCAGTATTTTGTACGTCGTAATCATATCTCCCCTAACTTTATTGTCCTCCAGTGTAGCTGGGCCGATTTCCCTTAACCTTTCTTCGTAGGACATTCCCCTTAGCTCTGGAACTAGCCTTGTTGCAAACCTTCACACTTTTTTCAATTTCCTGACGTGCTTGACCAGGTGTGGGTTTCAAACAGGTGCTGCATACTCCAGTATCGGCCTGGCGTACAAGGTGTACAGAGTCTTGAACGATCCTTACTGAGATATCGGAACACTATTCTCAGGTTTACTAGGCGCCCATATGCTGTAGTAGTTATCTGGTTGATGTGCACCTCAGAAGATGTGCTCGGTGTTATACTCACTCCAGATCCTTTTCCTTGAGTAAGGCTCGCAATCTTTGGCCACACCTAGTCTGCGGTCTTCTTTACCCTTCCCCAACTTTCATGACTTTGCATTTGGTGGGGCTAAATTCGAGGAGCCAGCTGCAGGACCAAGCTTCCAGCCTGTCCAGGTCTCTTTGTAGTTCTACCTGATCCTCCTCCGATTTAATTCTCATTAACTTTACATCTACAAACAAGGACACGTCTGAGTCTATCCCTTCCGTCATGTTATTCACATAACCCAAAAATAACACTGGTCCTAGGACTGACCCCTATGGAACTCTGCTCGTCACAGGCGCCCACTTCGATACCTCATCACGTCCCACTCGTTGTTGCTTCCCTGTCAGGTATTCTCTGATCCATTGCAGCGCCCTTCCTGTTATATGTGGCTGATCCTCTAGCTGTTGCACTAATCTCTTGTGAGGAGCTGTGTCGGAAACCTTGCAGTCCAAGAAAATGCAATCTACCCACAATTCTCTCTCGTGTCTTACTTCCGTTACCATGTCATAAAACTCCAGTAGATTTGTGACACAGGATTTTCCTTCCCTGAATCCGTGCTGGTTATCGTCCATAAGCCTGTTGCATTCAAGGTGCTCCACCACTCTCCTCTTGATAATCTTCTCCATGGCTTTGAATACTATACACGTCAGTGACACTTGTCTATAGTTTAGTGCCGCGTGTTTGTCTCCTTTCTTAAAAATGGGGATTACATTTGCCGTTTTATATGCCTCCGGTAGTTGCCCAGTTTCAAGGGATGTGTTAAAAATTGTTAGTGGCACACACAGCATCTCTTCTCCCTCTCTAAGGACCCATGGAGAGATGTGTGGTCCTACCACCTTTGAGGAATCACGGTCACTTAGCAGCTTCTTCACCTCCACCTCGGTTGTGTATTTCACTTCACACTTGTTGGTATATCCCTTGTCGGTGTACCCCCCTGTTCTGACTTCAAGGAGTCCTTTCTGCCTCCACTGCAAATACTTCCTTAAATCTCATGTTGAGCTCCTCACATACTTCTAGGTCGTTTCTTGTGAGTTCCTCACCTTCTTCCTCAGCCTGATTACCTGGTCCATGACTGTTGTCTTCCTTCTGTCGTGGCTATACAACAGCATCGGATCAGACTTAACTTTTGATTCTATGTCGTTTTCGTACTGTCGCTGGGCCTTCCTCCTTATCTGTGTATACTCGTTTCTGTTTCTTCGACTAATCACTTTATTTTCCTGGGATCTTTGTCTTCTGTACTTTTTCCATTTTTTAATGCACTTAGTTTTTGCCTCCATACACCTTTGGGTAAACCAGGGGCTCGTTCTGGTCTTCCCATTATTTCTGTTGCCCTTGGGAACAAACCTTACCTCTTCCTCCTTGCATTTTGACTTTCCTACCAGTTTTCTTTCTCACTGAACTTCCTGCGCGAAGTTCCTCATACCTGTGTAGTCCCCCTTTTGTAGTTTGGTATTGTCCATCCCACTCCTGTTACCCTCTCCACTTGTAACTCTACTATGTATTCAAAACTCAGAACCACGGGATCACTAGCTACAAGAGGCCTTTCATATGTGATGTCCTGAATGTCCGAGCAAACATAAGGTCAAATCTTGCTATTTCATCCCTCCTAACATGCTGATGCATGAGGTTTTCCAGGACCACATCCATAATCTGTGCTCTCCATGTTTTGGGACCCCCATGTGGCTCCAGGTTTTCTCAATCATCTTGTGATTGAAATCGCCCATAACAAGTAACTTTGCTCTACCCGTGTAAGCTCTTCCGGCCACCTCAGCTAGTATTTCCACCATTGCTCTGTTGCTCTCTTCATATTCTTCTCTTGGCCTTCTCCTGTTCTGTGATGGGAAATTTATCACTGCAATGACTACCTTATGTTCCCCAGACTGAATTGAACCTACTGAGTAGTCCCTTTCGCCAATTTCGTCCATTCCTTCCATTTCCTCAAATTCCCATTGGTTTTTAATCAGCAGTGCAACTCCTCCTTCCCCTCTGCTCCCTTGATCTTTCCTCAGGCTCTGATATCCGGGTGGAAAGATTGTGTCTGTTGTCATCCTGCTGAGATTCGCTTCTGTGACTGCTATGATGTCTCCTAGATTCTTTTATGCCATTCTTTACATTTATTTGTTATTCTAGCCTCATTCATATACCAAACCTTCAACTTCTTTTCTAAAACTGTGGTCTGGGGAGAACGAAAGGGTTGGGGAGTGGGGGATCTGGTGGGGAACTATGAGGGGTTGCAGAGGGGGAAGAGTTTGTGATGAAGGGTGTGGGGGCAGAGGGTACAGTGTGTAGGTTTTGGGATAGAATGTTTAATTGCATTGGGGTTGTCGTGGTTGAGGTCCTCCTATGGGTGGTTCTGAGTGAGGTTGTATTTTCTCTTCCTCCTAAGTCTGGATTCTTGTGCTCATCTCTTTCTTTGCATCTTTGTACCCTCTCTTCCACTTTCTTCCTTTCTTCTAGTGTTCTGCCGTGGTCGACGTACACCCTCTGGCACTTCAGCATGTCCCTTAGTCGTGCTTTCTCCTACAGGAACTTGCTTCAATCTTCAATCTTTGACTTGCCGGTTTTTTCCTCTGGAAAACACCCTATTGTTAGAAAATTTGTCAACTGGGTTGTGGCGTCTTCTACTGCCTTCATGATACTTTCAATCGCTATTTTCTCCTCTTGTTGTTTTTCTTCATAAGCTCTCCCTTCAACTTCCTCGAGTCCGTAAACAAAAACTGACCTCTTCCTTTCGTCCTTCCTCTGCATTTCCTTTTCCATCCCCTGAGACGACTTAGTTGCCTAAATTGCAACATTCCTTCCTTCAATCTCTTATCTAGCTGATATCCCTGTGCTCAGTGATCTGTCATTTTTCCTTCTAAGTTTTTCCTGGGTACTGCTGTGGTCTGTTAGGGCCTCTGCATATAGCTTAGCTCCTTCATTTTCTTTAGTGCCCTCATTTGTTCCTGGTGTGCTCCTCGTCTTTTCCAGGGATCCATGGTGGTCTGATAGGGCCTCCACATACAGTATAGCTCTTTTGTTCCTTACAGTTCCCTCGTATGTGACTGATGTAGCAGCTCCTGATGTGATGCCTATACTGCTCTTCGGTTCTTTATACTCTTTCAGATTTTTTAGTTCTTCTAAGCTCTGAATCTTAGCTGCTGCTGCTGCTATGGCTTGTAGCTCCCATTTCCTGGTGTCTGCAGCTATCCTCTCGTCCTTTTGCTAAGCATTTCTAGCTTCCTTCCCAACTCTTCTTCCCTTTCCGTGAGCTCTGCCACCCAATCTTCCCTCCCAGAATCATTCACCAGTCCCCTGGTTCTCGGTCCTGCTCTTTGGCAAACCATTTTTTTTGTCTCCACAGAAAGAAAAGTTTGTGCGTTTTCGTGTGGTCATTTGTGATGTATGTTCCTGTGTGTGTGTGTTGTGTAAGTTATCATGTGTAGGTTTAATCAAATTGGTTTCTGTGAATTAATTGGAGAAAGTTTCTTTTGATCAGAAATAAGTAACAGAGTTTGATATTTTTGGGTTACTCTAGGTTAAATCAACTTAATGTTCTTTTATATGCCTATAACATTCATATGCCATCATGACCATTGTTAAAAATTTGTATGTTATGTGCACTAAGCATCCATAAAACTTACTTACTTCCTAAAAAACTGGTCTATCTTTGAGAAAATTTTGGATTGATTTTGGCCTCTGTAGGTCCCAATTTTTTTAAGGTATTGAAAAAAAAATGGTTAAAAGACAATTATTCCTCAATATTTCATTTTATTAGCATCATCCCATTCCAAGCCGGTTACTTAACAGCACAACAATTAAGGAGTTTCAAGCTTAATGTGTGTGTGTGTGTGTGGTGCCTCATAACGATTTCAAATTTGGATATAAGTTTCCAGAAGATTTGTCAATGCCTCTTTTGATTCTCTTCTGATCTTCAGTATTATTGTATAACTGCATCATCAAACTATGTTACACACTGTGCTATTACAGTCGTGTGCCTGGAGGCAGATATTACTAGGCATCGATTGCACAGCAATCAAAATACATATTTTTGTTTAGCGGTTCACATTGTGCATGTGCTTGGTCAAATAGATTATTTTTCTTCTCTTATTCCATTCTGTGGCGTCTAGAAATACACTTTGAAGAACCCATTCTATTTCGCTCGCCTACGTTATCAAACATTCCATGAAGATCATGTCCTAAAATGGAGTGTTGAACTGTTTCCAGATTTGTTATTCTTGTTGAGCAATACTAGTTTTCCTCTAATGTAATCACCTGGTCGTTTACGGTCATCTTCCTTCTGGTAAAAACGTTTTAGATCAGTTTGCTCACCCATGCATCCTAATTTCTTTTCCTTCTGTTTACTTCCCTGTTTTCCTCTGTGTTTCTTTTTCTATATTTGCCTGTACTCCTACACCTCTGTTTCTTGTCTCTTAGAGTTTTTTGGCAAATCAAATTTTATTTTTTAATAATTTCTTTCTCTGCTTCTGGACAAGAATTTCTCCTTAGCCCTCCGGGAATTTTCTAGCTAGGAGCTCCATCATCCTACTTAATGACTCTTTCCAGTTTTCTTTTCCACTGAACTGCATTCGGAAATGAGCTCTTCCTGGCATATTCTCCTCGTCCGAACTCTTTTTTTTACCCTTCCACCATTTGTAAATATTCTCTGCATGTTCCCTTGCACAAAATAATCGAAACTCCTGCTGTAATTGCTGTCACACACAAGCCTCTTATAGTATTTTTCACCTATGTCAAATCCACAGTAAGTTATTACTTTGTTCTGTATTGCTGGTTTATTCATTTTCTGTCTATTGTGTCCATGACATTAAAGCTCAAATTTTTTTTATCACAACCTACATCATCTTAGTCATCCACGTTCCCGCATTTTTATTCGGAATTACAATTCTCTAAGATTATTTCTTCGCTATCGAAATCTGCTATTTGGCACTTCATTGACGAACATTGCAACTATTACTATCAGTCCACCTGTCGTGATAGTACCCACTATGCAGATATCTGAGATTTCAGTTTGTTCCTTACATTTAAAAACACACTGACTTCCAGATAGAAGTCCCTCTTTTCCTTCTGTTTTTTTTTTCAAATGTATTTCGTCAGATTAATATATATATATATATAATATATATATATATATATATATATATATATATATATATAATAATATATATATATATATATATATATATATATATATTAAATACCATCTGTCATCAAAACTGTTTGGCCTCTGAGATATGGCGTCTTCTGTTGCTCCTGATATTCATTCTTCCCATTATTAATTGTTTGATATTCTAGCTGTAATGAGTAGGACTTTTCTTTTGTCCTTAACAGTGTTTTATTACATGTATGTAAAGAGTAGGAGAGTTTGTGGGATACAGGGTGGAGAGGCTATAATGGGAATCATGCTGTGGATGGTATTTGCATAGTGTGAGGGGGAAGAGTAAGAGTTGTGGATATAAAGGGAAAGGGAGTTTGGTAAAGTGTGGTGCGAGATGAGGTTTGCGTATATGTGACGAAAAAGGGTTAAAGCTTCCCTTTGGTTTAAGTACTTAGGCAGGAGAGTGAATTTCTGAAGGTTGTATTTCCACTCTTCTTATTGTCTGCCATCTTCCTTTACACACTGAAGTTTTTCTTATTTACTCGGCTGTTTCATCCACTTTCCTGACCTGTCTTAATCCAGTTAAACTGAAATCTTGGATGCTTTCTGATATAAAATCCTCTCTCATTCAACCTCTTGTAAGAGGATCATTTTGACTAAGGACAGTTGGTTTTAAGAGTACCTTGCAAGACCGTGAAAATTTATCCTTCGGTGTAGTTCAACATCTACGTACTTATTCACTATATCTATTTCCAGCTTTATCTATTCCTGATTTACCTATTTTCAGAAAGCAGTAGATCATCAGTAATGACTCTGTATGTTGTATGTTTGTGTATGTGTTCAAGTGTGTGTGTGTGTGTGTGTGTGTATGTGTGTACTCACCTAATTGTGGTTGCAGGGGTCGAGACTCAGCTCCTCGCCCCGCCACTTCACTGATCGCTACTAGGTCCTCTCTCTGCTCCTTGAGCTTTGTTATACCTCGTCTTAAAGCTGTGTATGGTTCCTTCCTCCACTACATCACTTGCTAAACTATTCCACTTCCTGACAACTCTTTGACTGCAGAAATACTTCCTAACATCCCTGTGACTCGTCTGAGTCTTTAGGTTCCAATTGTGACCCCTTGTTTCTGTGTCCCATCTCTGGAACATCCTGTCTCTGTCCACCTTATCTATTCCACGCAGTATTTTGTATGTCGTTATCATGTGTCCCCTATCTCTCCTGTCCTCCAGTGTCGTCAGGTTGATTTCCCTTAACATCTCCTCGTAGGACATACCTCTTAGCTCTGGGACTAGTCTTGTTGCAAACCTTTGCACTTTCTCTAGTTTCTTTATGTGCTTGGCTAGGTGAGGGTTCCAAACTGGTGCCGCATACTCCAATATGGGCCTAACGTACACGGTGTACAGGGTCCTGAACGATTCCTTATTAAGATGTCGGAATGCTGTTCTGAGGTTTGCTAGGCGTCCATATGCTGCCGCTGTTATCTGGTTGATGTGTGCCTCAGGAGATGTGCCTGGTGTTATACTCACCCCAAGATCTTTTTCCTTGAATGAGGTTTGTAGTCTTTGGCCCCTAGACTGTACTCTGCCTGCAGTCTTCTTTGCCCTTCCCCAATCTTCATGACTTTGCACTTAGTGGGGTTGAACTCCAGGAGCCAATTGCTGGACCAGGTCTGCAGCCTGTCCAGATCCCTTTGTAGTTCTGCCTGGTCTTCGATCGAATGAATTCTTCTCATCAACTTCACGTCATCTGCAAACAGGGACACTTCGGAGTCTATTCCTTCCGTCCTGTTGTGTGTGTGTGTGTGTGTGTGTGTGTGTGTTGTGTGTGTGTGTGTGTGTGTGTGTGTGTGTGTGTGTGTGTATGTGTGTGTGTGTGTGTGTGTTGGTGTGTGTGGTTTTGTGTGTGCGCGCGCGCGTAGGGTGTGTGGTGTGTGTGTGTGTGTATGTGGTGTATGTGTGGTGCATGTGTGGTGTATATGTGGTGTGTGTGGTGCATGTGTGGTGCATGTGTGGGTGTGTGTATGCGTGTGTGTGTGTGTGTACTCACCTAGTTGTACTCACCTAGTTGAGGTTGCGGGGTCGAGTCGAGCTCCTGGCCCCGCCTCTTCACTGATCGCTACTAGGTCACTCTCCCTGAGCCGTGAGCTTTATCATACCTCTGCTTAAAGCTATGTATGGATCCTGCCTCCACTACATCGCTTCCCAACTATTCCACTTACTGACTACTCTGTTGTGTGTGTGTGTGTAGCGTGTGGTGTGTGTGTAGGGGGGTGTGTGTGTGTGTATGTGTGTGTGTATGTGTTGTGTGTATGTGTGTATGTGTGTATGTGTATGTGTGTGTATGTGTGTGTATGTGTGTGTGTGTGTGTGTGTGTGTGTGTGTGCGTCAGGTGTGTGTTTTGTGTGTGTGTGTGTGTGTGTGTGGTGTGTGCATGTGTGTGTGTATGTGGTGTATCACCTAGTTGAGGTTGCGGGGTCGAGTCGAGCTCCTGCCGAGGTGTGTGTGTGCATGCGTGTGTGTGTGTGTATGTGTGTATGTTGTATGTGTGTGTGTATGTATGTGTGTGTGTATTGTGTGTGTGTGTGTGTCTGTGTGGTGCGTGTGTTTAAGTACTCACCTAATTGTGTTTGCAGGGGTCGATTCATAGCACATGGCTCCGCCTCTTCACTGGTCGCTACTAGGTACACTCTCTCCCTGCTTCAAGGTCTTTATCATACTTCATAAAGCTATGTGTGGATCCCATCTCTGGAACATTCTCTCCCTATCCACTTTGTCAATTCCTCTCAATCTTTTATGTTATGTCCCCCCCCCCATCCCTTCTGTTCTAAAATGTTGTCACGTTGAGTTCCCTCAATTTCTCCAGGTAAGAGAAACCCCTCAGTTCCGGGACTAGTTTTGTTGCAAACCTTTGCACTTTCTCAAATTTCTTGACGCGTTTGACTAGGTGTGGGTTCCATACTGATGCTGCATATTCCAATATAGGCCTGACGTACACGGTGTACACTATCGTGAATTACTCCTTACTTAGATGTCGAGACGAGCATCCATAATCAAAATTTTTTTTTTAACTCTATGCTAATGGACGTTCATTTTCTTCTGCGACTGTTTAGAAAATTATATTCCAATTTCTTTTAAATGGCGACGGTGCATGATTATTTTATACTTACTTTAATAGTTTATATTAAAATGGATAAGTAAACGAGATATGATAGAATACGTAATAAAAGCAGTTTGCTGGATTATGTATTTGTAGATAAAAGACTGATGGTTAGACTTTAAGATGTGCATTTTTATAGAAGGGCTTCTAATACATCAGATCATTTTTTATTTGTAGCCAGAATGAGAGTAAAGTTAAACGGGATGCAAGAGAGAGAGGTGAAGGTTTATAAACTAAAGGAGGGCTCAGCTAGAGTAATATTGGAGGAAAGATGGGATAGCGAGAGTATAGACAATGAGGTTGGAGAGGTATTGGATAGATTTAAGAACGTAGTGTTAGAGTGTTCAGCAGAAGTTTGTGGTTACATGAAAGTGGGTGCGGGAGGGAAGAAGAGCAACTGGTGGAATGATTAGGTAAAGAGAGCATTAAGAGAGAAAAAGTAAGCATATGAGAGGTTTTTGCAAAGTAAAAGTAATGTGAAGAGGGATGAGTATAAGGAGTGAAAAAAAAATTAAGAGTGGTGAAGATATGTAAAAGAACAAATGAGAGACCAGGTGAGATTCTATCAACAAATTTTGATGAGAATAAGAAAAAGTTTTGGAGTGGGATTAAGAAGATAACCTAGAGAATGAATGAATCTGACAGATAAAAGTGGGAGAGGAGAGTTAATAGATGGAAAGTTGGATGAATCGGGAAGATAGAGGGAATATTTTGAAGAACTCTTAAATGTTGACGAAGATAGGGAAGCTGTGATTTCGAATATTGGGCAGAGATGTATAACATCTTGTAGGAGTGAGGAAGAGCCAGTTGTGGATGTGGGGGAGGTGCGTGAGGCAGTGGGTAGAATAAAAGGAGGTAAAACAGTTGGGATTGATGTGATAAGGACAGAAATGTTAAAAGCAGGTATGGAAATAGTATTAGATTATTTGTTGTTTTTCTTTAATAAATGTAAGAAAGAGGAGAGGTACTTAAGATTTTGCAGAGAGCATGCATAATTTCTTTGTATAAATTATAACTCTACTATATATACTCAAAAGGTTTATTCTCCTATGCCTTTACATAAAGGAACTACGAATTCTCTTTGCTACTCTCTACGCACCTTCCCCTCTTTCATACATTTATTAAATAAAAGCACCAACCATTCCAAACAATATCCCCACCTGCTTTTAACATTTCTCTTGATCCCATCAGTCCCAGCCGCTTTACCACTTTCACTCTACCCACAGCCTCACTCAACACTACCATACTCACATCTGGCTCTTCTTCACTCTTAAAAGATGCTACGCTTCCCTGGCTACTGCACAAAACCACAGCTTCCCTATCTTCATGAACATTTAACAGTTCCTCAAAATATTCTCTCCATCCTCCCGGTACCCTTAACTCTCCACTATTTATTTTAACTGTCAGATCCATTCGTTCCCTAGGCTTTCTAAACTTATTGATTTCACTCCAAAACTTTTGCTCATTCTCGGCAAAATTTGTTGAGAGCATCTCACCGACTCTATCACTTGCTCTCCTTTAACATTTCTTTACCACTCTCTTAACATTTCCTTTTCTCTTCATATTTGCCTATCTCCTTATACCACTTCTTCCTGAAAACCTCTCATATGTTAACTTTTTCTCTCATTACTCTTCTTACCTCATCACTCCATGAATCGCTCGTCTCTCCCACACACATCATCCTATATCCACAAACTTCTGTTGAACACTAACGCTGCTTTCTTATCCTAACCCATACCTCTTCATCCTCATTGCCTGTAGTCTCACTAGACCATCTTGCTACCAATAATTTCTTATATTTTACACGCAATGCCTCCTCCTCCAGTTTATTAAACTTCACCTCTTACTTTCTGAATCCATTCTCCTTGTACGTCAACTAACTCTTACTCTCACAGTAGCTACAAATAAATAATCTATCTGTTGCCCCTCTATAAACATGTGTATCCTGAAGTCTACCCATTAGCCTTTTATCCACCCTTATCTAAGGACAGTTTCATTCTCCTCTCGTTTTGAATACCAATTATACAAACAGTTTACATATTAATGCATCCACGAATAAGTGGTTTTAAGCAAACAAAGCTGAAGGGAGTAAATGAATTTCGGTGTGGAGAAATAAATGGGATTAAGTCAGGAGTATCTGAGAGAGTTAGAGCTAAGGAAGGGGTAGCAATAATGTTGAAGGATCAGTTATGGAAGGAGAAGAGGGAATATAAATGTGTGAATTCAAGGATTATGTGGATTAAAATAAGGGTTGGATGCGAAAAGTGGTCATAATAAGTGTGTATGCACCTGGAGAAGAGAGGAGTGTCGAGGAGAGAGAGAGATTTTGGGAGATGTTAAGCGAATGTATAGGAACCTTTGAACCAAGTGAGAGAGTAATTGTGGTAGGGGATCTAAATGCTAAAGTAGGAGAAACATTTAGAGAGGGTGTGGTAGGTAAGTTTGGGGTGCCAGGTGTAAATGAAAATGGGAGCCCTTTGATTGAACTTTGTATAGAAAGGGGTTTAGTTATAGGTAATACGTATTTTAAGAAAAAGAGGATAAATATGTATACAAGAAATGATGTAGGGCATAATGATAGTAGTTTGTTGGACTATGTATTGGTAGATAAAAGACTGTTGAGTAGACTTCAGGATGTACATGTTTATAGAGGGGCCACAGATATATCACATCACTTTTTAGTTTTAGCTACACTGAGAGTAAACGGTAGATGGGATACAAGGAAAATAAAAGCAGCAAGTAAGAGAAAGGTGAAGGTTTATAAACTGAAAGAGGAGGCGGTTAGGATAAGAAATAAACAACTACTGGATGATAGATGGGCTAGTGAGAGTATAGGCAATGGGGTCGAAGAGGTATGGGGTAGGTTTAAAAATGTAGTGTTAGAGTGTTCAGCAGAAGTTTGTGGTCACAGGAAAGTGGGTGCGGGAGGGAGGAGGAGCGATTGGTGGAATGATAATGTAAAGAGAGTAGTAAGGGAGAAAAAGTTAGCATATGAGAGGTTTTTACAAAGTATAAGTGATGCAAGGAGGGAAGAGTACATGGAGAAAAAAAAGAGAGGTTAGGAGAGTGGTGAAGCAATATAAAAAGAGAGCAAATGAGAGAGTGGGTGAGATATCAACAAATTTTGTTGAAAATAAGAAAACGTGAGCTTAAAAAGAACGTTCAAAACAAACCCTATACTATGCAGGACTGTTGGCTCATACTAGGCAGGTCCTTCACAAATCCATCCTACAGTTTTCCTACTAGTAGGCACAGTTAAACGACTAGACATAGTTGACTGTTGCAGGTAGGATCCTGAGGAACGAAATGAAAACTAGAAGAAAGAAAATGAGCCAGACTGTTTTCTTTTAGGTTTCTTGGAACATTAATCCTTTATCATTAGTAATTTCAACAAAGTCATCTTTTTCTTCCATAGTCTCTTCATTCAACATGACATATATTGCTTTGGAAAATCAAGGACAATGCTGGTGGTAAACCAAATTTGGGTGAGTACGGGAGGTATCGTCATTGTTTCACATCACCCACCATTGGTGGGTGAAAGGGGTTTCTCCCCTGGTTGTAAACACAACCACTATTGAATATTGTATTGCTGACACTGTGTCACCAGTGTTATGAGGCTGACGGTTCTAACAACTGCGATCATCAATGCCTTGTCTCACGCGCGCAGTCTGACGTGCAACTTCATGCACTCGTCAGAATCTTGAATCTTCTCTCAGTGTGCAAGGAGAGATTTTCTCGCATCTCTGAGTAATATCTCACTGTCTTCTCATTAGCTCTCACAATTTATATTTTCTATTAGAAATTACTGATACTTTGACATTGGATCTAATGATAAATTCGGTAGCAACATCGAAGAAAACATTACCACACAAGTTAATATAAATATTATCAAAAGATTTATATACAGCGAAAATCTCTTAGCCCTTCAGCGCCTAAGGAACAGGAGATAAATAGCTTTAATTGAAGAAAGGGTAGAATTACTGGGATTAAGTGTCGTTCACAAGAGGCTCGGTATCATTAACTTATCAGTCAAATATCATTGACCTGGTGGTTCATCAGAGACGTTGTCCAAAATAACATTGTAAATGTCTCGTCGTTACATTTTTCCATAAAAAAAAAAATGAGTTTCTTGAAGAGTTAGGACAATATCCTCTCCTTTGTGTTGCATGATGACGTGTGGAGTGACAATCAAGGATTGCTACCCGCCCGGGGAAGAATGAGGTAAAAATGTCTTTCAAAAGTTCTCACACACATTAATTCACGTACATACACACACCCACACAAATATATACTTGTCATGCCAAATAGATAAAATTAGTCAATTAGTAAGAACTCATTTAAAATCAAGTGACAGTATGGAGACATACCAACCTGTCGTTATTTTATGCCATTTTAATATTGACTCTGTCAGACACTGCAATACAATGGTATCATGGTACAGAAGAGAAAATAACTTTGACAACTTCTACAAGTGGGAATGGTTGAATCTGAGAGGGACGTGACCTCTCAGTGATTACGATCTTTCTTCTACTAGCGGCCTACATCTCACTTCAACTTCACCTTGTTTCAGACTGTGGAAGAGAACTCTTCTCCAGGCTGAGGGACTGACCACCTGAAAACTACGTCTTTAAGGGTGATGGACTGATTACATCGTCTTCACATCTCTACTGCTTCTACCAACTTTTCTCTACTCGACGGAAGAAGCCTACTGTGTAGGCCCAACGTTTCGGATTAAGGATACCTAATTGTTGTACAGGTCTTACCTACCAACCTGTTGTTATTATATACCATTTTAATATTCATTACTACTGCCTCTACTTCCACTACCATAACGTTTCTCATCTTTTCCCTGCACCGTCTCGTATATGTTCTGGCCTCCTGTCTCGCTTCAGTATGACTTCTCAATGGCCGAAGTCGGACCGAAGCGTCGAAATTATTTTCCCTATCTTAAGTACATTTTATTTTTGAGTACCTGTATGTGAAAATATTATACAATTATGAATGTTTTATACTTTTGAGCACCAGAAAGCTTGTATTTTGTTCTTGCTGGCTGACGTACAATCACTATACGTGGATGTTACGTAATCCCCATTTTCTCTGCACCTCAATTCAAGTTTATATAAAAGAACAAGGATTACAAAGATGTGCTGCGAAGCTTCACTCAGGTCACTTAGTTGCTAGACAGATTATTTCAACGGGGAAATTAGGAAAATATCATTCACACTGATAATTATAATCCAGCCCATTATTGACGTTTTGTTAAAATTTCTATTTTCATAAAGATTATTCGTAGTGCTGTGTAGATGAAGTATATTTCCTATTCTAAGATTTATTTACGAGTTCTTCGTGTAAGAAGCAGAATGATGACTATAAGATGTGTGTTTTCCATGATGAATATACAGTGGGCCCCCGGTTAACGAACTTTTTTCATTCCAGTAGTATGTTCAGGTACCAGTACTGACGGAATTTGTTCCCATAAGGAATATTGTGAAGTAGATTAGTCCATTTCAGACCCCCAAACATACACGTACAAACGCACTTACATAAATACACTTACATAATTGGTCGCATTTGGAGGTGATCGTTAAGCGGGGGTCCACTGTATTAAATCCTTTTTTTTTGTCGCAGTGATTATATTAGAATTTCAAAATAAAATCTTCGAATATATAATTTGCTAAAAGTATGAATATATCCAGCAAATAGCTAAGTCTCAATGAGCTTCATAAGAAGAGAGGAAGACAGTGTTTATAATAAACATTAAGTTACTGATAAATAAGGTAGAGTGCAGATCTCAACCCTTCAGCAGGAAGAGGCAGCAGACTGTGGTGCATTACAGGTCCCAATGTTATATGTTTAAGGGCAGATCTCTTCGGCACTTGTCAAATAATTGTCTGCTTGTTATATTGGGCTCATTTTTAACTTTACTATGGTGGATGCATAGTACATAATATTTTTTGAATAGTGACTAGATCACATTCAAAGAAAAATTACGTTATTGCTTTGAGGACACAAATAGTGTGATGCTTTAAAACACCGTGTTAGTTATACCATGGACAAGGTAAAACACTTCAATCAAGTATATGTGACTATAAGTAACCTAACCATCTTTTATTTTTTTTAATTTCGCACACACACATACACCAGGCTCTGGTGGCCTCGTGGTTAACGCTCTCGCTTCACACGGTGAGGGCCTGGGTTCGATTCCCAGCCAGAGTAGAAACATTGGACGTGTTTCTTTCCACCTGTTGTATATGTTCCCCATCAGTAAAATGGGTACCTGGGTGTTAGTCGACTGGTGTGGGTCGCATCCTGGGACATTGACCTAAGGAGGCCTGGTCACAGACCGGGCCGCGGGGGCGTTGACCCCCGGAAATCTCTCCAGATAAACTCCAGATAAACACACCCAGGCGCGCACACATTATATGAGTGCGTAGAAGAGAGGTTGAACGGCATATTGAGAATGACATGATATCAAATCGAAATCTGAGCCAAAGTTTATGTACAGCCATATCAGAAGGAAAGCAGAAATGGAGCTAATAAAACTGAAGGAAGGAAGCTTACTAGGTATAAACAGATAGCCTGTGAGGGGCTAAACAACAGAATTATGGAGATAGTCACTTAGGATTCAGGAAAGTTACCAGAGAGTCAGACTGAGAGTGCGCCTACTAGTAGTGCAATTAAGACAAAAGGAGGAAAGTCGAAAAAAAAATATCTCAGTGAGCTAGATATCTCGTAGGCAATGGAACCAGGCAAAACTTCTCCAAGGGTTCTGCGAAAGGAAGCAGAGAAACCAGCAGTCTTCCTCGACAAATCGACTGGAACAAGGCAACTGCCATTGGTCTGGAAAACTGCGAATGAAGTCCCAAGACTAAATGAAAGTAGGTGGACATGACTCAATGAATTGGAGGTCAAAATCTGTAAGGTGCACTGAATGTAAAATTATAGAGAAGATTATTACAAGAAGAGTAGAAGAGCACCGAGAAAGAAGCGGCTTCGTTAAGAACAATCAGCACGATTTCCAAGATGGTAAATCCTGGTCACAAATCTGCTAGACTTGTATAGAAAGGCAATGAAAGTTCGGCAAGACAGAAAGAGAGAGAAAGAGAGAGAGAAATGAGCGTACTATATATATTTTGGGATTGCAAAAAGGCATTCGATACAGTACGCCACACGAGAACGGCACAAAGGTGCAGGCAGAAAATACAAGGAAAGGCACTATAAGGGATCATGAAATACGGGATGGAAGCAACGACTTACTTTCAGGGAGGAGGTGGAGTGAGGATTGATCAAGGGTCACAATTCCCTGTTTGCGTTTAATATGAACCTAATGAGACTACAAACAGGTATAAACAAGGAAATAAAACAAACACATTCGACCAAACTCCAGCATTAGTCTGACAGGTAGCTATTGGAATTTTATTCAAGTAAATGCAAACTTAAGAAAATCTTAAAAGAACAAAGGCGTCCAAAAATATAGTACACGCTCTGGGTGCACAGAGGAGCATGAGCATGAATTACCAGAGAGTTGGCAAGATGGGAAAGTACGAAGGATACATGAGGATGTAAATATGGCTGAAGGGTAAGTAGGGGTAGGGGAGGTGGGATAAGAAAGTGACCTAACCACTTTGGAGCAATTTAATACAGATTTGTGTGTGTGTGTGTGTGTGTGTGTGTGTGTGTGTGTGTGTGTGTGTGTGTGTTGTGATGTGTTGTTGTGTTTTTGTATGTGTGTTGTGTTGTGTGATGTGTGTGTGTTGTGTGTGTGTGTGTGTGTGTGTGTGTGTGGGTGTGTGTTTGTGTAATGTGTGTTTTGTGTGTTTGTGTATGTGTGTGCATGTGTGTGTTGTGTATTGTGTTTGGTGTTATGTGTGTGTGTGTGTGTGTGTGTGTGTGTGTGTGTGTGTGTGTTGTGTGTGTGTGTGTGTGTATGTGTGTGTGTGTGTGTGTGTGTGTGTGTGTGTGTGTGTGTATGAGTGTGTGTATGTATGTTACCATTTGGTCCTAGGCACATGTCGATTAGACACTAGGCCTGTTGTATGTGCATGCGTGTGAGTGTGTGTGAGTGTGTGTGTGTGTGTGTGTGTGTGTGTGTGTGTGTGTGTGTGTGTGTGTGTGTGTGTGTTGTACTCACCTAATTGAGGTTGCAGGGGTCGAGTCCAAGCTCCTGGCCCCGCCTCTTCACTGGTCGCTACTAGGTCACTCTCCCTGAACCATAAGCTTATTCATACCTCTGCTTAAAGCTATGTATGGGTCCTGCCACCACTACATCGCTTCCCAAACTATTGCACTTCCTGACTACTCTGTGGCTGAAGAAATGCTTCCTAACATCCCTGTGATTCATCTGTGTCTTCAACTTCCAACTGTGTCCCCTTGTCGCTGTGTCCCATCTCTGGAACATCCTGTCTTTGTTCACCTTGTCAATTCCTCTCAGCATTTTGTATGTCGTTATCATGTCCCCCTTATCTCTCCTGTCCTCCAGTGTCGTCAGGTTGATTTCCATTAATCTATCCTCGTAGGACATACCTCTTAGCTCTGGAACTAGTCTTGATGCAAACCTTTGCACTTTCTCTAGTTTCGCTTTACGTGGTTGCTAGTGCTGGCATACTCCAATATGGGCTGCCGCATCTACTTCCATAAATTAATGGGGCCCTTTAAACGACACATGGTTGTATCATGGGAAGTTCCTGCACACAGTGGCTTCATCAATTCCAATATTAAGATCCAGAGTTCAGTGTCTGAAGTTGTAGATGAATGGTTCAGAGAACCGACATGTTGATAAATTGACACATGTGCAACTCTTGGGTATCTTTATTGAGGAAACGTTTCGCCACACAGTGGCTTCATCAATTCCCAAGTATTAAGATCCCAAGAAGTTGCAGTGTCTGACAGGTTTGTAGATGAATGGTTCAGAGAACCGACATGTTGATAAATTAGACACATGTGCAACTCTACATCTACAAACCTGTCAGACACTGCAACTTCTTGGGATCTTAATACTTGGGAATTGATGAAGCCACTGTGTGGCGAAACGTTTCCTCAATAAAGATACCCAAGAGTTGCACATGTGTCTAATTTATCAACATGTCGGTTCTCTGAACCATTCATCTACAAACCTGTCAGACACTGCAACTTCTTGGGATCTTAATACTTGGGAATTGATGAAGCCACTGTGTGGCGAATACGTTTCCTCAATAAAGATACCCAAGAGTTGCACATGTGTCTAATTTATCAAGATGTCGGAATGTTGTCCTGAGGTTTGCTAGGCGCCCATATGCTGCAGCAGTTATTTGGTTGATGTGCGCTGTCAGGAGATGTGCTTGGCGCCTGTGTGTGTGTGTGTGTGTGTGTGTGTGTGTGTGTGTGTGTGTGTGTGTGTGTGTGTGTGTGTGTGCGTGTATGTGTGTGTGAGTGCGCGTGTGTCCTCACCTATTTGTACTCACCTATTTGTGGTTGCAGGGGTCGAGTCATAGTTCCTGGCCCCGCCTCTTCACTGATTGCTACTAGATCCTCTCTCTCCCTGCTCCATGAGCATTATCAAACCTCGCCTTAAAACTATGTATGGTTGCCGCCTCCACTACGTCACTTTCTAGGCTATTCCACGGCCTGACTACTCTATGACTGAAGAAATACTTCCTAACATCCCTTTGATTCATCTGAGTCTTCAACTTCCAATTGTGACCTCATGTTTCTGTGTCCCATCTCTAGAACATCCCGTCTTTGTCCACCTTGTCTATTCCGCGCAGTATTTCATATGTCGTTATCATGTCTCCCCTGACACTCCTGTCCTCCAGAGTCGTCAGGCCGATTTCCCTCAACCTTTCTTCGTAGGCCAATCCCCTTAGCTCTGGGACTAGTCTTGTAGCAAACCTTTGCACTTTCTCTAATTTCTTGACGTGCTTAACCAGGTGTGGATTCCAAACTGGTGCTGCATACTCCAGTATGGGCCTGACGTAAATGGTATACAGAGTCTTGAACGATTCCTTACTGAGGTATCGGAACGCTATCCGTAGGTTTGCCAGACGCCCTTATGCTGTAGCAGTTATCTGATTAATGTGCGCCTCAGGAGATGTGCTCGGTGTTATACTCACCCCCAGATCTTTTTCTTTGAGTGAGATTTGCAGTCTTTGGCCATCTAGACTTTATTGTGTCTGCGGTCTTCTTTGCCCTTCCCCAATCTTCATGAATTTGCATTTGGCAGGGTTAAACTCAAGGAGCCAGTTGCTGGACCAGGCTTGTAGCCTGTCCAGGTCTCTTTGTAGTCCTGCCTGATCCTCGTCCGATTTGATTCTTCTCATTAACTTCACATCATCTGCAAAGAAGGACACGTCTGAGTCTATCCCTTCCGTTATGTCATTCACATACACCAAAAAAGCACAGGTCCTAGAAATGACCCCTGTGGAACCCCGCTTGTCACAGGCTCCCACTCTGACTCCTCGTCACGTACCATGACTCCTTGTTGCCTCCCTGTCAGGTATTCTCTGATCCACTGCAGTGCCTTTCCTGTTATGTGTGCCTGATCCTCTAGCTTTCGCAGTAACCTCTTGTGAGGAACTCTGTCGAAGGCCATCTTGCAGTCCAAAAAAACGCAGTCGATCCACCCCTCTCTTTCTCTTACTTCTCTCACCTTGTCAAAAAACTCTAGTAGGTTTGTGAACACAGGATTTTCCTTCCCTGAAACCGTGCTGGTTGTCAATTATACACTTGTTTCTTTCCAGGTGCTCCAGCACTCTCCTCCTGATGATCTTCTCCATGACT
This sequence comes from Cherax quadricarinatus, assembly GCF_026875155.1. Taxonomy (NCBI): domain Eukaryota; kingdom Metazoa; phylum Arthropoda; class Malacostraca; order Decapoda; family Parastacidae; genus Cherax; species Cherax quadricarinatus. The sequence continues at coordinate 28,143,089 of NC_069455.1, read as the reverse complement.
TTGCGTACTGTACACATTAGTGACGCAGGTCTGTAGTTTAATGCCTCATGTCTGTCTCCCTTTTTAAAAATTGGGACTACATTTGCCATCTTCCATACCTCAGGGAGTTGCCCAGTTTCAATGGATGTGTTGAAGATCTTTGTTAATGCCACACACAGC
>NC_069455.1:28062930-28140430 GCF_026875155.1 Cherax quadricarinatus | reverse complement strand
ACTAGGTCCTCTCTCTCCCTGCTTCATGAGCTTTATCATACCTCGTCTTAAACCTATATATAGCCCCTGCCTCCACTACATTTGCTAGACTATTCCACTTTCTGACTGCTCTGTGACTCATCTGAGTCTTCAACTTCCAAGTGTGACCCCTTGTTTCTGTGTCCCATCTCTGGAACATCCTGTCTCTTTCCAACTTGTCTATTCCACGCAGTATTTTGTATGTCGTTATCATGTCTCCCGTGACCCTCCTGTCCTCCAGTGTCGTCAGACCGATTTCCCTTAACCTTTCTTCACAGGACATTCCCCTTAGCTCTGGAACTAGCCTTGTTGCAAAGCTTTGCACGTTCTCTAATTTCTTGACTTGTTTGACCAGGTGTGGGTTCCAAACTGGTGCTGCGTACTCCAGTATGGTTCTGACGTACACAGTGTATAAAGTCTTGAGCGATTCCTTACTGAGGTACCGGAACGCTATTCTCAGGTTTGCCAAGCGCCCACATGCCGCAGCAGTTATCTGGTTTATGCGTGCTTCTGGCGATGTACTTGTTATTATACTCACTCCTAGGTCTTTCTCCTTGAGTGAGGCTTGCAGCCTTTGGCCTCCTAGCCTCTGTCTGCTGTCTTCTTTGCCCTCTTCCGATCTTCATGACTTTGTATTTGGACCACGCGTTCAGCCTGTCCAGGTCTCTTTGTAGACCTGTCTGGTCCGCGTCTGATTTAATTCTTCTCATTAACATCACATTTTCAAACAGGGGCACTTCTGAGTCTATCCCTTCCGACATACCGTTCAGACATACCAAGAATAGCACTTGAACCAGGACTGACCCCTGTGGGACCCTGCTCGTCACCGGCGCTCACTGTAATACCTCATCACGGACCATGACTCGCTGTTGCCTCCCTGTTAGGTATTCTCTGTTCCATTGCAGTGCCCTTCCTGTTATATGTGCCTGTTCCTCTAGCTTCTGTACTAGTCTCTTGTGAGGAACTGTGTCGAAGGCCTTCTTGCAGTCCAAGAAAATGTAATCAACCCACCCCTCCCTCTCATTTCTTACTTCAGTTACTTTGTCATAAAACTCTAATAGGTTTGTGACACGGGATTTGTCTTCCATGAATCCGGATCGTGCTGTCGTTTATAATCTTGTTCTGCTCTAGGTGCTCCACCACTCTCCTCCTGATAATCTTTTCCAAGACCTTGCATACTATACACGTCAGTGACACTGATGTATTATTTAGTGTTTCATTTCTGTCTCCTTTCTTAAAGATGGGGACTACATTTGCCTTCTTCCATACTGCAGGTAGTTGCCCAATTTCAAAGGAAGCGTTGTAGATTTTGGTTAGTGGCACACGTAGTGTCTCTGCTCCCTCTCTAAGGACCCACGGAGAGATGTCCGGTCCCACCGCCTTTGAGTTATCAAGGTCACTTAGGAGCTTCTCCACCTCCTCACTTGTAATTCATTCAACACTTGTTGGTATATCCCTTGCTGATGTACCCCACTGTTTCGTCTTCCCAGTGTCCCTTCTGCCTCCACTGTAAATACTTCCTGAAATCTCACGTTGAGTTCGTCACATACTTCCTGGTCGTTTCTTGTGAGCTCCCCACCTTCTTTCCTCAGCGTGATTACATGGTCCTTGACTGTTGTCTTCCTCCTGATGTGGCTGTAGTTTAGGGTCAGACTTGACTTTCGATTCTATGTCATTTTCATACTGCCGCTGCGCCTCCCTCCTTATCTGCATACTCGTTTCTGGCTCGTCAATTAATCTCTCTTCTTCCCCGAGTCCTTTGCCTTCTGTACTTTTTCCATTCTCTAGAGCACTTAGTTTTGGCCTCCCTGCACCTTCGGGTAAACCAAGGACTCGTTCTATCCTTCTCATTATTTCTGTTGCCCTTGGGAACAAATCTTTTCTCTGCCTCCTTGCATTTTGTTGTCACAAAATTCATCATTTCGTTTACTGATCTTCCTACCAACTCCTGTTCCCACTGAACCTCCTGCAGGAAGTTCCTCATTCCTGTGTAGTCCCCCCTTTTATCGTATAGCTTTTCCTTTTCTACTCCTGTTACCCTCTCCACTTTTAGCTCCACAATATATTCAATGCTCATAACCACGTGGTCACTGGCTCCAAGGGGCCTTTCATATGTGTATGTACTCACCTAGTTGTACTCACCTAGTTGAGGTTGCGGGGGTCGAGTCCGAGCTCCTGGCCCCGCCTCTTCACTGATCGCTACTAGGTCACTCTCCCTGAGCCGTGAGCTTTATCATACCTCTGCTTAAAGCTATGTATGAATCCTGCCTCCACTACATCGCTTCCCAAACTATTCCACTTACTGACTACTCTGTGGCTGAAGAAATACTTCCTAACATCCCTGTGATTCATCTGTGTCTTCAGCTTCCAACTGTGTCCCCTTGTTACTGTGTCCAATCTCTGGAACATCCTGTCTTTGTCCCACCTTGTCAATTCCTCTCAGTATTTTGTATGTCGTTATCATGTCCCCCCTATCTCTCCTGTCCTCCAGTGTCGTCAGGTTGATTTCCCTTAACCTCTCCTCGTAGGACATACCTCTTAGCTCTGGGACTAGTCTTGTTGCAAACCTTTGCACTTTCTCTAGTTTCTTTACGTGCTTGGCTAGGTGTGGGTTCCAAACTGGTGCCGCATACTCCAATATGGGCCTAACGTATACGGTGTACAGGGTCCTGAATGATTCCTTATTAAGATGTCGGAATGCTGTTCTGAGGTTTGCTAGGCGCCCATATGCTGCAGCAGTTATTTGGTTGATGTGCGCTTCAGGAGATGTGCCTGGTGTTATACTCACCCCAAGATCTTTTTCCTTGAGTGTGTATGTGTGTGTGTGTGTGTGTGTGTGTGTATTTGTGTGTGTGTGTTTGTGTGTGTGTGTATTTATGTATGTGTATTTGTGTGTGTGTTACACGTGGTCGAACGGCTCCTCTGACCTGACCAGACCCACAACCCCCTACCAGCTTATGTCTTTTGTGCTTTCCCTTCTTCAAAGTATAACAGACACCTGTCTGCCCACCCTGGTTCTGTTTTGAGCTGCCAATTACTGTTCATAATTGAGTACTTACTTGCCAATTATTTTTCATACTAGAAGGGTGGACCATCCACAAAACAGCTGTCGGTACCTGGAAACCTAACATCTGACTCCCCGAAAACCACACATAGTGGTATGAGCCAACAGGCCTGCTGCAGTGTTCCTCCTTTCTTGTGTAATGTTCTTATGAAATACTCACCATGAATATTCTCCAGTTCTATGCGATGTCTACTTTCTTCTCTCTGTATAATATATTCCTATTTACTGTGTTTCTTTCACTGGTCACACTAATTTCACATCATCTTCTTGAATCACACATATGACAACAACACCTGCGCCACACTAGGCCTGCTGTCTCTGATTTGCTCTGCGAATATCACGTACAAGTTCACTTATCAAACTGTCGCTCTCCCCACTTATGTGACTCAGGGCAACTTGTATACTACTTCCGGGAAGGGTGAACCATTTTTTTTTATTTTGGTCCAATTTTAATGAAATTTTTACTGTGATTTAAGCAAAATTTGAAGCCTATAGACAGTGTTTGTAGTGACTCTTTACCGTAAAAGATAAAAAAAATAAATAGTGCCATATTCTATAGGGCAAAAAACTCTCCCTTATGTACAAAATTGGTAAGACGTGCAATGATCTAGTTGACATCAGATGAAAGATAAGAGCTAGATAATCTTGGTAACCGACGTCGTTTGAGCGAAAATGACAATAGATTGCATAATAAAAAATGTTGAAAATTTTTTTGGGGGGAGACAAATTAATAAAAAGACAGCAGTAAAAATATCGTAAATACCCTGTACATGGTAGTAGAACCATTATTACTTAATAGCATGTACAAAATGCATGACACTCCTATCAATACTTTTCGAAAAAAAATTAAAATGTCAATAACTTATTCCTGAGTTTTACATATATTGTTTTCTGAAAAACTCTACGGTCGTGGCGCGCCACATTTCAGTATGATGCAAACCTCAACTTATGTTGACAGCTCACAGGTGACTGAGCTACTATCACTCCCTGCACTTGAATGGTATCCTCAGAGAAGTTGTAATGTAGTTTATTTAGAATGAAACAATCATAAAAATCGTAATTTTTGGAGTAAAAAAAAAAAAACACACTAACTACCAGTACATTAACATCTCCATTCAAAGCAAGTGAAATCGCAGATCTAGAGAGTGTACAGAGATCCTTTACTGCATGTATAAGTTCTGTCAAGCACCTTAACTACTGGGAACGCTTGGAAGCACTTGACTTGTACTCGTTGGAACGCAGGAGGGAGAGATATATCATAATCTACACTTGGAAAATCTTGGAAGGAATGGTCCCAAATCTGCACACAGAAATCACTCCCTACGAAAGTAAAAGACTGGGCAGGCGATGCAAAATGTCCCCCAATAAAAAGTAGGGGCGCCATTGGTACACTAAGGGAAAACACCATAAGTGTCCGGGGCCCAAAACTGTTCAACAGCCTCCCATCAAGCATTAGGGGAATTGCCAATAAACCCCTGGCTGCCTTCAAGAGAGAGCTGGACAGATACCTAAAGTCAGTGCCGGATCAGCCGGGCTGTGGCTCGTACGTTGGACTGCGTGCGGCCAGCAGTAACACCTAGTTGATCAGGCCCTGATCCATCGGGAGGCCTGGTCGTGGACCGGGCCGCGGGGGCGTTGATCCCCGGAATAACCTCCAGGTAACTCCAGGTAACCATTATGTCTTTTCGATGACAGCAAAGAACAAAAAAAAATTCATTTTTGGAAAAACATACTTAGAAATATGAAAGAAACAAGCTGATTACATCAACATGTTGCTAGAATTCTGCATTATTTTTTTAGTAAGTAAACATTTTTTGCCATAATTTTTCAATTTTCCTTTTTTATAACTCCTAAAAAAAATCGTACCTCCCTTCAGGGGTTGTTCACTACCCTGACACACTTAAACACGTTGCTCTGTCTCCCACTAAGGAAACACTTTCGTCATCATTCACTATTTTATTATTTTGCCCGTGGTGCCTATACTACAGTTCAGATACCCTCTATACTACAAGTAATGCCCACACCTCTTTCAGAGTTCAGGCAGTGTACTTTTCACCTCTTAAGAGTCAAGCCGGTTTAACTGGTTCCCCTGTTCATACTGCAACACCATTTAAAGTCATGAAAACCATTTGCCTCCACACATACTCCTCTCTAACACGCTTACACACATTTGTATGTATAAACTCCTCGTATAGAAAACCTAGAGAAACTCCTATACCATCCTCTCCCCCACTACAAATTTATACACTCTCCATATCATTGTATGCCGCCCCAGCCTCTCTGAGCTCACTGGATAATACTTTAAGTAACCCCCACCAGGAATTTTCTGCGTAATATTCGCACCACACAGCCTGCAGACACGGCATCACCAGTACCTACAGTCTTCTGCTTGCCAGAACGCTCATATATGTGTCTGCGCACCCATATAAGAGTATTCTTAAAACTGTACTTTCATACATTTACTTATTGTCATTAGATAACGTTCTTTTTATCACTCACCTTTTCCTTCTCGTCATTTCGATGGTTTACTTTGTCTTTCATATGAAATGTGTTATTAATAGTTACATTTACTGCCTCCATACTCCCTTCATCCAATTTCATATCCAATCTTCATTTCTTTAATTTTTGTTACACTCTCCTGCTTGCTGTTTCCTGCGTTCACCTTGAATTTCCTTCATTTACATATCCCCCCAAATTAGCCACCAACCTTTGCAGCTTCTTTTCAGAATCTCCCAAAGGCACAGTGTCATCGGCAAAAAGCAACTATGTCAACTCCCACTTTGCATTAGAATTTGTGTATTTCGGTCCCGGACCTTTTCCGTGCACCCCAGCATTCATTTCTTTTACAGTACCGTCTATAAATATGTTAAACAACGATGGTGACATCACGCATCACTGGCTAAGGCCTATTTTTAATGGAAAATAATCTCCCTCTCTATTACATACCTTAACCTGAACCTCACTATCCTAGTCACCTTATCTTATCTTTTGCTATCGTAGGGAGTGAATTCCGTGTGCAGATTTGTACCTATACAGACAGTAAAAGTTCTCGGTATATTCTCCAGGTCTGCAGTTTTCCCTACAGAGAATAAGAGAGTTGAAAAGAGTCATCATAGGCTTGGCATCACTATATATATATATATATATATATATATATATATATATATATATATATATATATATATATATAATATATATATATATATATATAAATATATATATGTGTGTGTGTGTGTGTGTGTGTCAATTAGCAAGAACTCATTTAAAATTAAGTCCTCTCTAAAATTTTCTCTTGTATGTTGAAAAATATTTTTTTTCATCCATGTTAATGTAAAAATTAATAATTTTCTATGAACCAAAAGCACCTTAGGAAACTTACCTTAACAATTTAATTTAGCATAATCCAACTATATATATTTTAGATAAGTTTACAAAAGTTTAATAATAATGACAATGAAACATATTTTGTCGTTAGGTTCAGAATAACTTTTGCGAAATTATTGAATACACAAATTTTCGCTTGCTTCTTTCGGCAAGAAGAGCATTGCTATTTAAGCACAAATCGAAAGTTTTGCCTATTCATCACGACATGTTTATATACAGGCGATCTTAATAATGCAGAAGAAGTCATATGGGGATGGGAATTTTTCATCTCTACATCTACCGTACTCTCGTGTGTCGTCAGGAACTATGCAATATTTCAAAACAGCAAGAGATAGGAGTGGAAGTTCTCCAAGGCAAGGCAGACAGCACCAGTGATATCCCATGTCACAGAGTGACAATACTGCGACAAGCCAGGGGTCGAACCCGCTTTAAGCCCACGTCGTGGGAAGCCAACCAGAATCCACGACGCTCTAACAACCCAGCCATCAATGCTACAATCATCAGGTGAACAGCTGCACTAGGCATGTTTCCTGATAGGACATAATTGGTTGTGGAAAGCTCAGAACTAATTTAATTCTACTCTTGTTTAGCCTTCCAGTCTTCACAAACAGTACATATTAATGAATTCACATACAAGTGGCTTTAAACAATTAACAATATTTGCGACTAGCCGGAGATCGAACCCTGGCCGAATGCTTACAGAATCGTGGATTTTGGGTAGATTCTTATGAGGCTGGCTAAATTAAAACGGGTTCGATCCTCTTGATCTCGGATGCATTAATGTGTGTACGGCTCATGTATTCCAAACCGGAGGTAAATAAAATTAGTTCTGAGCTTACCACAGCCATGTACGTCTTGGCATCAGGAGTGACATGTCCTGTATTCCTGGGTACGTTATGTTTGTAGCATTGATGGATCAGTGGATAGAATGCCATGTATTTTGACTGGCGTCACACGAGGTGGGCTAGAATAACACAAGTTAAGTCCCTAGTTAGTCGCAGTATTGTAAATTGCTTTGAACCACTTGTGTGTGTGTGTGTGTGTGTGTGTGTGTGTGTGTGTGTGTGTGTGTGTGTGTGTGTGTGTGTGTGTGTGTGTGTGTGTGTGTGTAATTCCGAACTCAGCCTGATCTAAATGTATTCCATCTCTTTCCTTTATTTTCCTTTCTGCTTTCCTTAAATGGTACTTTGAGAACTTTCACAGAGAGTCTGAGGGAAAGAAATTGGATCTAAGGGCACCGGGAAAGTGTTAAGGAATGATTGGAAAGGTAGAAATTGTAGAGGGGTAATAGATGAAACTTGTTGGAAGGAATAAGTGTTTGAATCGACTCTGTGTGGAGGATGGAGGGAAGATGAAACGACCATAATGTTGATTGTAAGAAAGATAATGGAGGGACTTGGGTCTACATAAGAGAAGGACTGGAATGGGAGAGTAAATGAGTGTGTTTCGTGTGTGGTGTGTGTGTGTTACTCACCTATTTGTGGTTGCAGGGATAGAGACTCAGCTTCTGGCCCCACCTCTTCACTGACCGCTACTAGTTCCTTTCTCTCCCTGCTCCATGAGCTTTATCAAACCTCGTTTTAAAATTATGCATGGTTCCTGCCTACAGTACGTCACTTGCCAGACTATTCCACTTCCTGACAGCTCTGCTAACAGAATTCTTGGCTTCATATCAAGAAGCATTAATAACAGATGTCCTCAGGTTGTTCTTCAACTCTATATATCCTTGATTAGGCCTCATTTAGATTATGCTGCACAGTTCTGGTCACCGTATTACAGAATGGATATAAATGCTCTGGAAAACGTACAGAGGAGGATGACAAAGATGATCCCATGTATCAGAAATCTTCCCTATGAGGAGAGACTGAAGCTCTGAATCTGCACTCTCCCGAAAGGCGTAGAATTAGGGGGGGATATGACTGAGGTGTATAAATGGAAAACAGGAATAAATAAAGAGGATGTAAATAGCGTGCTAAAAATATCTAGCCTGGACAGGACTCGCAGCAATGGTTTAAAGCTGGAAAAATTCAGATTCAGGAAGGATATAGGAAAGCACTGGCTTGGTAATAGAGTTGTGGATGAGTGGAACAAACTCCCACGTACCGTCATAGAAGCTAAGACGTTGTGTAGTTTTAAAAATAGGTTAGATAAATACATGAGTGGGTGTGGGTGGGTGTGAGTTGGACCTGACTAGCTTGTGCTACTGGGTCAGAAGCTGTTCTACTTCCTTCAGTGAAGGTGACCTGACCGGGTGGGCCATTTGTCTAAGCCGGGGGTTGACATGAACCTGCCGTGCATGGGCCAGTAGGCCTGCTGCAGTGTTCCTTCTTTCTTATGTTATGTCATTCACATATCCCAAAAATAGTACTGGTCCTTGGACTGATCCCTGTGGATCCCTGTTCGTTACAGGCGCCCACTGAGACACCTCGTCACATACCGTGACATGTTGTTGCCTCCAAGTCAGGTATTCTCTGATCTGTTGCTGTGCCCTTCCTCTTATGTGTGCCTGATCGTCTAGGTTTCATACTCATCTCTTCTGAGGAACTGTGTCGAAGGCTACGAAAATGCAATCTACCCACCCCTCTCTCTCGTGTCTTACTTCCATTACCTTGTCATAAAATTTTCTCCAGTAGGTTTATGGCACAGGATTTTCCTTCCCTCAATCCGTGTTAGATCTCGTTTATAAGCTTGTTTCGTTTTATTTGCTCCACCGCTATCCTCCTGATAATCATCTCTATGACTTTGCATATAATACTCGTCAGTGACACTGGTCTGTAGTTTAGTTCCTCGTGTATGTCTCCTTTCTTAAAAACATTAACTACATTTGCTGCCTTCCATATCTCAGATAGTTGCCCTGTTTCAATGGATGAGTTGAAAATTTATGTTAGCGGCACACACAGCATTTTTGCTCCCTCTCTAAGGATCCACGGAGAGGTATTGTCCGGCCCCACTGCCTTTGAGGTATCAAGTTCACTTAATAGCTTGTTCACCTCCTCCTTGGTTATGTGTTTCATTCAGCACTTCTTGGCATATCCCTTGTTCGTGTGCCTTACCCTATTCTGACATCCCGGAGTCCTTTCAGTCTCCACTGTTACTTCTTGGTCATTTCATATGAACTCTCCTCCTTCTTTCCTCAGCCTGAATACCTGGTCCTTGACTTTTTTTTTCCTCCTGATGTGGCTATACAACAGCTTCGGGTCAATGTTTACTTTCGATGTTACTTCGTTTTCGAACCGTCGTTGGTCCTCCCTCCTTATCTCTGTACAATCGTTTCTGGCTCTCAGACTAATCTCTGTATTGTCTTGGGTCCTTTGTCTTCTGTACTTTTTCCATTCTCTATCACACTTAGTTTTTGCCTCCCTACACCTTTGGGTAAACCAAGGGCTCGTTCTTGTCTTCCTATTATTTCTGTTACCTTCGTGAACAAACCTCTCCTCTGCCTCCTTGCATTACATCACATAGTTCATCATTTCACTTATTGATTATCCTACAAATTCCCTTTCCCACTGAACCTCCTGCAGGAAGTTCCTCATGCCTGTGTAGTCCCACTCTTTTGTAGTTTGGCTTCTCCAATCCTAGTATTGTTACCCTTTGCACTTGTAGCTACTATATATTCAAAGCTCAGAACCACGTGATCACTATCTCCGAAGGGCCTTTCATATGTGATGTCCTCGATATCCGACCTACTCAGGTTGAATACAAGGTCCAATCTTGCTGGTTCATCCTCACATTTTATTCTGGTAGTGTCCCTAACATGTTGATGCATGAGGTTTTCCAGTAAAACATCCATCATTTTGGCTCTCCATGTTTCGGGACCTCCCATGTGGCTTTAAGTTTCCTAATCAATCTCCTTGTGGTTGAAATCACTCATAACTGGTAACTTTGCTCTACCCGTGTGTGCTCTTCTGGCCACCTTAGCTAGTGTATGCACTAGTTCTATGTTGCTCTCTTCATATATTCCTCTCATGTCCTCCTGCAGTTCTGTGGCAGGTTGTACATCACTGCAATAACTACTTTATATCCCCCAGACTGAATTGACCTACTATGTAGTCCATTTTCGCCAATTTCGTCCATTCCTCCCATTTCCTCAAATCCTCATCGGTTTTTAATGAGCAGTGCAACTCCTCCTCTTCCCTTCCGCTCCCTCTACCATTCCTCAGGATCTGATATCCGGGTGGGAAGATTGCGTCTCTTATCCTAGGGAGTTTCGCTTCTGTGAGTGCTATGATATCTTGGGACGTCTCCTTGATTCTTTCATGCCACTCTTCATATTTATTTGTTATTCCTGCCACGTTCATATACTTAATCTTCAACTTCTTTTCTACAACTGTGGTCCGGGGAGAACGTTGGGGTTGAGGGAGCAGGAGACCTGGCAGGGAACTATGGGGGAGGGTTGCTGAGTCATTGCTCATTTGTGTGTGTGTGTGTGTGTGTGTGTGTTTGCTAATTAGAGTTGCAATTTATGGAGTTTTAAGCATTAGTTACTTACTTTTGGCATTCCCATCCTCTGTCTTCATAATGATCCATCATATTTGATTATCAGCCAATGAATAACCCTTTCTTCAACTTTTTCTTTTGTTCTCTACCCTGTTTCACTTTCCTATTTCTTTTCGATTGTGACCACTCAGTCTAAATTTGTTTAGTGTGAATATACTATCAGTGTCTTCCAATCTTACACCTCTGTGTCGAGAAAATGAAAACATTTCCCTCCCCTTCGCTTTCTCCTTTCTTTTTAAGTCTTCAGGTCTAATCCTTGGAATCAATTCTCGCACCTATACGTTTTTACTTTCATTGTCTTCTTTGTTTTAAATCTTCGGACATTTTTCATCTTTCAGTGTTTGAGTAGAGTGAATCTTTATACTGATGTTTCGTACTCCAGAATTGCTTTTAAATTGGCAGAATTTAGCTAAAAAAAAAAATACGTTATGTTAGGTAAGGTTCCTAAGTTACATTTGGTCCCAAAACAGTTTTAATATCATTGTCAATGAAAAATATATATATCAATCTGAAAAAAAAGTATTGTTTCTGGAGAAGTAATTATTTTTTTGAGTCAGTTCGGCCTATTCAGACATAATATACGTTTCTAATTAACACATCGGCCGTTTCCCACCGAGGTAGGGTGACCCGAAAAAGAAGAAATATTTTAATTATCACCCACTCCATCACTGTCTTGCCAGAGGTGTGCCAACACTACAGTTCAAAAACTGAAACATATTTCCACCTCTTTTTTACAGTGCAGACACTGTACTCACTACCTCCCGGACTCAAGTCCGGATAAACAGTCTCCCTGAATCCCTTCATAGACGTGACTCTGATGACACTCTAACAGTACGTCAAGACATAGAAACCATTTGCCTCTACTCACTCCTAACATGTTCATACACGCTTTCTGGAAGTCTAAGCCTCTCATGCACAAAACTTCCTTTACCCCCTCCCGACTATTCATGGGATGACCCCTACCCAACCTTCATTTAATTACAGAATAATACGCCCTTCAAGTCTGTATTTTGTTGAGTCCTCTTTAAATGTCCGAACCATCTTAACAACCCCTCCTGAGCCCTCTGGATAATACTTATAGAAGCTCCGCACTTCCTAATCTCCAAGCTAAGGATTCTTTGCATTTCATTCACACCACACATTGCCCCTCAGACACGAGATCTCCACTGCGTCCAGCCTTCTCCTTGATGCACCATTCACCACCTACGCTTCACACCCATATCAGATTGTTGCTTCCATGGACTCAGCGGACCAACTACCTTACGGTTCACTTAGTCTTTCATAGACCCATCTGCTACAAGTTCACTCCCAAATACATTCACATGCACCATCTTATATCCAAACTTTAATTACAGTTTTATTTTATCCTCATCACTTTGCTCTTTTCTATATTCACTTTTAATTTCCTTCTTTTACATACCCTCCTAAAGCCATCAACGAAGGTCTGCAACTTCTCCTCAGAAACTCCAAAAAACCCTGGCGTCATCAGCAAAAAGCATCAGTGACAACTCTCATTTTGTGTTCGAATTTTTTATCTTTCAATCATAGACCTCTTGCCAACACCCCAGCATTCAATTTTCTTACAACTCTATATAAAATTATATATATATATATATATATATATATATATTATAATATATATATATATATATATATATAATATGTCGAGCCGGATAGGGAGAACTTGCGATCTTGGCTTAAATAGCAACGCTCATCTTGCCATATAGGACAAGTGAAAATTTGTGTTTGCAATAATTTCGCCAAAATCATTCTGAACCTAACGAAAAATATACATTTCACTGTGTTTGTTTAGTAATAAATTATTGTAAACAAATCTAAAATATATTTAGTTGAGTTAGGCTAAAATAAATAGTTCTTGTTATAACAAGATTAGGTAAATTTTCTAAGTTTCTTTTGGTGCAATATTAAAAAAATTACATTAACATTAATTAAAAAAATATATCTTTAAACCTACAATAAAAAGTTTTGGAAAGGACTTAATTTAAAATGAGTTCTTGCTAATTGACCAGTTTTACATATTCGGCACGACATTATATATATATTTATATATATATATATATATATATATATATATATATATATATATATATATATATATATATATATATATATATATATATATATTCAGCAAGTCGGCCGTTTCCCACCGAGTGGGAGTGATGTCCTATCTGAGGGCAATGTGTGGTGTAAATACTACTCAGAGAATTCTGAGTGTGGAAATTAGGAGGAGGTGTGGAGTTACTAAAAGTATTAGTCAGAGGACTAAAGTGGAATTGTTGAGAAGGTTTGGTCATTTAGAGAGAATGAAACAAAGTAGAATGACTTGGAGAGCATATAAATCTGTAGGAAAAGGAAGGCAGGGTAGGGGACTTCCTCGAAAAGATTGGAGAGAGGGGGTAACGGAGGTTTTGTGGGCGAGGAGCTTGGACTTCCAGCAAGCATGCGTGAGCGTGTTGGATGGGAGTGAATGGAGACGAATTGTTTTTGGGACATGACGAACTGTTGGAGTGTGAGAAAGGTGATATTTAGTGAAAAGATTCATGGAAACCGGTTAGCCGGACTTGAGCCCTGGAAATGGGAAGTACAATGCCTGCACTTTCAAGGAGGAATTTTGGATATTGGCAGTTTTGGGGGATTTCTAAAACTGTCGTATCTGAGCACCTCTGCAAAAACAGTGATTATGTATGAGTGAAGTGAAAGTGTTGAATGATGATTTTTTTTTTTTATTTTGCGTTTTTCTTTTTTTCGGTCACCCTGCCTCGGTGGGAAACAGCCAATGAGTTTCATATATATGTATATGTATAATATATATATATATATATATATATATATATATATATATATATATATATATATATATATATATATATATATGTGTCCCTCGTTTTTCGTAATTAATCCGTTCCTGGATGAGCTACTATAAACGAAATTTACGATTTGCGAATCAATTTTCCCCATAAGAAATAATGTAAATACAATTAATCTGTTTCTGACACTCAGAAGTATTAAAACAAAAAATTTTTTTACATGAAATATACATGTAGTACATAAATAATACAATGGGAAATGATGAATGAAACATTAACAGCATAACACTTACCTTTATTGGTGATTCTTCTTTGTGTATGGAAGACTGGAGGAGGAGAGAGATTGGAGTGTTAACAGTTTGGAAGGGGAATCCCCTTCCAGCAACACCTCAGGTACCAATTGCTTCTCCGGGGTTGCTTCTCTTCTCTGTTTCTTAATGCCACTAGGACCACCTTTAGAGTCACTCTAGTCCTGTCTCGCAAAGAAACTGTGGAGAGAGCTCTGTTTCTGGCGTCTCTTTAACACTTCCCTAAAATGGTACAAGACTTGGTCACTGTACATATTTCTCACCTTCTTTTCCCCAGGCTTGGCACTCGGAGCTTTCTTTGGAGCCATGGTAGCTTATTTAGTACTTGCAAGCACTAAAATGAGCGGAATATTATGAAATATTTCGTAGGAGCACTTGAGGGGACCTTGACTTACTGGTAAACAATGCCAGACTGGCTGGGTAGGGAGGCCTCCCCGGCTCACACCGTGCGTAAGCGTCCTGGACGAACTACTATTCACGAGTCAACCTATGAAAAGCGAGTCCATGTTTATACGAAAATACCCCTATGATTGACGAAATTTACGATTGCCGAGAACTACGAAAAGCGAGGAACCACTGTATATATATATATATATATATATATATATATATATATTATATATATATATATATATATATATATATATATATATCGTGCCGAATATGTAAAACTTGCGATCTTGTCTTAAATAGCAATGCTCATCTTGCCATATAAGACAAGCGAATATTTGTGCATGCAATAATGTCGCAAAAATTATTCTGAACCTTACGAAAAAAATATATTTCATTGTGTTTGTTTAGTATTAAATTATTGTAAAGGTATCTAAAATATATTAGTTGGGTAAGGCTAAAATAAATTGCGCTTGTTATAATAAGGTTAGGTAAGTTTTCTAAGATTCTTTTTTTGCAAAATTATAATTTTTTACATTAACATTAATGAAAAAATATATCTTTAAACGTATAAGAGAAAATTTTAAAAAGGACTTAATTTTAAATGAGTTCTTGCTAATTGACCAGTTTTACATATTCGGCACGACATTACATATATTATATATATTATATATATATATATTATATATATATTATATTATATATATATATATATATATATATATATGCCAAACAACCACTGTGAAAGAATAGATTAATTCCAAGCGCTTTCGTGACTACTCACATTCTCAAGGAACAATGAAAGTAATGCATCATAGGAAGGCATATATAGGGTCTAGACCACACCTCACTATCATATCCCACAACAAAGCAACACCTGACACGCGACTCAAAAGAAAGAGAACACTGCAGCAGGTCCGCTGGCCCAACTTGACAGGTCCTTCACACAACCCACAAACTATTCTACCCAAGAATTAAGAATTTTAAAATTTATTGTATTATTAAATTTATTGTATTATTATATTCTTCCCAAATTCTATTAATAATACATTGGACAAATAATAAATTTTAAAATTCTTAATTCCTGGGTAGAATAGTTTGTGGGTTGTGTGAAGGACCTGTCTAGTTGGGCCAGTGGACCTGCCTTAGTGTTCTCTTTCTTATGAGTCTCGCGTCAGGTGTTGCTTTGTTGTGGGATGTGATAGTGAGGTGTGGGCTAGACCCTTTGTATGCCTTCCTTTAATGCATTACTTTTATTGTTCCTTGATAATGTGAGTAGTCACGAAAGCGCTTGGAATTTCTCTATTCTTCCACAGTGGTTGTTTTGAATATTCTGAAATCACCTGTTTACTGTGATCTTATTGCATATATATATATATATATATATATATATATATATATATATATATATATATAATATATTTATATATATTATATATATAGGTTAAGAGAGTGGTGAAGCAATGTAAAAAGAGAGCAAATGAGAGAGTGGGTGAGATGTTATCAACAAATTTTGTTGAAAATAAGAAAAAGTTTTGGAGTGAGATTAACAAGTTAAGAAAGCCTAGAGAACAAATGGATTTGTCAGTTAAAATAGGAGAGGAGAGTTATTAAATGGAGAGTTAGAGATATTGGGAAGATGGAGGGAATATTTTGAGGAATTGTTAAATGTTGATGAAGATAGGGAAGCTGTGATTTCTTTTATAGGGCAAGGAGGGAATAACATCTTGTAGGAGTGAGGAAGAGCCAGTTGTGAGTGTGGGGGAAGTTCGTGAGGGCAGTAGGTAAAATGAAAGGGGGTAAGGCAGCCGGGATTGATGGGATAAAGATAGAAATATTAAAAGCAGGTGGGGATATAGTTTTGGAGTGGTTGGTTGCAATTATTTAATAAATGTATGGAAGAGGGTAAGGTTACCTAGGGATTGGCAGAGAGCATGCATAGTTCCTTTGTATAAAGGCAAAGGGGATAAAAGAGTAGTGCAAAAATTATAGGGGGATAAGTCTGTTGAGTGTACCTGGTAAAGTGTATGGTAGAGTTATAATTGAAAGAATTAAGAGTAAGACGGAGAATAGGATAGCAGATGAACAAGGAGGCTTTAGGAAAGGTAGGGGGGTGTGTGGACCAGGTGTTTTACAGTGAAACATATAAGTGAACAGTATTTAGATAAGGCTAAAGAGGTCTTTGTGGCATTTATGGATTTGGAAAAGGCGTATGACAGGGTGGATAGGGGGGCAATGTGGCAGATGTTGCAAGTGTATGGTGTAGGAGGTAGGTTACTGAAAGCAGTGAAGAGTTTTTTACGAGGATAGTGAGGCTCAAGTTAGAGTATGTAGGAAAGAGGGAAATTTTTTCCCAGTAAAAGTAGGCCTTAGACAAGGATGTGTGATGTCACCGTGGTTGTTTAATATATTTATAGATGGGGTTGTAAGAGAAGTAAATGCGAGGGTCTTGGCAAGAGGCGTGGAGTTAAAAGATAAAGAATCACACACAAAGTGGGAGATGTCACAGCTGCTCTTTGCTGATGACACTGTGCTCTTGGGAGATTCTGAAGAGAAGCTGCAGAGATTGGTGGATGAATTTGGTAGGGTGTGCAAAAGAAGAAAATTAAAGGTGAATACAGGAAAGAGTAAGGTTATGAGGATAACAAAAAGATTAGGTGATGAAGATTGAATATCAGATTGGAGGGAGAGAGTATGGAGGAGGTGAATGTATTCAGATATTTGGGAGTGGACGTGTCAGCGGATGGGTCTATGAAAGATGAGGTGAATCATAGAATTGATGAGGGAAAAAGAGTGAGTGGTGCACTTAGGAGTCTGTGGAGACAAAGAACTTTGTCCTTGGAGGCAAAGAGGGGAATGTATGAGAGTATAGTTTTACCAACGCTCTTATATGGGTGTGAAGCGTGGGTGATGAATGTTGCAGCGAGGAGAAGGCTGGAGGCAGTGGAGATGTCATGTCTGAGGGCAATGTGTGGTGTGAATATAATGCAGAGAATTCGTAGTTTGGAAGTTAGGAGGAGGTGCGGGATTACCAAAACTGTTGTCCAGAGGGCTGAGGAAGGGTTGTTGAGGTGGTTCGGACATGTAGAGAGAATGGAGCGAAACAGAATGACTTCAAGAGTGTATCAGTCTGTAGTGGAAGGAAGGCGGGGTAGGGGTCGGCCTAGGAAGGGTTGGAGGGAAGGGGTAAAGGAGGTTTTGTGTGCGAGGGCTTGGACTTCCAGCAGGCATGCGTGAGCGTGTTTGATAGGAGTGAATGGAGACAAATGGTTTTTAATACTTGACGTGCTGTTGGAGTGTGAGCAAAGTAACATTTATGAAGGGATTCAGGGAAACCGGCAGGCCGGACTTGAGTCCTGGAGATGGGAAGTACAGTGCCTGCACTCTGAAGGAGGGGTGTTAATGTTGCAGTTTAAAAACTGTAGTGTAAAGCACCCTTCTGGCAAGACAGTGATGGAGTGAATGATGGTGAAAGTTTTTCTTTTTCGGGCCACCCTGCCTTGGTGGGAATCGACCAGTGTGATAATAATAATAATAATAATAATAATAATAATAATAATATATATATATATATATTATATATATATATATATATATATATATATATATATTATATATATATATATTATTGTGAACCATTGACTAATATTTTTAATATTTCTCTTGAAACAGGTGTAGTGTCTGACATGTGGAAGATGGCTAATGTAATTCCTATTTTTAAAGCAGGGGACAAGTCGTTGCCCACAAATTACCGCCCAATAAGCCTAACCTCAATTGTGGGCAAGTTACTAGAGTTAATTATAGCTGATAGTATAAGGTGCCATCTGGATAAGCACAGCTTGATTAATGATACTCAGCATGGATTCACTAGGGGCCGTTCC
This sequence comes from Cherax quadricarinatus, assembly GCF_026875155.1. Classification (NCBI taxonomy): domain Eukaryota; kingdom Metazoa; phylum Arthropoda; class Malacostraca; order Decapoda; family Parastacidae; genus Cherax; species Cherax quadricarinatus. The sequence continues at coordinate 28,122,060 of NC_069455.1, read as the reverse complement.
TGCCTAACTAATTTGTTGACGTTCTTCAGTAAAGGTTTTGAGGCCGTTGATCAGGATAAAGAATTCGATATTGTTTACTCAGATTTTCGTAAGGCTTTTGATAGAGTACCGCACCAGAGACTGTTAAAAAAAGTGGCAGCTCATGGCATTCAGTGAAAAGTGCTCTCATGGATCGAGTCATGGCTTACTAATAGGAAGCAGAGAGTATGCTTAAATGGGGTTCAATCCGAGTGGGGACCTGTAACAAGTGGCATACCACAGGGATCAGTTTTAGGCCCATTGTTGTTTATAATATATATCAATGACCTTGATGAGGGTATTACTTGTGATATGAGCAAATTCGCCGATGACACAAAGATAGGTAGGATAATTGATTCAAACGTAGATGTTAGGAAACTTCAGAAGGATTTAGACAAAATCTATTCTTGGTCAGAAAAGTGGCAGATGCAGTTCAATGTAGATAAATGCAAGGTTCTGAAGCTCGGGAGTGTCCATAACCCTAGCACTAATAAGTCAAATGATGTAAAACTTAGCCATGCAGATTGTGAAATGGACTTGGGGGTTATAGTGAGCAGCAACCTTAAACCAAGACAGCAATGCCTAAGCATACGTAATAAGGCAAATAGATTATTGGGATTTATATCAAGAAGTGTAAGCAACAGAAGTCCAGTGGTTATACTGCAGCTTTATACATCATTAGTAAGGCCTCACCTAGATTATGCATCCCAATTCTGGTCTCCATATTACAGAATGGACATAAATTCGTTAGAAAACATTCAGCGTAGAATGACTAAATTAACACATAGCATTAAAAATCTTCTTATGAAGGAAGATTGAAGACTCTTAAGTTACATTCACTTGTTAGACGAAGAATGATGGGAGACCTGATCGAAGTGTATAAGTGGAAGATAGGTATTAATAAAGGGAATATAAATTAAGTCTTGAGGATATCTCTCCAAGAGAGAACCCGCAGTAATGGATTTAAATTAGATAAGTTTAAGAACATAAGAACATAAGAAAGGAGGAACACTGCAGCAGGCATGTTGGCCCATACTAGGCAGGTCCTTTACAATTCATCCCACTAACAAAACATTTGCCCAACCCAATTTTCAATGCTACCCAAGAAATAAGCTCTGGTATGAAAGTCCCACTCAAATCCAACCCCTCCCACTCATGTACTTATCCAACCTAAATTTGAAACTACCCAAAGTCCTAGCCTCAATAACCCAACTAGGTAGACTGTTCCACTCATCAACTACCCTATTTCCAAACCGATACTTTCCTATGTCCTTTCTAAATCTAAACTTATCTAATTTAAATCCATTTCTGCGGGTTCTCTCTTGGAGAGATATCCTCAAGACCTTGTTAATATCCCCTTTATTAATACCTATCTTCCACTTATACACTTCGATCAGGTCTCCCCTCATTCTTCGTCTAACAAGTGAATGTAACTTAAAAGTCTTCAATCTTTCTTCATAAGGAAGATTTCTAATGCTATGTATTTATTTAGTCATCCTACGCTGAAAGTTTTCTAACGAATTTATATCCATTCTGTAATATGGAGACAAGAATTGAGCTGCATAATCTAGGTGAGGCCTTACTAATGATGTATAAAGCTGCAGTATGACCTCTGGACTTCTGTTTCTTACACTTCTTGATATAAATCCCAGTAATCTATTTGCCTTATTACGTACGCTCAGGCATTGCTGTCTTGGTTTAAGGATGCTGCTTACCATAACCCCGAAGTCCTTTTCGCAATCTGTATGGCTAAGTTCTACATTATTTAACTTATAAGTGCTAGGGTTATGGACACTCCCGAGATTCAGAACCTTGCATTTATCTACATTGAACTGCATCTGCCACTTTTCTGACCAAGAATAGAGTTTGACCAAGAATAGAGTTTGTTTGAGTGGTGACATGTACTTAGCTCAGTGGTGACGTGTACTTAGCTCTGTGAAGACCTGTTTGTGTGCTCTCTGTGAATCTGAACCAGGATGCCCTCTCTTGAGCAACTTTACCAGCAGCTGAGAGAAGAGCTCAGAGTTGCTAAGATGGAGATACGGCGATTAACGGAGGAGAAACAAGAGGATTCGTAGTAATCCTCCTGTTGCGAGTCCCCAGGTTAAGAGGGGAGCTTGGTCAGTGGCCGGGCAACATGGAACCAAGCTGAAGATCAAGAAAACGGTTGGAGAGGCAGAAACAAACGAGAAACAGAAGACTACCGTGGAAACTTCCAATCCATTCTCGGTGCTACCCGACGAATGTGAGTGTTCTACTGGGAGTGCCACAACGAGCACCAAAGAAGCATTGGCAGACGTGAGTGAGGACATCCCTAGAAACCCCAACGAAGACCATCGAGAACGTCTTGACGAATTCTACAAGTGGTGTAATGCTACCTGGCGAATGCGAGTCGACTACTCGGAGCATCACGACGGACGACGCCAAGGAAGGTAAAAACATTGTTGTTGTTGGGGATAGCCAGATTAGGTACATGGATAGGGCATTCTGCTTGAAGGACAGGAGTAGGAGGCAGAGAGTGTGTTTTCCTGGGGCTGGGATGAAGGATATTGTTAGCCGTCTGGATAAACATCATGAGAGGTAATGGGAGCAATCTATTATCTGTCTCAGTGCTGGAGGCAACGATGTTGGCAGACGTAGGAGTGAGGACCTGATTAGCAGGTATAGGTCAGCAATAGAGATAATTAGGAGGAAGGGTGGGAAAACCTGTCATATGTGGCATTTTGCCAGGAGAGGAGTTGGAAATGAATGGTTGTCCAGAGCAATTGGTGTCAATTGCTGGCTGGACAAATACTGTAAGGAAAAATGCGGTAACATTCATTGACAACTGGGACCTCTTCTATGGCAGAAATGACATGTATGCCAGGGATGGGGTTCACTTATCTAGGTGTGGGGTGGGAGCACTGGCCAACGCAGTGGAGGGAGCTGTTAGGTCTTTAAACTAGGAATAGTTAGTGGTATGGGTTTTTGCGGGAGAAACTGTGAAGTCTCGGGTAGTAATATGAGTACTAGGAGAACTAGTAATAGGCAAAATGAGGTGGATATTGGAAAGCCAGTGGCACTAATTGACAAGGACGGTAGTAGGTTTAGTGGAATAACAGAAAGGAGCAGGAAGGGTAAAGAGAGAGGAGGGTCTTTAAGTATTTATTACACAAATAGTCGCAGTGCTAGGAATAAGATGGACGAGTTGAGACTAGTTGCTAGTGCAGGTAACATAGATGTATTTGCCATTACTGAGACGTTGTTTAATTCAAAAAGTCGGGACATGCCTGCAGAATGTCACATTCAGGGTTTTAAATTGTTCCAAGTAGATAGAAGTATCGGGAAGGGGGGTGGGGTGGCATTGTATGTCCGAGATCGCTTGAACTGTTGCATAAAAACGGGTATTAAGTCTGAAGTAACACATACAGAGTCTGTTTGGATAGAATTTTCAGAAGGGCATGAAAAACTGATTTTAGGAGTGATATACGGTCCCCTAAACTTAGATAGGGACCAAGGGAGACTACTATGGGAGGAAATTGTTAAGGCCACAAGGCACGATAATGTAGTAATTCTAGGAGACTTTAACTTTAGTCATATTGATTGGAATTTCTTGACTGGGAATTTAGAATCATACGACTTCTTAGAAGTAGTTCAGGATTGTTTTTTGAAGCAGTTTGTGACAGAACCTACAAGGGGAAATAACCTGCTTGACTTAGTTCTGGCAAACAATGAATCCCTTGATAATAATTTAGAAATTTCAGATTAACTGGGTGCTAGCGACCACAAATCAATTACATTTAGCATTGAATGGAAGTACGATAGTAGCGATAACTCAGTAACAGTCCCAGATTTTCGCCTAGCAGATTACGATGGGCTTAGAGAACACTTATCATCTGTTGACTGGGGTAACGAAGAGAGCTATCAATATGACAGTTTTCTGAACACTATACATGCTGCTCAAAGAACGTTTATCCCATATAAAGAAATTAGATCAAATAGAAATGACCCAAAATGGATGAATAATTGGCTCAAATATCTACTAGGGCATAAGAAAGGAATTTATAGGCGTATCAAAAGAGGTGAGGGTCATCTTATGAATCAGTATATTGACATTAAGAGGGACATTAAAAAGGGGTTAAGAAAAGCTAAAAGGGACTATGAAATTAAAGTTGCTAGGGATTCTAAAACTAACCCAAAAAGTTTTTTCCAGGTCTATAGAACAAAAGTTATAGATAAGATAGGTCCCCTTAAAAATAACTATGGGCACCTTACTGACAAAGAGAATGAAATGTGCTCGATTTTTAATAATTATTTTCTCTCAGTTTTTACACAGGAAGACACTAACAATATTCCAGTAATTAATTTTTATAGTGAACTAGAAGATAAATTATGTAACATCACAGTCACTAGTGAGATGGTTGTGAACAGATAGACAGACTGAAGCAAAATAAGTCGCCGGGTCCTGATGAGGTTTTTTCAAGGGTTCTTAAGGAATGCAAAATGGAACTCTGTGAACCATTAACTAATATTTTTTTAATTTATCTCTTCAAACAGGTGTAGTGTCTGATATGTGGAAGATGGCTAATGTAATTCCTATTTTTAAAACAGGGGACAAGTCGTTACCGTCAAATTACCGCCCAATAAGCCTGACCTCAACTGTAGGCAAATTACTAGAGTCAATTATAGCTGAAATTATAAGAAGCCATCTCGATAAGCATAGCTTGAATGATACTCAGCATGGATTCACAAGAGGCCGGTCTTGTCTAACTAATTTATTAACTTTCTTCAGTAAAGCTTTTGAGGCTGTTGACCACGATAAAGAATCTGATATTATTTACTTAGATTTTAGTAAGGCTTTTGATAGAGTTCCGCACCATAGACTGTTAAAGAAAGTGGCAGCTCATGGCATTGGGGGAAAAGTGCTCTCGTGGATCGAGTCATGGCTCACTGACAGGAAGCAGAGAGTGTCCATAAATGGGGTTAAATCCGAGTGGGGATCTGTAACAAGTGGCGTTCCACAGGGATCAGTCTTGGGCCCGTTGTTGTTTATAATATATATCAATGATCTTGATGAGGGAAATTACTAGTGATATGAGCAAATTCGCCGATGACACAAAGATAGGTAGGATAATTGATTCAAACGTAGATGTTATGGAACTTCAGGAGGATTTAAACAAACTCTATTCTTGGTCAGAAAAGTGGCAGATGCAGTTCAATGTAGATAAATGCAAGGTTCTGAAGCTTGGGAATGCCCATAACCCTAGTACTTATAAGTTAAATGATGTAGAACTTAGCCATACAGATTGCGAAATGGACTTGGGGGTTATGGTGAGCAGCAACCTTAAACCAAGACAGCAATGCTAAGCGTACGTAATAAGGCAAATAGATTACTGGGATTTATATCAAGAGTGTAAGCAACAGAAGTCCAGAGGTCTACTGCAGCTTTATACATCATTAGTAAGGCCTCACCTAGATTATGCAGCTCAGTTCTGGTCTCCGTATTACAAAATGGACATAAATTCGTTAGAAAACATTCAGCGTAGGATGACTAAATTAATACATAGCATTAGAAATCTTCCTTATGAAGAAAGATTGAAGACTCTTAAGTTACATTCACTTGTTAGACGAAGAATGAGGGGAGACCTGATCGAAGTGTATAAGTGGAAGATAGGTATTAATAAAGGGGATATTAATAAGGTCTTGAGGATGTCTCTCCAAGAGAGAACCCGCAGTAATGGATTTAAATTAGATAAGTTTAGATTTAGAAAGGAAATATGAAAGTATTGGTTTGGAAATAGGGTAGTAGATGAGTGGAACAGTCAACCTAGTTGGGTTATTGAGGCTGGGACTTTGGGAAGTTTCAAATTTAGGTTGGATTTGAGTGGGACTTTCACATCAGAGCTTATTTCTTGGGTAGCATTGAAAATTGGGTTGGGCAAATGTTTTGTTAGTGGGATGAATTGTAAAGGACCTGCCTAGTATGGGCCAACAGGCCTCCTGCAGTGTTCCTCCTTTCTTATGTTCTTATGTTCCCTAAAAGTTTCTCCTACTTTAGCATTCAGGTCCCCTACCACAATTACTCTCTCACTTGGTTCAAAGGCTCCTATACATTCACTTAACATCTCCCAAAATCTCTCTCCTCTACATTCCTCTCTTCTCCAGGTGCATACACGCTTATTATGACCCATTTTTCGCATCCAACCTTTACTTTAATCCACATAATTCTTGAATTTACACATTCATATTCTCTTTTCTCCTTCCATAACTGATCCTTCAACATTACTGCTACCCCTTCCTTTGCTCTAACTCTCTCAGATACTCCATATTTAATCCCATTTATTTCCCCCCACCGAAACTCCCCTACCCCCCTTTAGCTTTGTTTCGCTTAGGGCCAGGACATCCAACTTCTTTTCATTCATAACATCAGCAATCATCTGTTTCTTGTCATCCGCACTACATCCACGCACATTTAAGCATCCCAGTTTTATAAAGTTTTTCTTCTTCTCTTTTTTAGTAAATGTCTACAGGAGAAGGGGTTTCTAGCCCATCGCTCCCGGCATTTTAGTCGCCTCATACGACACGCATGGCTTACGGAGGAAAGATTCTTTTCCACTTCCCCATGGACAATAGAAGAAATAAAGAAGAACAAGAGCTATTTAGAAAAAGGAGAAAAACCTAGATGTATGAATATATATATGCATGTGCGTGTCTGTGAAGTGTGACCAAAGTGTAAGTAGGAGTAGCAAGATATCCCTGTTATCTAGCGTGTTTATGAGACAGAAAAAGTAACCAGCAATCCTACCATCATGCAAAACAGTTTCAGGTTTTCTGTTTTACAGTCTTTTGGTAGGACGGTAGTACTTCCTGGGTGGTTGCTGTCTACCAACCTATCTCAAAGTATAAGAGAAAATTTTAGAAACAGTTTTAATGAGCTTTTGCTAATTTGGGACCAATTTTTAAACTTATTCCCCACGACATGACATCTGGAGATGTAATGTCTGAGAGCATTTTGGGGTGTGATTATAATGCAGAGAATTCGTATTTGGAAATTAGGAGGTGTGGGATTACCAAAACTATTATCCAGAGGGCTGAAGACGGGTTATTGAGATGGTTAGGACATGTAGAGAAAATGGAACAAAATGAATGACTTTGAGAGTGTATCAATCATTAGGAAGGGAAGGCGGGATAGAGGTCAGCTAGGAAAGGTTGTAATAAGTTGGTAGAATTACCGACAATATGTAAAGTAAAAGGACACAAGTGCAACTAATGTGACATTTATTGTGGCAACGTTTCGCTTCCAGGAGCTTTATCAAGCTTGATAAAGCTCCTGGAGGAGCGAAACGTTGCCACAATAAATGTCAAAATTAGTTGCACTTGTGTCCTTTTACTTTTACTGGAAAGGTTGGAGAGGGGGGGGTTAAAGCAAGTTTTTAGTGAGAGGGTCTTGGAATTCCAGCAAGCATGCGTGATTGTGTTAGGTAGGAGCAAATGGAGGACAAAGGGATTTTGGGAAACTTCACGTGCTGTTGGGTGTTTGCACTTTTATAATTGTAGTGCAAGCGCGTCTCGGGCAAGACAGTGACGGAGTGAATGATGTATGTAAAATTACGTTGTACTAAATATGCATAACTTGCCGAAATAGGTCGACCTCCATTAAATCAGTGGACCCCCGCATAACGATTACCTCCGAATGCGCCCAATTATGTAAGTGTATTTATGAAAAGTGCGTTTGTTACTTGTATGTTTGGGGGTCTGAAATGGACTAATCTACTTCACAATATTTCTTATGGGAACAAATTCGGTCAGTACGGGGCACCTAAAACATACTTCTGGGTGAAAAAATATCGTTAACCGGGGGCCCACTGTATTTAACTTTTCCAAAAATTCGTGTACAGAAAGCTAGATATTTTTTCAATAACAATGCTATAAAGAACATTATTATTGGACCAAAAGTAACTTAGAAGCTTCACCTAACCTTACATAAAAATCACAGGTCAATTTAAATTTTTTAACAACATTTAAAATCAATGATGTATATTTTTAGTTATGCTCAGATTAAATTTCGCTGGGTAATGGATAAAAGAAATTTTCTCCTTCTATTGAGCAGTGAATGGTTCTTGTTGTTTATGCGATACGAGGCGTTCCGGCTTTTAAGGCCCTAGATAAGAGAGTTATCTTTGCGGCGATGTTGCTTCAGTATGTGCGAAATGTTGCCATCTTGGCGAAGTGTCACCTTTGTAATATGTGTTAATTCCTGAAATATTGCGTCCATTTTTGATAGAGTTCAACTTTTCAGGTGTAGTGAATTTTTGGTTACGAAATTTTTCTTGTTTTTAGAGTGAAGCTTTTCATCTCTCTCTCTGTCTGTCTGTCTCTCTCTCTCTCTCTCTCTCTCTCCCCTCTCTCTCTCTCTCTTCTCTCTCTCTCTCTCTCTCTCTTTCTCTCTTTCTCTCTCACTACTGTTGCAAATGTTCACCTTTCTTTATAGCTCTGAAAAAGTTTGTAAACATAGGTTTATTATGACTCTGTAGTTTTTTCCATCTGTAAGTAAACTAAATACATCAAGAGTACAATGTGCTACTCATTTCTCAGACACCAGAATTTCATTCACGAATCACTTTGCTATTCGGTTCAGTAATCACTTGGCGAGTGACAAAGAATGTTGCATCTCTTACTGTAGCCAGGTATTTCCTTACCCGTCATATCTATCGTTTAGTTTGTGATATATTTAATTTTGTTTTCCAGAAAATTATAAAACCAAAATTATATTATACTAAATTCTTTCCTGAGGAAGTTCTGAACTTGGACAATTTGATAATTGTTTTTTGTTGAAGATTTTGGGTGATATGGGAATCAAAACTTGGCTGTCATGCTGACCACACTAATTGACATATGACTCATTTTCCGACAACGCTGGCATATAAATAATACCATTTCCATTTTAGGAAAAAAATCTTTGAATTAGAAATTTTTTGAACTAGATCTGAAGATATGTAAAAAAAAAAAAACTTTGAATAAAACACCACAAGATTTGAAAAAGAAAAAACGAGGAACGCAAGTTTCCCAGGAAACTGTTTAAACATTTACATCGATACCATGCCTAACCCTTTTTAGGGTAGGGTAGGTGCCTGAGCCCCAGCCTTTAGCTCATAAGACTGTCATTCCCTTTTGCCCCCTTGAGGCGGGAATGGCAGACCAGAGAGGCCTAGCTTGTGGCTAGGCCTGGGGACAGTTAGTCCAAAGATGAGGAGGTACTTGTGCCTCCTCCCATGGGAGATTAGGTCTCAGACTCCCTAAAGAGGGAGCCAAGGCCGGGCCACCACTTGGACAAGGCCGGGCCGGGAGAATACCGGCTAATCTTTAATAAAAATAATAATTAAACATTTAGAAAACTTTCAGTGAAACTGTCTACAAATTTACCAGTGAAAGTAAAATTGTAAGAAATGTATTTTAAATGTTTAAATTACGTAAACAGAAGAGGAAAAAAAAAAAAAGAAGGATCTGTGGAAATTTTATATTTTCTTTGCCAGTATTTCCTTTCAACATTGCATTATATGATTTATTTATGAATCGTGAAAAAATAAAACGTGTTACTTCTAATACGTTTTGTATCTCCATTATAAATTTGCTTTCCCAAAATGTTTTAAACAAAGGAAATTGGAGAACATACCCCCGGTGGGGCCCGGTGGCTAAAGCTTTCCCCCTTCACACACGGAGGGCCCGGGTTCGATTCCGGCGGGTGGAAACATTCGACACGTTTCCTTACACCTGTTGTCCTGTTCCCCCTAGCAGCAAAATAGGTACCTGGGTGTTAGTCGACTGGTGTGTGGGTCGATCCTGGGGGACAAGATTAAGGAAACCCCAATGGAAATAAGTTAGACAGTCCTCGATGACGCACTGACTTTCTTGGGTTTTTCCTGGGTGGCTAAAACCCCCGGGGTTAAAAATCCGAACGAAATCTTATCTTACCTATCCCAGTCATTGCCGCTAAAATAACCCAAATTTTATAATTAAATTAGTTGTGTCTAGTAATAGCAGTAACTTCGTTCAGTCTAAGAGGTTATTCATTGATATAACTAATATTAAATGCCTGATATATACCTTAAAGTCAGTTTCTCATCGTTATGCTTTAATACGATATTAAAATTACATATTTTTTTGTATTTTTTTTACTCAGAGGCTGAGAAATTTGAACCCATAGGCCGTGTGCAGCGCTGGGAGCATCGTCAGTCACGAGGCTTAATTGAAGTGATACGTGTAATTTCTCAGGCAACAAGGACAGCAGAACTAATTAACATGCGAGCCAATAATCTGATGAATACTTAACGTAAGACACAACATCACAGCTGGATACAGCGAAGGTGTCAGTCAGCCAGGTGGGATACAGCGAAGGTGTCAGTCAGCCAGGTGGGATACAGCGAAGGTGTCAGTCAGCCAGGTGGGATACAGCGAAGGTGTCAGTCAGCCATGTGGGATAGAGCGAAGGTGTCAGTCAGCCAGGTGGGATACAGCGAAGGTGTCAGTCAGCCAGGAGGGATACAGCGAAGGTGTCAGTCAGTCAGGTGGGATACAGCGAAGGTGTCAGTCAGCCAGGTGGGATACAGCGAAGGTGTCAGTCAGCCAGGTGGGATACAGCGAAGGTGTCAGTCAGCCAGGTGGGATACAGCGAAGGTGTCAGTCAGCCAGGTGGGATAGAGCGAAGGTGTCAATCAGCCAGGTGGGATAGAGCGAAGGTGTCAGTCAGCCATGTGGGATAGAGCGAAGGTGTCAGTCAGCCAGGTGGGATACAGCGAAGGTGTCAGTCAGCCAGGTGGGATAGAGCGAAGGTGTCAATCAGCCAGGTGGGATAGAGCGAAGGTGTCAATCAGCCAGGTGGGATAGAGCGAAGGTGTCAGTCAGCCATGTGGGATAGAGCGAAGGTGTCAGTCAGCCAGGTGGGATACAGCGAAGGTGTCAGTCAGCCAGGAGGGATACAGCGAAGGTGTCAGTCAGCCAGGTGGGATACAGCGAAGGTGTCAGTCAGCCAGGTGGGATACAGCGAAGGTGTCAGTCAGCCAGGTGGGATACAGCGAAGGTGTCAGTCAGCCAGGTGGGATACAGCGAAGGTGTCAGTCAGCCAGGTGGGATACAGCGAAGGTGTCAGTCAGCCAGGTGGGACACAACGAAGGTGTCAGTCGGCCATGTGGGATACAGCGAAGGTGTCAGTCAGCCAGGTGGAATACAGCTAATGTGTCAGTCAGCCAGGTGGGATACAGCGAAGGTGTCAGTCAGCCATGTGGGATACAGCGAAGGTGTCAGTCAGCCATGTGGGATACAGCGAAGGTGTCAGTCAGCCATGTGGGACACAGCGAAGGTGTCAGTCAGCCATGTGGGATACAACGAAGGTGTCAGTCAGCCAGGTGCGATACAGCGAAGGTGTCAGTCAGCCAGGTGGGATACAGCGAAGGTGTCAGTCAGCCAGGTGGGATACAGCGAAGGTGTCAATCAGCCAGGTGGGATACAGCGAAGGTGTCAGTCACGCAGGTGCGATACAGCGAAGGTGTAAGTCATCCAGGTGGGATACAGCGAAGGTGTCAGTCAGCCATGTGGGATACAGCGAAGGTGTCAGTCAGCCAGGTGGGATACAGCGAATGTGACAGTCAGCCAGGTGGGATACAGCAAAAGTGTCAGTCAGCCAGGTGGGATACAGCGAAGGTGTGTCAGTCAGCCAGGTGGGATACAGCGAAGGTGTCAGTCAGCCAGGTGGGATACAGCGAAGGTGTCAGTCAGCCAGGTGGGATACAGCGAAGGTGTCAGTCAGCCAGGTGGGATACAGCGAAGGTGTCAGTCAGCCAGGTGGGATACAGCGAAGGTGTCAGTCAGCCAGGTGGGATACAGCGAAGGTGTCAGTCAACCAGGTGGGATACAGCGAAGGTGTCAGTCAACCAGGTGGGATACAGCGAAGGTGTCAGTCAGCCAGGTGGGATACAGCGAAGGTGTCAGTCAGCCATGTGGGATACAGCGAAGGTGTCAGTCAGCCAGGTGGGATACAGCGAAGGTGTCAGTCAGCCAGGTGGGATACAGCGAAGGTGTCAGTCAGCCAGGTGGGATACAGCGAAGGTGTCAGTCAGCCAGGTGGGATACAGCGAAGGTGTCAGTCAGCCAGGTGGGATACAGCGAAGGTGTCAGTCAGCCAGGTGGGATACAGCGAAGGTGTCAGTCAGCCAGGTGGGATACAGCGAAGGTGTCAGTCAGCCAGGTGGGATACAGCGAAGGTGTCAGTCAGCCAGGTGGGATACAGCGAAGGTGTCAGTCAGCCATGTGGGATACAGCGAAGGTGTCAGTCAGCCAGGTGGGATACAGCGAAGGTGTCAGTCAGCCAGGTGGGATACAGCGAAGGTGTCAGTCAGCCAGGTGGGATACAGCGAAGGTGTCAGTCAGCCAGGTGGGATACAGCGAAGGTGTCAGTCAGCCAAGTGGGATACAGCAAAGGTGTCAGTCAGCCAGGTGGGATACAGCGAAGGTGTCAGTCAGCCAGGTGGGATACAGCGAAGGTGTCAGTCAGCCAGGTGGGATACAGCAAAGGTGTCAGTCAGCCAGGTGGGATACAGCGAAGGTGTCAGTCAGCCAGGTGGGATACAGCGAAGGTGTCAGTCAGCCAGGTGGGATACAGCGAAGGTGTCAGTCAGCCAAGTGGGATACAGCAAAGGTGTCAGTCAGCCAGGTGGGATACAGCGAAGGTGTCAGTCAGCCAGGTGGGATACAGCGAAGGTGTCAGTCAGCCAGGTGGGATACAGCGAAGGTGTCAGTCAGCCAGGTGGGATACAGCGAAGGTGTCAGTCAGCCAAGTGGGATACAGCAAAGGTGTCAGTCAGCCAGGTGGGATACAGCGAAGGTGTCAGTCAGCCAGGTGGGATACAGCGAAGGTGTCAGTCAGCCAGGTGGGATACAGCAAAGGTGTCAGTCAGCCAGGTGGGATACAGCGAAGGTGTCAGTCAGCCAGGTGGGATACAGCGAAGGTGTCAGTCAGCCAGGTGGGATACAGCGAAGGTATCAGTCAGCCAGGTGGATACAGCGAAGGTGTCAGTCAGCCAGGTGGGATACAGCGAAGGTGTCAGTCAGCCAGGTGGGATACAGCGAAGGTATCAGTCAGCCAGGTGGGATACAGCGAAGGTGTCAGTCAGCCAGGTGGGATACAGCGAAGGTGTCAGTCAGCCAGGTGGGATACAGCGAAGGTATCAGTCAGCCAGGTGGGATACAGCGAAGGTGTCAGTCAGCCAGGTGGGATACAGCGAAGGTGTCAGTCAGCCAGGTGGGATACAGCGAAGGTGTCAGTCAGCCAGGTGGGATACAGCGAAGGTGTCAGTCAGCCAGGTAGGATACAGCGAAGGTGTCAGTCAGCCAGGTGGGATACAGCGAAGGTGTCAGTCAGCCAGGTGGGATACAGCGAAGGTGTCAGTCAGCCAGGTGGGATACAGCGAAGGTGTTAGTCAGCCAGGTGGGATACAGCGAAGGTGTCAGTTAGCCAGGTGGGATACAGCGAAGGTGTCAGTCAGCCAGGTGGGATACAGCGAAGGTGTCAGTCAGCCAGGTGGGATACAGCGAAGGTGTCAGTCATCCAGGTGGGATACAGCGAAGGTGTCAGTCAGCCAGGTGGGCTACAGCGAAGGTGTCAGTCAGTCAGGTGGGATACAGCGAAGGTGTCAGTCAGCCAGGTGGGATACAGCGAAGGTGTCAGTCAGCCAGGTGGGATACAGCGAAGGTGTCAGTCAGCCAGGTGGGATACAGCGAAGGTGTCAGTCAGCCAGGTGCAGTGACAAGGGATGAACCGCTCATTTGCTCCTCCCTGAGAAGGGCTGTATAGTCCTTGTGGCTCAGCGCTTCTTTTTGATTATAATAATAATAATCCTCCCTGAGAAAAAGCGGTTTATATCGTCATTAAATATATTTATCTCCAGCAGTGCTGCGACATACAGCTAAGCATTAGTTTCTTTACCTGGAGCTCTGAGATTACAGAACCTGTGTCATAACAAGGCGCTATGTAAGTTATTTTACCATAACACGGGAAAAATTTGTTTGAAGACATTTAATGTTTGAATATTCACATACAACGTTCGGCAAACAATAAATCTTTAATAGAAATGTTGTCTAATCCATTTATTAATTATTCTTGCAAGACAAGATTTGTGAATACATTTGAGTATGTCAATACATTTGAGTATGTTGACATAGATCAAAAACTAAGGAGGGTTTTTTCTAGTGTAATTAAGATGTACAACACGAGTGAAAACAACTCAGAAGGAATAATATCTTTTATCAATTAATTCAGTAAATTGTAAATGAGACTAATTTTGTCCCACGTGATCATTGCAGTGCGGGAGAAAAAGGCAATTCGGATGATATTAACATTTTATATTTATTTTCCACATTTTAAATTTTCTAACCATTCAGAAGAATTTATATTTCTGATTATCTATTTTTCATATGTGACTGTAGCAGTCAGTCCAAAATTACCTCTGAACTCACCATAATACTCGAATATTTTTTTTAATCTAGTTCCCCCTAAGATACTGAGATAATATTCTGTATACAAATAATTACAGGTAATTACCAAGAAAATATATATTACGTGACGACAACGAGGGCACGATTCGTGCCCTCCCACCATCATTGAATTAGGTCTCTCTGTTAAATAAATTAGGAGCAGTAACAATGTCTGCATCACGATGGAGCTGCTGCTAGTTCTTCTGTAGAAAGTTGCTTAACAGTACATTATGGCGCTTCATGTACAGGAGGTTTAAAGGTACATGATGGTGCTTCATGTACATGTTTAACAGTACATGATGGCGCTTCATGTACAGGACGTTCAAAGGTGCATGATAGTGTTTCATGTACATGTTTAACAGTACATGATGGCGCTTCTTGTACAGGATGTTTAAAGGTACATGATGGTGCTTCATGTACATGTTTAACGGTGCATGATAGTGCTTCATGTACAGGTTGGTGTTTAATGGTGCCTATTGCTGCTTAATGGTGCAGTTTACTACCTAATAACAGATGGTGTTCAACACTCCAGCTTATTGGAAAACTTTCTTACCGACGAAGGTTTTTTTTTCTTAACGGTTTTGACGGTTTTAATTGTTCAGGTTTGTTTTTAATGATGCAGGATGTTTAATACCTGGAGTCAATCTGGAGGTTATTCCGAGGATCAACGCCCCCGCGGCCCGGTCTATGACCAGGCCTCCAGGTGGATCAGGGCCTGATCAACGATTCCGTTACTGCTGACCGCACATAATCAAAGGTACGAACCACAGCCCGGCTGATCCGTCCCTCTTGAAGACAACCAGGGGTCTATTGGTAATTCTCCTTATAGCTGGTGCAGGGTGTTGAAAAGTCTTCGACCCCGGACACTTATGGTGTTTTCTCTTAACGTACTAATGGTGCCTCTACTTTTTATTGGGCGTATATAGCATTGCCAGCCAAGTCTTTTGCTTTCGTAGGGAGTGATTTCTGTGTGCAGATTAGGGACCAGTCCCTCCAGGATCTTCCAGGTGTAGATTATGATGCATCTCTCTCGCCTGTGCTCGAGTACAAGTAAAGTGCTTAAAAGCGTTCCCAGTAGTTAAGGTATTTGATGGAACTTATATGTGCACTAAAGGTTCTCTGTACAAGCTCTAGATAGGCAATTTTACCTGCCATAATGGAGTTGTTAATGTACAGCAGCATTCCAGCCTAGAGAGAACATTTGATTTAAAAAGGATCATCATTGTCTTCGCATTTCTTGTCTTGAATGTTTTCATTATCTATCCTATCAGTTTCCTCACAGATGTGATAGTGGCATTGAATGAATTTTGCTTAGTATTGTTTTCAAGATCAGACAGTGAAACAGAAATTAAAAAGTTACCGTCCAGCTCTGTTGGATGGTAACTTAATCAATTTCTATTTCATCAGTTATTTCATACTCTGGACAAACAGGTAAACTACTGGAAACCAGATTAGCCCAACATCACTACTCGATTAGGACGACCCTGGTGTCGAATGCAATAATCAGCTATGTTAGTACTTGCAATCACCCACCAGGGTGGACAGCAGCTCAGATCATTGTACCCAACAGTTCTGTCATGGATATTGAACAGAATTCTTTCATAAAATATGATGGCAATGTCTTATATAATTTAGGTCACGGGTTATACAAACTCGATAGGACTATTCAGGATATTATGAATACTGAGTAATATTCATGATATTGAGGACGTGAGCGTGTTTGATAGGAGTGAATGGAGACAAATGGTTTTTAATACTTGACGTGCTGTTGGAGTGTGAGCAAAGTAACATTTATGAAGGGATTCAGGGAAACCGGCAGGCCGGACTTGAGTCCTGGAGATGGGAAGTACAGTGCCTGCACTCTGAAGGAGGGGTGTTAATGTTGCAGTTTAATAACTATAGTGTAAAACACCCCTCTAGGAAGACAGTGATGGAGTGAATGATGATGAAAGTTTTTCTTTTTCGGGCCACCCTGCCTTGGTGGGAATCGGCCAGTGTGATAAAAAAAAAATATTGAGGACTATTCAGGATATCATGAGGAATGCTGAGTAATATTCATGATGTTGAAGACTATTCAGGATATAATGAAGAAAAGTGATGAATATTCAAAGTGTTAGGGACTGCTCATGATACTGAGGAATATTCAGGATACTGAGGAATATCTCATATGGCACTTGACTAGTTGACAGTGAATAGATGCAGCATTAGGATGACTATTAATTTTCTTAACTATTCTGTGATGGGCCTTCCGTAAACCTAGACAAGGAGGATTGAAGGGACAGGATGGGTGGGGAACACTGGCTGACGCTTAGCTGTCTCTCTAAGGTGTAAAAGAAAAGCGTTAAAACGCTACGTTTCCTCCCAAAAACTTTCCCCCTCAATCTACTTGTTGTTGAAAATCTTGGTAAATTGCACAGCTCCTGATGAAGAATGGAAAGTGTGAAAGAGCGTCAGGTTGTCAATTTACGGGCCGCAGTTCGAGCTCCTTGCCCACGCTTGTTTATTCACTGACAGTTGCTTATTACAACTTAATTTAAGACACGCTGGCGCCTGGCCGTCACCCAACGAAACAGGGAAACCCCAAAAAAAGAAACACTTTCACTATCATTCACACTGTCACTGTCTTATCAGAGGCGCGTAGATACAACAGTTAAGTTGTTACTCTAAGCACCAAATATCTTGAACCCCTCATTTAGAGTGCAAACACTATACATAGTTCCCACCTCGAGCACTCGAGCCCGAGTGACCAGTTTCTCTGAATCCTTCACAAATTATTACCCTGCTCACACTCCAACAGGTCGTCAAATAAAAAAAAACATTCGTCTCTACTCCTGTCTTTGACTATCACGCGTACCTACTGTATGTCCAAGCCCCTTGCGCACAAAACCTCCTGTACCCCCTCCCTTCCATCCTTTCGTAGGTAGACCTATACACTTTCTTCCCTCCACTACAGGTTTATAAACCCTCCAAGTACATTAACATCTCCATTCAAAGCAGATGAAATCGCAGATCTAGAGAGTGTACAGAGATCCTTTACTGCATGTATAAGTTCTGTCAAGCACCTTAACTACTGGGAACGCTTGGAAGCACTTGACTTGTACTCGTTGGAACGCAGGAGAGAGATATATATCATAATCTACACTTGGAAAATCCTGGAAGGAATGGTCCCAAATCTGCACACAGAAATCACTCCCTACGAAAGTAAAAGACTGGGCAGTCGATGCAAAATGCCCCCAATTAAAAGTAGGGGCGCCATTGGTACACTGAGGGAAAACACCATAAGTGTTCGGGGCCCAAGACTGTTCAACAGCCTCCCATCAAGCATTAGGGGAATTGCCAATAAACCCCTGGCTGCCTTCAAGAGAGAGCTGGACAGATACCTAAAGTCAGTGCCGGATCAGCCGGACTGTGGCTCGTAAGTTGGACTGCGTGCGGCCAGCAGTAACAGCCTAGTTGATCAGGCCCTGATCCATTGGGAGGCCTGGTCATGGACCGGGCAGCGGGGGCGTTGATCCCCGGAATAAACTCCAGGTAACCTCCAGGTAAGTAATCCTATTTTGCTCCAACCTCTCTAAATGACCAAACCACTTCAACAACCCCTCCTTAGTCCTCTGAATAATACATTTAGGAACTCCGCACCTCCACCTAACTTCCAGACATCTCCACTGCCTCCAGCTTCCTTCTCGCTGCAACATTCACAACTCATGTGTCACATCCATGAGTATTGGTACTACTATACTCATGCATTTCTTTTTTTGGCCTCATGGATAATGTTCTTTGTTTTCGCACCTACTCCTAGGTTGAGGGACTGATTACCTCATCTTCTGTATATAGTTCTCCTGTCTTCAAGTTATGTCCTGGAATTTGTATTGATAAAGCCACTGGATGGCGAAACGTCTACAATAAAGATACCCAGATGTTGCACATGTGTCTTAATTTCATCAATGTTCTTTGTGTCCACAGATACCTCAATGCACCACCCACCTGTATTTTCATCAGTTTACCTCGTCCTTCATATACCCATCATCCGAGACGTCCACTCCAAAATCTCAGAAGAGATTCACTTCTTACATACTCCTTCCCTTCAATCTGATATTCAATTTTTCCTTACCTACCTCGTTTAACACCGTGACCGCTTTCATGTTCTTAGACACATCTTCAGAGGAAATGAAGGGAGGGGCAAGAGAATCAGGTGGACACTCATTAAGATGTCACCTGACTCAGTGAGGCAGCACCTCATAAAGTGAGGTGATACATCAAGATACAATGTAGTAATTTGTACCGGTCAGACGATACATTGTTTAAGCGAGTGCTAGAATAATGATGCCAATCACTGATGGTACTCTCCAGGTATCGCACCGATTCCATTCAGTATAATGACTATGTCATTATACTATGTCATTAGTCAGTATAATGACTATGTCAGTATAATGACTATGTCATTAGTCAGTATAATGACTATGTCAGTATAATGACTATGTCATTATACTGCAAAATTTGCCAGTACCCAAAACAAACTTGTTTAGTGGTATCTTGTTCATAAAATACTTAAATTAATACAGAATAAAACCATCTAATAGATGTATTCTTATTTATATTTAACATGATAGAAATGAAAAAAATCTTAATTCTTTCTTTCAACACACCGGCCGTATCCCACCGAGGCGGGGTGGCCCAAAAGAAAAAACGAAAGTTTCTCCTTTTACATTTAGTAATATATACAGGAGAAGAGGTAACTAGCCCCTTGCTCCCGGCATTTTAGTCGCCTCTTACAACACGCATGGCTTACGGAGGAAGAATTCTGTTCCACTTCCCCATGGAGGTAAGAGGAAATAAACAAGAACAAGAACTAGAAAGAAAATAGAAGAAAACCCAAAGGGGTGTGTATATATATGCTTGTACATGTATGTGTAGTGTGACCTAAGTGTAAGTAGAAGCAGCAAGACATACCTGAAATCTTGCATGTGTATGAGACAGACAAAAAAAAGACTCCAGCAATCTTACCATCGTGTAAAACAATTACAGGCTTCAGTTTTACTCACGGTAGTACCTCCCTGGGCGGTTGCTGTCTACCAACCTACTACCTAGAATCTTAATATCTTAATATTTTACTTAAAAAAAATTGACAGGTATACAACACAAATCAATTTCACTATCCACCTACATCAGATTAAGAAAGAGTTTTGAATATTTGAAACCAAGTATTATAGATGTTGGAAAGTTAATGAACCGAACTAATG
Organism: Cherax quadricarinatus; assembly: GCF_026875155.1. Lineage (NCBI taxonomy): Eukaryota > Metazoa > Arthropoda > Malacostraca > Decapoda > Parastacidae > Cherax > Cherax quadricarinatus. Next base: position 28,102,297 of record NC_069455.1, on the reverse strand, counting down.
ACGTGTGTTAATGCACACGTAAATAAACCCATTTACTTATACACGGTTACTGAAGAAGTAAATGTAGACAGCAAGGGCTCTGGTGGTCTGGTGGTTAATTAACGCTCTCGCTTCACACGGCGAGGGCCTGGGTTCGATTCCCAGCCAGAGTAGAAACACTGGGCGTGTTTCTTTCCACCTGTTGTCTATGTTCCCCATCAGTAAAATGGGTACCTGGGTGTTAGTCGACTGGTGTGGGTCGCATCCTGGGACACTGACCTAATTTGCCCGAGATGCTCAGCATAACAAAGTGGCTTTCTATGTAGTAGTTTGTCATTGTTGTCAGCTAGGACTGCATACCATGTACATGTACTTGTAGTAAATAAAGATTATTATTATTAGTATTATTACGTGGCTAGTCTTCACAGTTTCTTCCAGAGGGAAGGTCTCTGGCTGAGTATGCCCAGGCCGGCCTCGGGCATACCCAAGCCTGCCTAGTTCTCACTCGGCGCTAACTTAACCTAGTGTGAACAAGGTCTGCTCTGTCTCTCCCTCGCGGGCATAGCCCTCCTGGGCCAGGGCACTGAAACACACTACCTGTGTACCAAGAACCCAGATAAAGTAAGAAGCTGCAGAAGATTGTCGTTGATCCGCTTTGATACACACACCCAATTATTCTACGATATAAAGAAAATTTTGAGGATGAAGGGAGGGAGAGGGGGATTAGAAAAAAAAGGCAACCACTAAAAGGTCCATTTTCAGGGATGATTAAACAAAATAATAAAAATAATAATAATAAAATAATCACAATGATAATAAAATATAATTTATCTTAATTCATATTCAGCATTTCAGTATTACAAATATGTATATCTTAATTATGTATATCTTAATTTAAAGATATATTATTTTATAAATAAAATAATATTTTACTGTGATAAAATTTTTGGTGTAACTTTTGCATTAAGAATAACATCAAATATCTGCCTAAACTATTTATTGCATTCATTTATACGTTAGTGTAAGTCAGATAAGACCTTTAAAACGAATAAATTAAACATTTCAGATGAATTAGTAATAAAAGTCAACTTATTTAAGATGGATCATGATACATAATCAACTGTTCTTACTGAAACAATGAAATAATTTTTTTCCATATATTCACTCAAGAGTTGCTGACATCATTGTAAGAATTATGTAATTAAAAAACTAAAGTGAAGCTAAAGTTACATGTTGGTTTATTCTAGACTATTGTCAAGTTAAAACTATGGCTTGACAATGGTCCAGGACCGTTGTCAAGCCAATGGTCCTGGACAATAGTCCAGGACTATGTGGGTTTTTTTTTGGTGAATTCTTCCACCTACGATGATGTGACTTTTGTTTTAGGTATCCTCGAAGGGATACCTACAATAAATCATGCCTTAGATACATTATGAATACTGTTAAGTTGGGCAACAACATTCTCGTTAAATGTAATTTAAACTGTATTCACATTTAACACTTTGCAGAGAAAATTTGCAAGAAATATCTGTCCATTCTGAACCGAAATTTAGAGGACTTTAAATCTTAATTTAATAAACTTTAAATCTTTATTTAGTGGACTTTAAATCTTATTTTTTTACAAAATTCTATAAATAAGAAATCCTAATCAAATCTCATCTGGTAATATACCATCGCACGCTGATATATTTGTTATACCTAGCAGCGCCTTTTTCTCTGCGTTAATTCAACGTAAGATTCCTAATGGAGTTATATGGAGTATATTACTTTAGTTTATAGTCACTAGACGTGAAAAGCTAACATATCTTGACCGGCATTTAATGAGAGAGATGCTAATACCCATTTCATAGTTATTTGGACTCTGAATCAGTAGATGGTGTGGGAAGAATCTCTGATAGTCCCATCGCTAATTAGGTATCCCGTAGCTCGATCACTAGTGCACTCAACTCACACATTGAGGTCCGGAGTTCGAATCTCCTCCGGTACGGCTGGAAAACATTAGAGACGTGCTTCCCTATAAAACCTGCTGTCCATGTTCACCCATCAGTATAAAATGGGTACCTGGGTGTTAGACGACTGGTGTGGGTGGCATCCTGGGACAAAACTGACCTGTTTTGCCTGAAATGCTCAGCATAACAAACGGCTTTCTATATAGTAGTATGTCACTGATGTCAGCTATGGTCTGTATACCTCGTACATGTAGTAAATGATGATATTATTATTATTATTATTATTATTATTATTATTATTATTATTATTATTATTATCATCACACTAGAAAATAAATGGAAAAATATTCTTCGCCTGACTAAAATTTCTTGGCCCAGGTTGACAGATTTAATTGCCTTGCATATAAAATCCATTCATTATCTCTAAGCGAATAATGTAAGTTACCAGAACATATAAAATCTACAGAGTGCGGATGTAACAGTTGATGCTAACCCAAAACCAAGTCCGACTGTGTTCCATGTCATCAGAGGTATCATATGTGTCATCAGTGATACCATCAATGTCATTAGAAGTATCATCAATGTCATCTAAGGAATACTCAGTTTCATAGGTGATATCATCAAATCATCTGAGAGTTCTACATCAGACAGATGCTGTCAGCGTCTTTGTTTTAATAGACATGTTTATTTATATATTTGCTTACGAAATCAGCTTCTAAAAGAAGTTCTAGTTTCTGGACACTCTTGGAGAGAATTTAATTACTAACGTCATATATTTTTCTGTCCAACTTTCTTGAGAACAACTTTGCCATAGCACAAGGTATTTTTTTATTAAGGAATGTGTATTGACAACATATCCTCCGATTGGTTCATTTTTTTCATCTCTCAAGAGATTTTCTTTGTAAAACTTGTGAGTTTAGCAATGAAAATCTAGTCATACAGAGAATATGACAACAGGAGATTACAGAGTCACATAAAGGGATTAATGGGATTAGGGATAAGATTCAAAATTAATTAATATATAGTTGAAAATTAAATATATATATATATATATATATATATATATATATATATATATATATATATATATATATATATATATATATATATATGTCGTGCCGAATATGTAAAACTGGTCAATTAGCAAGAACTCATTTAAAATTAAGTCCTTTCTGAAATTTTCTCTTATACGTTTAAAGATATATATTTTACATTAATGTTAATGTAAAAAAAATTTATTTTGCACCAAAAGAAACTTAGAAAACTTACCTAACCTTATTATATAACAAGGCAATTTATTTTAGCTAACCCAACTAGATATATTTTAAATACGTTTACAATATTTAGTACTAAACAAACACAATCAAATATATTTTATCGTTTAGGTCAGAATATATTTTGGCAAAATTATTGTTGTCACACAAATTTTAGCTTGTCTTATTTGCAAGAAGAGCTTATTCAGCCTAAAATATACTGATCAACAGTTTACAGGACGGATCTACAATGAAACTTAAAGCCCCTATTCCCAGAGGGGTCCCAGAGGGGTCCCAGAAGGGTCCCAGAGGGGTCCCAGAGGGGTCCCAGAGGGGTCCCAGAGGGATCCCAGAGGGCTCCCAGAGGGGTCCCAGAGGGATCCCAGAGGGCTCCCAGAGAGGTCCCAGAGGGGTCCCAGAGGGCTCCCAGAGAGGTCCCAGAGGGGTCCCAGAGGGCTCCCAGAGGTTTCTTTAATCCCTATTGCTTAAAAATTTGGGGTCTACTGTATGAGAAAGATTTTTAAAAAATAATAATATAGTGAAATTCGATAGAAAATAATAGTTAAAATAAAAATTAAAAGGTTATTAATGTATCAGGTTGGCTAGCCATTGCTGACTCACGAAATCGTAATCACACGATTGCAGTCAAACCATACGACGGATGGGGTTCGAACCCGCGATCAGAGAGTCATAAAACTCCAGACCGTCGCGTTAGCCACTGGAGCTGGCCCTGTAGCTAACGTGACGGTCTGGAGTTTTGAGAGACTGATCGCGGGCTTTAACGCACCCGTGGTATGGTTTAGCCATTGCTGGTTGTAAAGGGTCCCCACTTAACAGTTCAAGCTTCACGGCCCTAAAAATGTAGGTCTTCCACTGCACACACATACATATGAACATATAAATATGCACTTAGACATATGCTTTCATATACATACACACATACACACACATATATGAACAAGTTTTTACATATGCACTTACATGCATACACAAAGCATAAATATTTGCACGAGCAAATACACACACAAAAGGATGAACCAACAAGGCTGGACCTCATATTCACCTTGAGTAGTTCAGACATTGGCGATATCATATACGAAAATCCCCTCGGAGTTAATGATCACATGGTCCTGAGCTTTGAATTATCAGTGGAGAGTGAAGCATCATGAGAAGGATGGGTGAAGCCAAACTACAAGAGAGGGGAATATATAGGTACAGAGCAGCCAAAGCTAAGTGTGCTACAGCATGGAAAAAGTATAGAAGACAAAGGACCCAGGTAAACAGGGAGATGACCCGAAGATCCAGAAACGAATATGCATGGATAAGAAGGGAGGCTCTGTGGAAATACGAGAATGATATGACATCCAAAGATAAATGTGACCCAAAGCTGTTGTACAGTCACGTCAGTAGGAAAACAACAGTCAAGGACCAGGTAATCAGGCTGAGGAAGGAAAAAGGGGAGATCACATGAAACGATCAAGAAGTATGTAAGGAGCTGAACACGAGGTTTAGGGAAGTATTTTCAGTGGAAACATAAAGGACTCCAGCAAACCTGGAAGGAAGGGTACACCAACAAGTGCTGGACACACTACACACAACCAAGTATGAAGTGAAGAGAGTGCTAAGCAAACTAGATGCCTCACAGGTAGTGGGACTGGATATCTCTCTATGGGTCCTGATAGAGGAGCATACGCACTGTGTGTGCGACTTACAACAATTTTCAGTACATCTATTGTAATGGGGCAACTACATGTGGTGTTGAAGACAGTAAATGTAGTCCCAATTTTCAAGAAAGAAGAGAGGCAGCATTAAACGACAGACAAGTGTCACTGACTTGCATAGTATGCAAAGTCATGGAGAAGATTAGCAGGAGAAGAGTGGTGAAGCTCCTAGAAAGAAATAAACCTATGCACAATAACCAGCACGGCTCCAGGGACAGAAAATCCTGTGTCACAGAAGTAAAAAATGCAATGGATCAGGGAATACCTGACAGGAAGGAAACAACGAGTGATAGTATGTGACGAGATGTCAGGGTGGGCGCATGTGACGAGCAGGGTTCCACAAAGGTCATCACTAGAGCTGGTGCTCTTTCTGGTATATGTGAATGACCTGACAGAAATAAGACATTTAGAGGTGTCTGTTTGCAGATGATGTGAAATTAATCCGGAGAATTCAAGCGGAAGATGATCAGGCAGGACGATAAAGGGATCTGGACCCTCTGCAAGCCTGTTCTAACATAGGCTCTTGGAGTTTAACTCCACTAGGTGTAAAGTTATGAAGATTGGAAAAGTAAAAGAAGACCGCAGACGGAGAACATGCTAGGGGCGAAAGGCTACAACCCGTACTCAAGGAAAAGGATCCTGGGTGAATATAATATTGAGCACATCTCCTAAGGCGCTGTCAACCAAGTTACTGCTGTAGCGTACACGCACCTGGCAAATCTATGGATTTCATTTCGACACCTGAGTCAGAGTCATTCCCGAAACTGTACACTGTGTACATCAGGCCTATATCGGAGTGTACAGCAACATTATGAACCCCACACCTGGTCAGGCACGTTAAGGCTAGTCTCGGAGCTAAGGTGTATGTTCTACAGGAGAGGTTAATGGAAATCAATCTGACGATACTGGAGGACAGGAGGGAGAGGGAGGACCTGATAACAACTTATAAAATACTGAGAGCAATTGACAAAGTGGTTAGTGATAGAATGTTTCAGAGATGGGACTCAGTGCAACAAGCGCTCACAACTGGAAATTGAAAACTCACATGAATCACATGGACGTTAGAAATTATTTCTTGTGTCACAGGAAGTGGAACAATCTGGAGAGTGATGTACTGGAGGTAAATCTATATATAGAGAGAAGACCCAGTGAAGAGGCGGGGCCAGGAGCTGCGACTGTACTCCTGCACCCACAAATAGGTGAGTACACACACACACACAAACAAACATCACAAGGAGATTGATTGAGAAAACCTGGAACCACACGGGGGTCCCGAAACACGGAGAGCCAAGATGATGGATGTGGTACTGGAAAACCTTATGCATCAACATATCATGGACACTACCAGAGAGAGAGGGGAGGATGAACCAGCAAGACTGGACTTTGTGTTCACCCTGAGCAGTTCAGACATTCAAGACATACATCATATGAGAGGCCCCTTGGAGTTAGTGATCACGTGGTTCTGTGCTTTGAGTACATAATAGAGTTACAAATGGAGAGGGTAAAAGGAGTTGCATGGGAAAATCCAGGCTATAAAATGGAGGACTAAACAGGTATGAGGAACTTCCTGCAGGAGGTTCAGTGGGACAGAGAATTGGTAGGAAAGTCAGTAAACGAAGTGATGGAATACGTAACAACGAAATGCAAGGAGGCAGAGGAAAGGTTTATTCACGAGAGCAACAGAAATAATAGGAAGACCAAAGCGAGCCCTTGGTTTACCCGAAGGTGTAGGGGGCAAAAATAAGGAGATTAGTCGAAGAGCCAGGAACGAGTATGCACAGATAAGGAGGGAGGCCCAGCAACAATACGACAACGACATAGCAACGAAAGTCAAGTCTGACCCGAAACTGCTGTATAGCCACATTATGAGGAAGACAACAGTGAAAAACCAGGTGATCAGGCTGAGGAAAGACGGTGGGGAGATCACAAGAAACGATGAATAGGTATGTGAGGAGCTCAACACGAGATATAAGGAAGTATTTAGAGACAGGAAGGACTCTAGGAAGACAGAACAGAGGGGGACACCAACAAGGAGTATACCAACAAGTGTTGGATGACATACACACAACCGAGGAGGAGGTGAAGAAACTGCTAAGTGACCTTGATACCTCAAAGACAATGGGACCGGACATCTCCTCGAAAGTATTTAGAGAGAAAGCAGAAACGCTGTGTGTGCCACTAACAACAATCTTCAACACATCCCTTGAAACTGAGCAACTACCTGAGGTATGGAAGATTGCAAGTGTAGTCCCCATTTTTAAAAAAGGAGGCAGAAAAGAGGCACTAAACTATAGACCAGTGTCACTCACGTGTATAGTATGCAAAGTCATGGAGAAGATTATCAGGAGGAGAGTGGTGGAGCACCTGGAACGGAACAAGATTATCAATGAAAACCAGCACGGATTCATGGATGGCAAATCCTGTGTCACAAACCTTTTGAAGTTTTATGACAAAGTAACAGAGTAAGACACGAGAGAGAGGGGTGGGTTGATTGCATTTTCATGGACTGTAAGAAGGCCTTCGACACAGTTCCTCACAAGTGCAGAAGATAGAGGAACAGGCGTGTATGACAGGAAGGGCGCTGCAATGAATCAGAGAATACCTGACAGGGAGGCAACGAGTCATGGTACATGAGGTATCACTGTGGGCACCTGTGACGAGCGAGGTCCCACAGGGGTCGTTCCTAGGACCAGTGCTATTTTTGGTATATGTGAATGACATAATAGGAGGGATAGACCCAGATGTGTCCCTGTTCGCAGATGATGAGAAGTTAATGAGAATTAAATCAGATAATTATCAGGCAGGACTTCAAAGAGACCTGGACAGGCTGGACACCTAGTCCAGCAACTGGCTTCTCGAATTTAACCCCGCCAAATGCAAAGTCATGAAGATCGGGGAAGGGCAAAGAAGACCGCAGATAGAGTATAGGCTAGGTGGCCAAAGACTGCAAACCTCGCTCAAGGAGAAAGATCCTGGGGTGAATATAACACCGAGCACGTCTCCGGAAGTACACATCAACCAAATAACTACTTCATCATATGGGCTCCTGGCAAACCTGAGAATGGCGTTCCTATACCTTAGTAAGGAATCGTTCAAGTCACTGTACACCTTATACGTCAGGCCCATGCTGGAGTATGCAGCACCAGTTTGGAACCCACACCGGGTCAAGCACGTCAATAAATTAGAGAAAGTGCAAAGGTTTGCGACAAGGTTACTTCCAGAGCTAAGGGGAATGTCCTATGAAGAAAGGTTGAGGGAAATCGGCCTGACGACACTGGAGGACAGGAGGGTCAGGGGAGACATGATAACGACATATAAAATACTGCGTGGAATAGACAAGGTGGACAGACAGGATGTTCCATAGATGGGACACAGAAACAAGACTGTTGAAGTTGAAGACTGAGACGAGTCCAAGGGATGTTAGGAAGTATTTCTTCAGTCATAGTCAGGAAGTGGAACAGTCTACCAGCGAAGAGGCGGGGTCAGCAGCTGAGTGTCGACCCCTGCAACCACAATTAGTGAGTACATGCATCATAGTTATTATATATCTGAGATGCAGCCAAACCCACGAGGTAGAGGGAAATGCAAGAGCTGAGCTCCACTATTTAGATATTATAATAAATGGTTTAAAGAACAAATTGAATGAAGAATGGGAAAGACAATCGAAATCCCTTCGAGAGGAAAACGAGAGAATGCGCAATGAGGCTATGATGGATTTATGTAATTGCTAAGAAAAGGACAGTTTTGTATGAAGAAATAAGTCAGGAAAATATAAAGAAGCTGGGAGATGTGGCAGCTGCCATGATCTTAGTAGATGGGGGAGGCAAAGGAGGTGATAAAGAAAACAAGGAAAATGGTTAGGACAGACAGCTCAAGCTGGGAGAGGCAATGGGAGAAGGAGAGTAGTCAGTGATAATCTATTTACTCCAGGAAGCGGATGCGTGTTTGTGCGTGTAGGGGGGGGATGGGGGAAGGAGTCAGGAAGCAGGAGATTAGAGAAGGAAAGTATGATTTTATCTAACATTGGGTGCATGGGAGGGTAAGAAAGAACTGGGCAGATGAAATTTTTTAGGGGATTTAGAGCAACTCCCGAAACCACCAGCATCCAATGAGTTAACCTCCTGGTCATATATTGCCAAGAACGGGAACCTGAGAAAGACTGAATTCACGTGATATTATCATACATAACTGGATTGAAATAAAATAATGATGGAGAGGAACACTTGTGGTATTATGTACAGTGTCATAGGACTCAAAAAGGGGGAGACGGAAGAAGGGAACTTATTCTCATGGAGCTCCTCCAGATTTACCCATTTCTCCTTTCTGAGTAGGCCCACTTCAAGACCCGCCCTCACTTTCCCATCACCTACACTGTCGCCACACCATACCCTCCAAACTGCAACTCCCATCCTGCACTGTATAGATGTACACAAACCCGAGCCCTTTCCTCCCACTCCAGGCAGGAGTTCAACTAAAAGAATGACTAAACAGGTGCCCACTGTGATACCTCTTCACATACCATGACTCATTGCTGCCTCCCTGTCAGGTATTCCCTTATCCATTGCAGTGCCCTCCCTTTTACGTGCGCCTGATCCTCCAGCTTCTGCACTAATCTCTTGTGTGGAACTGTGTCAAAGGCCTTCCTGCAGTCTAGGAAAACGCAATCTACCCACCCCTCTCTCTCGTGTCTTACTTCTGTTACCTTGTCACAAAACTCCAGGAGGTTTGTGATACAAGACTTGCCTTCCATGAACCCATGCTGGTTTTCATTTATAATCTTGTTCCTTTCCAGGTGTTCGACCACTCTCCTCCTGATAATCTTCTCCATGACTTTGCACACAATACATGTCAGAGACACAGGTCTGTAGTTTAGTGCCTCGTTTCTGTTTCCTTTCCTAAATATGGGGACTACATTAGCTGTCTTCCATTTCTCAGTTAGTTGCCCAGTTTCAAGGGATGTGTTGAAGATTGTGGTTAGAGGCACGCACAGCATCTCTGCTCCTTCTCTAAGGACCCATGGGGAGATGTTGTCCGGTCCCATCGCCTTTGAGGTGTCAAGGTCGCTTAAGAGCTTCTTCACCTCCTCCTCAGTTGTTCGTATGTCATCCAACACTGGTTGGTATATTCCCTCTTGATGTTCCCTTCTGTGCTGTCTTCCCACAGCCCTTCCTGTCTCTACTGTAAAAACTTCCTTAAATCTCCTGTTCAGGTCCTCACATACCTCCTGATCATTTCTTGTGAGTTCTCCACTTTTTGTCCTTAATCTGATCACCTGGTCTTTGACTGTTGTCTTCCTCCTGATGTGGCTATACAACAGTTTCGGGTCAGTCTTGATTCTCGATGCTATGTCATTTTCATACTGTCGCTGGCCTCCCTCCTACCTGTGCGTACTCATTCCTGGCTCTGCGACTGATCTCCCCATTTTCGTGTGTTCTCTGCCTTCTGTACTTTTTCCATTCTCTATTGCACTTTGTTTTTGCCTCCTTACACCGTCGGGTAAACCAGGGGCTCGTTCTGGCCTTCCCGTTGTTACTGTTGCCCTTGGGAATAAACCTTTCCACTGCCTCCTTGCATTTTGTTGTTACATATTCCATCATTTCATTTACTGGCTTTCCTGCCAGTTCTCTGTCCCACTGGACCTCCTGCAGGAAGTTCTTCAACCCTATGTAGTCCCCTCTTTTATAGTCAGGCTTTTCCCATTCAACTCCTGTTATTCTCTCCACTTGCAGCTCTACTATGTATTCAAAGCACAGAACCACGTGGTTGCTAGCTCCTAGGGGACTCTTATACTTGATGTCCTCAATATCTGAGCTGCCCAGGGTGAACACAAGGTCCAATCTTGGGGTTCATCCTCCCCTCTCACTCGGTATTTCCTTAAAATTTTGGTGCATGGGTTTTCCAGCCCCAAGCCCCAACTTTTGGCTCTAAATGTTTGGGGGAACCCCCCCCCTTGGGCCCCGGGTTTTTTCCCCAGTCAATCTCCCTTGGTTGAAACCCCCTAAAACCCAGCAACTTTGCTTGGGGAGTGAGCTCTTTTTCCCACCTCAGAAGTGTGTCCACCTTGCTCTGTTGCCTCTTCTACCCTCTTTTGGGCCCCCGCAGTTCTGGGGTGGATTAACATCACTGCAATGACCACTTTTTGTTCCCCCGACTGAATGTCCCTGTTGTAGTTTTTTTTCCCTCCGTCTATTTTTTTCCCCCTTTTTTTCAAATTTTCCCATCTTTTTTTTCGAGCAAGAACCCCACCTCTTCCCCGCCCTTCTACTTCCCGTGTTTGGGTACCCCTGGGGGGAAAGATTGATCTGTTATTGTCCCCCGTAGTTTTGTTTCTGTAACTGCTAGATGTTGGGGACTTTCTTTGATTTTTTCTTGCCTTCCCTCATGTTTATTCGTTAATCCATCTGCTTTTTTCCCAAAACCTTCAACTTCTGTTCTAATACGTAATGGGGTCGGGGGGTGGAAACAAGGGTCGGTGTGTGTAGTTGGTTTGGGATTTTTCATTGCCTTTGGGGTGCGTGGCTGGAGCCCCTTCTGCAGGTGTTTCGGGGGGTGCCTTGCCTTCCATTTGATCCGGGTTTATTCTGCTCTCCTTTTTCATTTCCTCCCATTTTTTTTTCTTTTTTAACCTCTCTTTCATTGTTTTCCCTTTCGCCCTTGTTCTGTCTCGATGAGGTACACACTCGGAATCCTGCTTCCCTCTCACCGTGCTTTCTCCTCGGATCATGGTTGGGTTGATTCTCCTTGAAAATTATTTTGAGGGGGGCCCGTTTCCCTTTTTTTTGGAAAACCACCAATTCTCCCAAAAATTGCCTCCCGGGGCATGTCCCCCCCGCCTATCACCTTCAGATATCTTTAATCGCTTTTTCTCCTTTTGCTTTCTTTTACATAAGTTTCCCCTTTTGTCCGTCTAGCCCCCTAACAAACACGGATCTTTCCCCTTTTACCTCCCCCTGTGACTCCCTTGATCCCCTGATTTTTTTAGTTTCCCTTCCCCCGGAGTGTTTTCCCTTTCCCTTTAGTCCCCTTCCCCAGTTTGGCCCCTAGCTTCTTGGGTTTTTCCCTTTCCCGCTCACCTGCCCTGGCCCCCAAAAAGGATCTGGTAAGGTCCCTTTCACATGTCCCCCAGTTCCTTTAATGTCTTCCAACCCTCATTTTGTCCTAGTGTGCTCCCCGTCTTTGTTTTGGCCCCATGTGGGTTTTTACAGGACCTCTGCCTACATTTAGTTTCCTGCTCCCTTCAGACCTGTTGCTGTTCTGATGTAGCCCTTGTCGAGCTACTTTTTTAATATATTTTTATGTGCTGTTTTTAGAGTTCAGCTCCTCTTTTAATTCTCTATCTTGATTTCTGCTGCTGTGGGCCCGTTCTTCCACTTTTGCATTTTGTGCTAACCCCTCTTCCATCTTCCTTTCCAGCTATTAGTACCTTCCCAATCTCCCCCTTTTTTTGAGCCGCCTCCCCTTTCCCCCCAATTCGCCCCGGAGCCCCTTGTCCTCATCCTGGTTCTAGGTTCCCCCCCTTGCCCACAGAAGGGGGGGCGGGTGGTTAGGGGAGGGAAAATGCTTAGGAGAGGGGATTGTGGTTTAGGGGGGGGGAGGATGGTTATTTGGAGGGGTAGGATGTTTTGGGGGGGGGGGTTGATGGTTTGGGGGGGGGGTGGTGGCTAGGGTTTGGTGGTTAGGGAAGGGAGAAGGTCGTTAGGGGAAGGGGGGGAAGGTCGTTAGGGGAAAGGGGGGGGGTGGTTAGGGGAGGGGGGAGTACGTGTTTGGGGGGAGAGGGGGAGGATGGTTATGGGGGAGTGGGGGGTGGGTATTGGATGGGGGGAGGTATTGGGGGGTTAGATGGTTTGGGGAGGGGTTGGGGTTTTGGGGTGTGTGTTTGTGTCTGTGGGTGTGGTGTACTCACCCATTTTTACTACCCATTTGTGGTTGCAGGGGGGCGAGTCTTAGCTCCGGCCCCCCCTCTTCCCGGGTTGCACTGGGCCCTCTCTCTCCCCCGCCCAGAGCTTTATCAAACCCCCGTTTTAAAACGGTAAGGTTCCCCTCCTCCATAGTTTTTCTAGGCATTCCCCTGCCTGACAACTCTATGACTAAAAGAAATACTTCCTAAATCCTCTGACACATTGTGTCCAACTTCCAATTGTGGCTCTTTTTTCTGGTCCCCTCCCTGGAACATCCTGTCTTTGTCCAGCTTTTCTATTTCCCTGCAGTATTTGTATGTCGTTTCAGGGCTCCCCTAACCCCTCCGTCCTCCAGTGTGTCAGGCCGATTTCCCCTTTTCTTTTTTCTAGGACTTCCCCTTGCCTGGAACTAACCCTTTTCCCCAAAAAACCTTTTTACTTTTTAGTTTCTTGACGTCTTTTTCAAGTGCGGGTTCCCAAAAGGGGCTGCATACTCCAGTATGGGCCTGACATACACGGTGTACAGTGTCTTGAACGATTCCTTACTAAGGTATCGGAATGCTGTTCTCAGGTTTGCCAGGCGCCCATATGCTGCAGCAGTTATCTGATTGATGTGTGCTTCCGGAGACATGCTCGGTGTTATACTCACCCCAAGATCTTTCTCCTTGAGTGAGGTTTGCAGTCTTTGGCCATCTAGCCTATACTCTGTCTGTGGTCTTCTGTGCCCTTCCCCTATCTTCATGACTTTGCATTTGGCAGGATTAAATTCGAGAAGCCATTTGCTGGACCAGGTGTCCAGTCTGTCCAGGTCTCTTTGAAGTCCTGCCTGGTCCTCATCTGATTTAATTCTCCTCATTAACTTCACATCATCTGCAAACATGGACACTTCTGAGTCTAACCCTTCCATCATGTCGTTCACATATACCAAAAATAGCACTGGTCCTAGGACCGACCCCTGTGGGACCCCGCTCGTCACAGGTGCCCACTGTGATACATCATTACGTACCATGACTCCTTGTTGCCTCCCTGTCAGGTATTCTCTGATCCATTGCAGTGCCCTTCCTGTTATATCGCCTGATGCTCTAGCTTCTGCACTAATCTCTTCTGAGGAACTGTGTCAAAGGCCTTCTTGCAGTCCAAGAAGATGCAATCAACCCACCCCTCTCTCTCGTGTCTTACTTCTGTTAATTTATCATAAAACTCCAGAAGGTTTGTGACACAGGATTTGCCTTCCATGAATCCGTGCTGGTTGGCATTTATACTCTTGATCCGTTCAAGGTGCTCCACCACTCTCCTCCTGATAATCTTCTCCATAACTTTGCGTCCTATACACGTCAATGACACAGGTCTATAGTTTAGTGCCTCTTTTCTGTCTCCTTTTTTAAAAATGGGAACTACATTTGCTGTCTTCCATACCTCAGGTAGTTGCCTAGTTTCCAGGGACATGTTGAAGATTGTTGTAAGTGGCACGCACAACATATCTGCTCCCTCTCTAAGGACCCACGGGGAGATGTTGTCCGGTCCCATTGCCTTTGAGGTATCGATGTCCCTTAGCAGTTTCTTCACCTCCTCCTCATCTGTATGTATGTCGTCCAACACTTGTTGGTGTATTCCTTGCTGGTGTCCCCATCTGGTCTGTCCCCCCAGAGTCCTTCCTGTCTCTACTGTAAATACTTCCTTAAATCTCGTGTTGAGCTCCTCACATACCTCTTGATCGTTTCTTGTGAGTTCTCCACCTTCTTTCCTCAGCCTTATCACCTGGTCCTTGACTGTTGTCTTCCTCCTAATGTGGCTATACAGCAGTTTCGGGTCAGATTTGACTTTCGATGATATGTCGTTTTCATACTGTCGCTGGGCCTCCCTCCTTTTCTGTGCATACTCGTTTCTGGCTCCTCTACTAATCTCCTTGTTTTCCTGGGTCCTATGCCTCCTGTACCTTTTCCATTCTCTGTTGCACTTAGTTTTTGCCTCCCTACACCTTCGGGTAAACCAAGGACTCGTTTTGGTCTTCCTATTATTTCTGTTTCCCTTGGGAACAAACCTTTCCTCTGTCTCCTTGCACTTTGTTGCCACATATTCCATCATCTCGTTTACTGATTTTCCTACCATTTCTCTGTCCCACTGAACCTCCTGCAGGAAGTTTCTCATACCTGTGTAGTCCCCCCTTTTATAGTTCGGCCTGTCCCCTTCAGTTCCTGTTACCTTCTCCACTTGTAACTCTACTATATAATCAAAACTCAGAACCACGTGATCGCTAGCTCCAAGGGGTCTATCTTAAGTCATGTCCTCAATGTCTGAACTGCTCAGGGTGTGTACTCACCTAGTTGTACTCACCTAGTTGAGGTTGCAGGGGTCGAGTCCAAGTTCCTGGCCCCGCCTCTTCACTGGTCGCTACTAGGTCACTCTCCCTAAACCGTGAGCTTTATCATACCTCTGCATAAAGCAATGTATGGATCCTGCCTCCACTACATCGCTTCCCAAACTATTCCACTTACTGACTACTCTGTGGCTGAAGAAATACTTCCTAACATCCCTGTGATTCATCTGTGTCTTCAACTTCCAACTGTGTCCCCTTGTTACTGTGTCCAATCTCTGGAACATCCTGTCTTTGTCCACCTTGTCAATTCCTCTCAGTATTTTGTATGTCGTTATCATGTCCCCCCTATCTCTCCTGTCCTCCAGTGTCGTCAGGTTGATTTCCCTTAACCTCTCCTCGTAGGACATACCTCTTAGCTCTGGGGCTAGTCTTGTTGCAAACCTTTGCACTTCCTCTAGTTTCTTTACGTGCTTGGCTAGGTGTGGGTTCCAAACTGGTGCTGCATAGTCCAATATGGGCCTAACGTACACGGTGTACAGGGTCGTGAACGATTCCTTATTAAGATGTCGGAATGCTCTTCTTAGGTTTGCTAGGCGCCCATATGCTGCAGCAGTTATTTGGTTGATGTGCGCTTCAGGAGATGTGCCTGGTGTTATACTCACCCCAAGATCTTTTTTCTTGAGTGAGGTTTGTAGTCTCTGGCCCCCTAGACTGTACTCCGTCTGCGGTCTTCTATGCCCATCCCCAATCTTCATGACTTTGCACTTGGTGGGATTGAACTCCAGGAGCCAATTGCTGGATCAGGTCTGCAGCCTGTCCAGATCCCTTTGTAGTTCTGCCTGGTCTTCGATCGAGTGAATTCTTCTCATCAACTTCACGTCATCTGCAAACAGGGACACCTCAGAGTCTATTCCTTCCGTCATGTCGTTCACAAATACCAGAAACAGCACTTGTCCTAGGACTGACCCCTGCGGGACCCCGCTGGTCACAGGTGCCCACTCTGACACTGTGTGTGTGTGTGTGTGTGTGTGTGTGTGTGTGTGTGTGTGTGTGTGTGTGTGTGTGTGTGTGTGTGTGTGTGTGTGTGTGTGTGTGTGTGTGTGCTCACCTATTTTTGGTTGCGGGGTCGAGACTCAGCTCATGGCCCCGCCTCTTCACTGACCGATAATGGGTCCTCCCTCGCAATGCTCCATGAGTTTTTTCATACCTCGTCTTAAAACTATGTATGGTTCCTGCCTCCACTACATCATTTGCCAGACTATTCCACTTCCTGACAACTCTATGACTAAACAAATACTTCCCAAGATCTCTCTGACTCATTTGAGTCTTCAACTTCCAATTATGACCCCTTGTTTCTGTGTTCCATCTCTGGAACATCATGTCTCCTGTCCACCTTGTTAATTCCTCGCAGTATTTTGTATGTCGTTATCATGTCTCCCCTGACCCTCCTGTCCTCCAGTGTCGTCAGGCCGATTTCCCTTAAACATTCTTCATAGGGCATTCACCTGATCTCTAGAAGCAGCGTTGTTGGTAACCTTTGCACTTTCTCTAATTCTTGAAGTGATTGACCAGGTGTGGGTTCCAAACTGGTGCTGCATACTCCAGTGTGGGCCTGACGTACACGGTGTATAGAGTCTTGAACGATTCCTGAGGTATCAGAAAGCTATTCTCAGGTTTGCCAGGCGCCCATGTGCTGCAGCAGTTATCTGGTTGATATGCACCTCATGAGACATGCTCGGTATTATACTCACCCCAAGATCCTTCTCCTTGAGTGAGGTTTGCAGTCTTTGGTCACCTAGCCTATACTCTGTCTACGGTCTTCTTTGACCTTCCCCGATCTTCAAGACTTTGCATTTGGCAGGGTTAAATTCGAGAAGCCAGTTGCTGGACCAGGTGTCCAGCCTGTCCAGGTCTCTTTATAGTCCTGCCTGATCTTCATGTAATTGAATTCTCATAAACTTCATATCTGCAAACAGGAACACTTCGGAGTCTATCCCTTCTGTCATGTCATGTCGTGTGTGTGTGTGTGTGTGTGTGTGTGTGTATGTGTGTGTGTGTGTGATTATTCATGTGCCTGTGTATATTGTAAAATCTGATTTCATAAAAGATTATTTAAAAAATTCTCAGTATAAAATGTTCCTGGAAGAATATTGAAGGGAATATCCACTAATTTTGGACTGGAAAGTATCCAGATCCCCTTGTTTCAAAACAAAGTAAATTTTACTAAGACAAACTACATTATATATTCATTACTGCTTTGGTTCAAAGTTTAGCTTGCAACATCGTATTAGCCGCATTTGGAAAATTAATAGCCTCATGCATATATAATGCGCGATGCTGCAGTGATGAACAGTGAAAGTAATCTTATTTCCTACTGGCAGTCGATACTGGTTACTAATAAAACTCAACTGCATATTCAGCTATTTCACTGAACAACTAGACATGTGCAACATCTGGGTATCTTTACTGTACATGTTTCGCCATCCAGTGGCTTTATCAGTGCAAATTCAAGGATATAATGGAAAGACAGTAGAACTATTTACAAAAGACGAGGTAATTAGTCCCTCAGCCTTGGAGTTCGTGAAGAACATCGGAGTCTTGAAGACATCTCCAGAGGTACCAAGCATATGATGTTGAAAACATTTATAGGCAAGTAGATCGAACCCCCAAGTAGACTTGGGGGTTCGATCCCCGACTAGTCGCAGCATTATTAATATATATATAATATATATATATATATATATATATATATATATATATATATATATATATATATATATATATATATATATATATTTCAACAAGTCGGCCGTCTCCCACCGAGCCAGGGCGACCCAAAAAGAAAGAAAATCCCCAAAAAGAAAATACTTTCATAATCATTCAACACTTTCACCTCACTCACACATAATCACTGTTTTTGCAGAGGTGCTCAGAATTCAACATTTTAGAAACATATACGTATAAAGATACACAACATATCCCTCCAAACTGCCAATATCCAAAACCCCTCCTTTAAAGTGCAGGCATTGTACTTCCCATTTCCAGGACTCAAGTCCGACTATATGAAAATATCCGGTTTCCCTGAATCCCTTCACTAAATATTACCCTGCTCACACTCCAACAGATCGTCAGGTCCCAAATACCATTCGTCTCCATTCACTTCTATCGAACACGCTCATGCACGCTTGCTGGAAGGACGACCCCTACCCTGCCTTCCTTTCCCTACAGATTTAAATGCTTTCCATGTCAATCTACTTTGATCCATTCTCTCTAAATGACCAAACCACCTCAACAACCCCTCTTCAGCCCTCTGACTAATACTTTTATTAACTCCACACCTCCTCCTAAATTCCACACTCCGAATTTTCTGCAAAATATTTACACCACACATTGCCCTTAGACAGGACATCTCCACTGCCTCCAACCGCCTCCTCGCTGCTGCATTCACAACTCAAGCTTCACACCCATATAAGAGTGTTGGTACTACTATACTTTCATACATTCCCTTCCTTGCCTCCATAGATAACGTTTTTTGACTCCACATATACCTCAACGCACCACTCACTTTTTTTCCCTCATCAATTCTATGATTAACCTCATCCTTCATAAATCCATCCGCCGACACGTCAACTCCCAAGTATCTGAAAACATTCACTTCTTCCAAACTCCTCCTCCCCAGTTTGATATCCAATTTTTCTTTATCTAAATCATTTGATACCCTCATCACCTTACTCTTTTCTATGTTCACTTTCAACTTTCTACCTTTACACACATTCCCAAACTCATCCACTAACCTTTGCAATTTTTCTTTAGAATCTCCCATAAGCACAGTATCATCAGCAAAAAGTAACTGTGTCAATTCCCATTTTGTATTTGATTCCCCATAATTTAATCCCACCCATCTTCCGAACACCCTAGCATTTATATATATATATATATATACACAAACGCGGGGTAGGGGTCGGCCTAGGAAAGGTTGGAGGGAGGGGGTAAAGGAGGTTTTGTGAGCGAGGGGCTTGGACTTCCAGCTGGCATGCGTGAGCGTGTTTGATAGGAGTGAATGGAGACAAATGCTTTTTAATACTTGACGTGCTGTTGGAGTGTGAGCAAAGTAACATTTATGAAGGGGTTCAGGGAAACCGGCAGGCCGGACTTGAGTCCTGGAGATGGGAAGTACAGTGCCTGCACTCTGAAGGAGGGGTGTTAATGTTGCAGTTTAAAAACTGTAGTGTAAAGCACCTTTCTGGCAAGACAGTGATGGAGTGAATGATGGTGAAAGTTTTTCTTTTACGGGCCACCCTGCCTTGGTGGGGATCGGCCAGTGTGATAATAATAATAATAATAATAATATATATATATATATATATATATATATATATATATATATATATATATATATATAATACACACACACATACATAACACATGGGCTGTCTCGCACATAGGTAGGGTGGCCCGAGAAAGAAAAACTTTCAGCATTCACTCCATCACTGTTTTGCCAGAGGCGTGATTACACTACAGTTATCAAACTGCAACAATAACACGTTCAATTTTTTTCTTTTACATACCCTACCAAATTCATATACCAACCTCTGCAACTTCTCTTCAGAATCTCCCAGAAGCACAGTGCCATCAGCAAAGAGCAACTGTAACAAATCGCACTTTGTGTCAGATTCTTTATCTTTTAACCCCAACCCTCTTGCCAAAACCCAACCATTCACTTCTCTTACAGCCCCATCTCTAAATACATTGAACAACCATGGAGACATCACGCATACACACACACACACACACATATATATATATATATATATATATATATATATATATATATATATATATATATATATATATATATATATATATATATATATATATATATTATACTCTAAGGTTACGTGTGATGGAGATATCAGTGTTTGGTGTAAGGTTATATTAAACGTTGTTTGGCTCTTTACCTTGGAGTGGCGTGCTCAGAGTATGTTACAATTTATTACACTTTTATCACACACCAATTGGCTAACCCTCTATACCAGTCAACTGGCAGTTCAGAAAGGAGCAGTTCTGGGGCCCCAGTGCTTGATTAACTGTCTGGGTTGGTTAACCAGTGGCATGAGAGGTGGTCCCCATCCTCGATGAGGTTGTGTAGTGCGAACTTGCTGCGGGTCAGACACTCACACAGGCTAATCGTATACATTCATAATCTTGGGTCTATTTTGAAGTGTAAAACCATCTATTATAGGCTGTTCTTTTCTTTCTCATTATTATACTGCTGAGCCCAGCAACATAGCAGGGTGTATACACTCGCATCTTCCTTGTCGGAGTTCATGGGGATTGAACCTAAAGCGTTATACTGTTGCTTAATATTTAACTAAATGCTTTACAAATCTTGTTGAAGGGAATATTTGATTAAAAAAATAAGCAACTTCCTTGTCTTGGCCTTTTCCTTTCATTGCTTGTGTTGATCCTTGTCTTAAGATTTAAGTTACGGCCATATACAACAGGCCTTGGAATTTCTTGTATGCGTTCGTAATACATGGACAACCTTAGATATCCAAACTCTCAGGAATTTAAAAGCAAAGCTTTACATGTGATGTATCATACTCTTTCCACTCTCCTGTCTGGGTGCTGTGTTTGAGTGAGCTCAAATTTCACCTAAGGTCAAATATCTAGGAGCTGTGTCTATGTTAACCGTATAGATCCAGTGTCATACTGTCGAATGTGACACTGCCCTGAACTGTAGAAAGACGCGTAGGATTTCCCGTAGGAACTAATGTGGAGGGATGTATCTGGATGGGGACGGTACAGTGTCTGTATTCCCTGACTTACAGGATATGTCTGTGTTGATGCCAAGTGGGAGTATTGTGACGTTGCTGTTTCATTTCCTTCACTAGAAATTATTCCCCCTGTATTGTTGAATAATAATGTAATAGTAAACGCATTATTTATTACTAAATATATAATATCGAACGTAAAATTAAAAAAAGTAATCATCTCTTTTTAAAATCAGTAAATGTTTCTTATCTCAACCCATTTGGATTAAACCCTTTTTCTCCCTCTTTTAATTAATGTTTTATAGTATATCATGTATAAACCATACCAGATAAAACTCCAGACTGACGCGGGTTCTATCCCCACCCGTGGTACTGTTTGTTTGCAATCGTGTCATTACGATTTCCTGAGTCATATCATGTGTATCCCCCTGATGAGAATACTAGGGAAATATTCCCATATGTATGGTAATTTGGATTCCCTTGTGAATAATTAAGAAGGTAATACTGGTTGGTCAGGGGGATATCCTGTGTCTGCACGAAATTGAAAATATTGGTTGAATAATTGGTGAACTCATATTGTGGGTTAAAAGTAGAAACATATGATGGTCAATATATGTGAACACGCTACGTTAAATGTCAGGTGTTTTCTGAACACCTATGTTCACATACAACTGCGTTCATATATGGTGTTGTGAAATATGTTCTCTCAGTATTATTCTCCACACTGGTAAATAACGATCTCGCTAACCTGCCCATTGGTTGCATATTTTGCAAAATAAGAATAAAAGGTGCAGTATTTTTTACTGTAAATACTGGTAAAAAATGGCGCACAACCTTGAGTGGGTAAACGATAAATTTTCCTTATCAGTTACTCTGTAGCTCTTACCAGCTAGTCTTTTAATGGATTATTTTTAACACTTGTCTTGTGCACAAGGCTGCACAAAAGGGCTTCTGTAAGTAAAGAAATTTGGCTTTTCTCATTACAGTACCCAAAATGTTTAGCATAACAAGGGGCTTTCTATATAGTAGCATGGTAGTGATGTCAGGTAGGCCTGTATACCATATACATGTACTTGTAGAAATAAAATTATTATTATTATTATTATTATTATTATTATTATTATTTTGCGTCATTTGATCACTTGTCAGTATTTATGTCTGTTGAGTAAGTGTGAAGGGGCTAATACACACTGTTACAAAATATAACATCTATAGACATCTCCAGAGAATACTAGAAAGCTAACTTACTGATCTTTCTCTCTAGTACCAAGCCGGTTTCTGGTACTGTAACACGTTGTCAGACGGTATCCTAGTCCAAGTATTCTGTAAAATTAAGTGGCTTCTCAATAGCACTTTGGGATCACAGTTGAGTGGATATAAACCAAGATATTTTGAGATCTTTAATAACAAAGTTGTGAGTTAATATGAATTAAATAATTGAGATGAGTCCCTACAAATATCTTGTACAATATTTCATTATACTTGTATATACTTATTCTGTGTTTTACAAATGTTTGTGTGTGGGTGTGTGTGTGTGTGTGTGTAGGTGTGTGTGTGTGTGTGTAGGTGTGTGTGTGTGCGTGTGTGTGTTTAGGTGTGTGTGTAGGTGTGTGTGTGTGTGTGTGTGTGTGTGTAGGTGTGTGTGTAGGTGTGTGTGTGTGTGTGTGTGTGTGTGTGTGTGTGTGTGTGTGTGTGTAGGTGGGGTGTTTTGTGTGTGTGGTGTGTGGTGTGTGTGTGTGTAGGTGTGTGGAGGTGTTTGTGTGTGGTGCAGGTGTGGTGTGTGTGTGTGTGTAGGTGGTGTGTGTGTAGGGTTGTGGTGGGTGGTGTTTGTGTAGGTGTGTGTGTGTGTGTGGGTTTGGGTGTAGGTGTGTGTGTTGTTTTGTGGTGTGTGTGTGTGTGGTGGTGTGTGTGTAGGTGTGATGTGGGTGTGTGTTGTTAGGGTGTGTGTATGTGTAGGGGTGTGTGGTGGTGTGTATGTGTGGGTTGTGGTGTAGGTGTGTGTGTGTAGGTGTGTAGGTTGTGTGTGGCATGTGTGGTGTGTGGTGGTGTGTGTGTGGTGTGTAGTGCGTTGTGTGTAGGTGTGTGTGTGTGTGTAGGTGTGTGTGTGGGGGTTTGGTGTTTTGTGTGTGTGGGTGGGTGTGTGTGTGTGTGTTGTGTTGTGTGTGTGTAGGTGTGGTGGTGCAGGTGTGTGTGTGGGTGCGTGTGTTGTGTGGTGGTGTGTGTGTGTGTGTGTGTGTTGTGTGTGTGGGTGGTGTTGTAGGTGTGTGTGTGTGGTGTTTGTGTGTTAGGTGGTGTGTGTGTGGGTGTGTTGTGTGGTGTGTAGGTGTGTGTGTTTAGGGTGGGGTGTGTAGGTGTGTGTGTGTGTTTTTGGGGTTGTGTGTGTGTGTAGGTGTGTGTGTGAGTGTGTGTGTGTAGGTGTGTGGTGTGTAGGTGTGTGTGTGTGTGGGTTTTGGGTGTGTCTGGTTGGGGGTGTGGGGGGGGGGGGGGTGGTGTGTTTTTGTGGGGTGTGTGTGTGGTAGGTGTGGTGTTGTGGTGGTGGTGTGTGTGTGTGGGGGTTGTGTATGGTTTCTGTTTTTATGGGGGTTGTGGGTGTGTGTGTGTGGGTGTACTCCCCAATTTTGGGGTTCGTGTGTGTGGTAGGTGTGTGTGTGTTGGGGGTGGGGGGTGGTGTGTGTGTGTTGTGTGGGTGTAGGTGTGTGTTGTGTGTGTGTGTGTGCGTGTGTGTGTTGCGCGTGTGGTGTGTAGGTGTGTGTGTGTAGGTGTGTGGTGTGTGTGGGTGTTGGTGTTGAAGGTTTTGGTGTGGGGTGGTGTGTGGTGTGTGTGGTGGGTTTGGTGTGTTAGGTGTGGTGTGTGTATGTAGGGTTTTTGGTGTGGGTGTGTTGTGTAGGTGCATGTTTGTGTGTGTTGTGTGTAGGTGTGTGTTGTAGGTTTATGGTGTGTTTGTGTGTGTTGTTGTACTCCCCTAATTGCGGTTGCAAGGTTTTGAGACTCAGTCCGGGCCCCCCGCCCTTCACTGGTCGCACAGGCACCTTCCTGCTCTCGATTTTTAAAATACCTCTTCTTAAATGTTGTAGGGAACCTCCCCTCTATTCATCATTTCCCAGATTTTTCCCCCCTTTGAAACTCTGTAACTAAAAAAATACTTCCTAACGTCTTTTATTCACTGAGTTTTAAAAACTTTCAATTGTGACCTCTTGCTGCGGGGTTCCCATCTCTGGAAATCCTGCTGTCCCCCTTTGCAATTCCTCTCATATTTCATATGTCGAAATCAATCCCTTATCTCTCCTGTCCCCAGTGTCAGGTCGTTTTCCCCTAACCTCTCCTCGTAGGACGCCCAGGGCTCCGGGAACAGTCTTTTGAAAACCCTTTCCCCTTTCTCTAAGGCGGCTTGGCTAGGTGTGGGTTCCAAACTGATGCTTATACTCCAATATAAGCCTGAAACCCTTTTCAAATTTTAAGTATCACTAAGTCTAAATAATGTTCTGTGAACAGAGTTGCTTTTTGAGATATGCTCAAAGCACATTCCTTTATGAAAAAGAAAGAGAAGATGTAAACTAGAGAGAAACGCTCCCAATACAGGATAAGGCAAAGGATCACATAGCTGCTGAAAGGGGCCAACATATCTGAAATACGGATATTGGTCAGAGAAAAGCAAAAACGAACTTAAGCTTAAGAACCATATAAGACAAGAAACTCGGAAAGAACTGAAAGCCATCAATGAAACTAAAATAAAATATTCGTTTTATGCCATACCTAAGGCAACAACCCTTGCCTAGACACAATAGGACTTAGATGATAGCACAAAGTGAGTGAGATACTAAAGTCCCAATATAACTCAGTGTTTAAGGAGCCATTAGCCGGATTAAGAGTCGAAAATCTAAAGGATTTTTTTTATGACACTCAAAATTTGGTCAATTAAAAAATATCCGATACTATTCTAATATCAAAAGACTTCGAAAAAGCAATAAATGATATGCCCTGCACTCGGCCCCAGGCCCAGACTCGTGAAACTCCCTGTTCACAAGAGCTCACATGTCTTCAGCAACATTCTATGTAGAGGAAGCATGGACACAGGGGTCATCTCACACTCACTAAAAACAGATATAGCACCCCCTCTCCTCCTCCATAAAGGTGGCAGTAAAGTAATTGCAAAGATTTACAGACCGATAGCACTAACGTCACGTATCATAAAAATATTTGAAAGGGTTCAAAAGGAAAGATCGCCTCCGTAAAATTTACCCTCAGTTACACACCCGGGGAAACCTGGGCTTACAGGGGCCGCTCCGCCTGTCCCAACTAGGACCCTAGGGGCAAAGTTTTAGATAAACCATACCACGGGTGAGGTTAGAACCCGCGATCAGAGAGTCACAAAACTTAGCTACACTAGAGGACAAACAAAATGCAGATGTAATATCTCAGATTTTATGCAACCTTTACAAGTGCGACTAGTAAATTAGATAAAAAAGCAAGAACAGGGAAAAAATTGGGAGATTTATCTTAACTTTCTAAGAAAAAAACACAGAGAAGTAAAAATGACTCACGAAATTTTAATGACACATTGCAAATAAACCTACCACGGGCGGGATAGAACCCCCGACATTTCAAAACTCCGACAACGCACGGTCCCGGGGGTTTTGAGACTATGATCGCGGGTTTTTTATCCCCCCCCGTAATTTTTTTTCTAAAAAAGAGAAAAATCTAAAGCGCTACTGTGAAAATCTAGGTTCCACAAGGACTTACTTGCCCCCCTCCTGTTCCTTATCCTCATACTACAGAAAGACATGTAAGCCAAGCACCATTTTTCCTTTTGCAGATGGGTTCCCACTTTGCATGCCGGTTTCACCAGGGAAAACCTGAATAACTCGAACAAAACATCAACCAAAACTTTAAATGGGGGTCGGAAAAAAAAAATAAGTTCATGAGAAAAAATCAATTACTCCCATATGGGAAACCAAGGAAATTAAAACAATGGGGGTATAAAACAAATTTTAACCCACAGCGAAGCAAAAAATAATGTGAAGATCTGGGAGTAATAAATTTGAGACTACTTTTTAAAGTCACAATAATTATTAAACACGGGGGGAAAAATGAAGGAGTAATGAGAACTTTTAAAACTGGGGATTCAAGCCCATATGGATTCTTTAAAAAACTATTCTCTCTAGGACGGAATATTTTGGAGACTGTACCTGGAGAATATACAGAAATTTTTTAGGCATGCATAAAACGATAAAGTACCTAAAATACTGGGAATGTCGAAGCCTTTTATTCGTATTTTCCCCGGAATGCAACGAGAAAGATACATGATAAAAATACACTTGGAAAATCCAGAGGAAGAGTCCCCAAAATTTTCAAACGAAATCACTCCCATGTAAGCCCAAAAACTGGGCAGGGGATGCAACATTCCCCCAATGAAAACGGGGCGCCCAAGAGTGCCCGCAAAGAGACAAAGAGAAAGTGTCAGGGGCCCCCAAAATGTTCGACTGCCTCCAAATACTAAGGTGGATTACAATAAATGGGTGCCAAGAAAGTAGGACAGGCCCTAAAATCCGTATTGATTTATGGGCGTGTTTGTAGCGTTTTTTCAGCCCCATAAATTTGATGGTCAGCCATGTAAAAAGGGAGCCTAGTCAAACCATGAGGAGGGGCGTATCCCCCAAAAACCCCAAGTAAACTCCCAATTTTTCAAGAAATTCCCCTCCAACGAGACAACCTCCCAAAAATTTAAATTAAAGACTGTTACCACGGGTCAAATTTCCTTCTCAATCGCCGGGGAGAGCCTAACGGTGGCCGAAACTCAAAAAGTCCAAATTTTGCATGTGGGTCTTCCTAACAAACCTGGGTTTTTATACCTTTAATTCATTAATAAAAAAGCCGGTGTTTTAAAAAGCTAAAGCACTTAAATAAAATAACTTTTATCAATTTTTTAAGTTTTTCAAGTTTAACACGATTTTTGAAAAGAAAAGGGGAACATCAACGGAGATGCCAAAACACTCTCCAAGGGCATATGAAAATCCCCTCCCAACGAACTAACCAATAATATTGTGGGCTCCGCAAGCAAAGTCTTTAATGGGATGATACAAATCGTTTCACATGCAAACAAAATCCCGGGGGGGTTTGAGCCGGGGCAAATTTTTCAAACGCCAAAATTTGGTCCATTTGCTATTAACCATCCAAAGGTGTAAAATAACCCATTATGAATCTTATGTGGTATTATGGTAACCAATTTAGTTTTTGCTCCTTTCCCAGTTCAAACCCCACCCGTGAGTTTGTTTTTAAAATTTTCTTACACGGAATGCAAACGACTTAAACCAGAGAAAAACCAAATAAATGATGGGGCCCTAACAACAATGTCTCTGCTAATGAAGGGGCCCGAAATTCGGTTTAGATTATGGTGGGGGTGAGCGCTTAGTTTTCCCCCAAAAACTTGCCCCAAAGAAAAAAACCCCCCGAACACAGTTTTTATTTTTTGGGAAAATTTTTTTGGATCCCCCGGGCCCACGGCTTGAGTGAAAATCTTTTACCCCTTTAAAAAACTTAAGGGTTTTTTTGTTTCTTTCATTCGTGTGCAGCTTTTAAACCTAAAACCGTAAAAGGGAACCCACACTGGAAAGTTCCCTATCAAACAAAAGAGGGGCACCACCTTTTGTTAAAAGACTGAAAAAGGGGAGGGTGGGGGTATGAATGGAAAAAAGAAAAAAGCACATAAAAGATCACCGGCAGCAGTTTTAAACAGGCAAGCCAATCACCTCAGAAAAAAAAAAATCTTTTTTTCACGGGAAACCAAAAACAGGAAAAAAGTAATTTCGAAAATTTAAAAAAAACACAGGAAAGGGCTAAGATACGTGATAAAAGCTCAAGTCACAAACACGCATAAAAACCAAAAATTTTGAAATTTAAACCATTTTTGATTTGATTTTCCCTGAAATTATTTTACTGGGAAAATATAACCACAGAAGTTTAAAAAAAGTTTCCCTTGGAAAAGACAAGAACGAAAGCCTTATGAGGCCTATTATAAAAAAAAAAACGCCCCATGATGGGAAAAATTTATTAAAAGGGGAAATTAAAACGGGGTTTAAACCTGGGCAGATATTATAACAGAAGACAAAGGGAAACCCCCAAAAACATTATCTCTTGTCAATGTTATGCACTTAGGAAAAATTGAATATTTTACATTTTTTTACACTTCATATTTTCTATGGACATATTTTGTAATATAATTTAGGGAATGGGAAAATTTTATTTTGATATTTGAATGGCAATAAACCACGCTTTTTGCTTTTAAAAACATTTGAACACAGCTCACTTTAAAATTTGTATAAAAAATTTTAAGGCAATATTGGGTCGTAAAAAGTGTTTGTTGCGTATTTAATTACAGCAATAGTATTTGTATTAGTGTATTTGGGGTATTTTAGAAAGTAGTAATTATAGCAGTAATAAAAAAATGTTTTTTGGAATTTTAATTATAAAAGGGGTTTGGTTGGGTAAAAGTGATAGAAAAAGTTTGTGCAAAAAAATAAAAAATTTAGTAGTAGTAGAGACATTGTAGTAGTAGGAGCAATTTCAGTTTTTGTGTAGTGTGAAAAATTGGTGCATAAAACGATATTTATGGTTGCAGTTAAAGGGAAATTCTTTACTGGCAACTTTTAACCCCCACCCCGTGGTTTACGGGTCACAAAACGGATTTTACCGGGGGAGAGAGAATGTCGCTTAATAGGGGAAACGTAGTGAGGAAAAAAGGGTTTCAGGGGGAAAAATTTTTTAAAAGGTGTGGGGCCCTGTGAAAAAAGGGTTGAACCCGGAAAAACGTCCGGACCGGCGGGGGCCCAGTGGGTTCCCACTGGGTTTCTCCTTGTTTGATCTGTTACAGGTAGGATGAGGTTTGAAGAAGTTTTCAGGAAAAGGGGGTTCAGTTTGTTGTAAAAAACCGTTTTTCTCGATGAAAAAACTGTGTGTGTCTTTTTTATGTGGAAAAAATGGCAAATGAAATTTTATTTTTAAAACAGGGGGGAAAAAGTCGTTACCGTAAAATTCCGCCCAATAAGCCGGACCTCAATTGTAGGCAAATTATGGGTTTAAATTTTTTGCTAAAGATTATAAAAAAGCCCTTTTCTCGATAAGTTTAACTTGATTAATGATACTCAGCATGGATTCACAAAGGCCGGTCTTTTTAAAACAAATTTTTTTAACTTTTTTTCGGAAAAGCTTTTGAGGGGTGTTGACCCGTTTAAAAAATTTGATATTATTTACTTGATTTTAGTAGGCTTTTGATAAATTTTTCCGCACCTTTGCCCGTTTTAAAAAAAAGTGGCAGCTCATTTGGGATTGAGGGAAAAGTTTCTCTTTGTGGATCGAGTCGGGGTCACGGGAAGGGAAACAGGGGGGTGTCCTAAATGGGGGTTTAAATTGAAATGGGGGGGTCTGTGACAAGTGGCGTTCCCCAGGGGAAAAAGTCTTGGGGGCCCTTGGGGTTTTTTTATAATTTTTTTCAAATTATCTTGATGAGGGAATTTCTAGTGATATGAGCAAATTCGCCCCCATGACCCCAAAGGGTAGGGGGTACTTTGCTCTGTGAAAAACCTGTTTGTGTGCTCTCTGTGAAACTGTACCGGATGCCCTCTCTTGAGCCCAAATTTCCCCGCAGCTGAGAGAAAAAAAAACTTTAGGGGTTGCCCAAGATGGAGGTACGGCGATTTTAAAGGAGGAGAAAAAGGGAAATTTGTTGTAATCCCCCTGTTTTTGAGTCCCCCGGGTTTAAAAGGGGAGCTTGGTCAGTGGCCGGGGGAAAATGGAACCCCCCTGAAAAATCAAGAAAAAAAGTTGGAGAGGCAGAAAAACAGAAAGAAAAAAACCAGAAAACCGAAGACTACCGTGGAAAATTCCAACCCATTCTCGGGGTACCCGACGAAAGTGGGGTGTTCTACTGGGAAAGCCAAAAACGAGCACCAAAAAGATTGGCCCGGGGCGTGAGTGAGCATCCCCCAGAAAACCCCCAAAGAAGGGGCCCCGAGAACGTCCTTTACGGAATTTAAAGTGGTTGGGAATGCTACCTTTGGGGGAAAAGGAAGTCGGGTACTCGGAGCATCCGGGCGGGCGAGCCCAAGGGAAGGGAAAAAAATTTGGTTGTTGGGGATGGGCCCCCTTAGGTACATGGATAGGGATTTGTTGGAAAAGGGCAGGGTTTGGAGGGGGGGAGGGGTGTGTTTTCCTTGGGGGGAGGGGATGAAGGATTTGTTAGCCCTCTGGATGACATCTGAGAGGTAAAAGGGAGCATCCTAAATTTTCTGTCTCAGTGCTTTGGGGGCAACGATGTTGGCAGCGTAGGGGGTGGGACCCGATTGCAGGGGTTTGGTAGCAAAAGAGTTTTTAGGAGGAAGGGTGGGGGAAAAAACCTTTTTCTATGTGGGATTTTGCCAAAGGAGAGGGTTGGAAAAGGAAATTTGGGTTTTCCGAGCAATTGGTTTTTCAAATTTCTTGGCCCCCACAATTCTGTAAGGAAAATGCGGTAACATTTATTTACAATGGGACCCCTTCCTTTTGGCAGAAAATTGGGCTGTATGCCGGGGTGGGGGGTTTAATTA
Organism: Cherax quadricarinatus; assembly: GCF_026875155.1. Lineage (NCBI taxonomy): Eukaryota > Metazoa > Arthropoda > Malacostraca > Decapoda > Parastacidae > Cherax > Cherax quadricarinatus. The sequence continues at coordinate 28,071,828 of NC_069455.1, read as the reverse complement.
TCTTTGGTGTGGGGTGGGAGCACTGGCCAACCGAGGGGAGGGGGGCTTTTTAGATCTTTAAACTAGGAATAGTTATGGTTTTTGGGTTTTTGCGGGGGGAAAAATGTTTAAGTTCAGGGTAAATAATATGGTACTAGGGAATAGTAATAGGCAAAAAAGAGGTGGATATCGGAAGCCAGTGGGGACTAATTTTACAAGGGGCAGGAATTTGGGTTTGGGGTTTGGGAAAAACAGAAAGGAGCAGGGGAAAGATAAGAGGAAAAAGGGGGGGGTCTTAAAATATTTTAAATTTTCCAAAAAATTTGTTCCATTGCTAGGAATTTAAAAAGGAGAGTTTAGAAGTTGCTTGTGCAGGGGCATAGATGTTTTTGCCATTTCTGGAAAGTGGTTTAATTTTAAAAAAGTCGGGGAAAATTTCCTGCAGAATGTCACATTCCCGGGTTTTTCAAAAAATTTTTCCAAGGGATAGAATTTCGGGAAGGGGTGGGGGGTGGCATTGTTGTCCCGAGATCGCTTGAACTGTTGCATTAAAAAACGGGTTTTAAATTTAAAGTAACCCTACAAGTTGTTTGGATAAAAATTTTAGAGGGGGCATGAAAAATTAATTTTAGGTGTGATAACCTTTCCCCAAATTTAGATGGGACCAGGGAAAAGACTACTATGGGAGGAAATTTTTTGGGGCCCCAAAAGGCACGTTAATGTAGTATTCAGGGACTTTAATTTTAGCATATTGATGGAAATTTCTTGGGGGGAATTTAAATCTACGATTTTGGGAAGTAGTTCAGGATTGTTTTTTGAAGCGTTTTTGGACAGAACCTAAAGGGTAAAAACCCTGTTTGATTTTTTTGGGCAAACAATAAACCCCTTTTTAAATAATTTAGAAGTTTCAGAAAAACGGGGTGCTAGCGCCCAAAAATCAATTATATTTAGAAAAGAAAGGAAGTATGATAGTAGGGGTAACTCAGTAACAGTCCCAGATTTTCGTTAGCAGTTCGATGGGCTTGGAAAAACTTATATTTTGACTGGGGTAACGAAGAGAGCTTCAATATGACGTTTTTTGAACAAATCATGCGTAATAAGTTGGCAGAATTACCGACAATATGTAAAAAAAAGGACACAAGTGCAATAATGGACATTTATTGTGGCAACGTTTTGCTCTCGAGGAGTTTTTCAAGCCCTAAAGGCTTGTAAAGCTCCTGGAGACAAACGTTGCCACAAAAAAAGCCATTGTTGCACTTGTGTCCTTTACTTTACAATAATGCTGTCAAAGAAATTTATCCCTTTAAAGAAATTAGATCAAAAAGAAATGACCCAAAATGGATGAATAATAGGTGAAATATTACTAGGGGATAAGAAAGGAAAATTTTTGGCGTATCAAAAGAGGGAGGGTCATCTTATGAATCGTATTTGACATAAAAGGGAATTAAAAAGGGGATAGAAAAGCTAAAAGGGGGGCTATGAAATTAAAAATTGCTAGGGATTCTAAAACTAAACCCCCAAAAATTTTTTTTCCCGGTATATAGAACAAAGTCGAGAAAATAGGTCCCCTTTTAAAAAAAAAAAAAAAAAAAAAAAACTATGGGCATCTTCTGACAAAGAGAATGAAATGTGCCGATTTTAAATAATTATTTTCTCCGGTTTTTAAAAGGGACACTAATAAAATTCGGTAATTAATTTTTTTAGTGGGCCCGAAGAAGTTAAAATTATTAACTCCCCCGTCACTAGTGAAAGGTTTTGAAGCAGATAGACCGACTGAAGCAAAATAAGTCACCCGGGGCTGATGAGGTTTTTTCAAAGGGGTTTTAAAGGAATGAAAATGGAAGTCTGTGAACCATTAATAATAAATTTTTAAAATTTTCTTTCAAACAGGTTTTTTGTGTCTGTATGTGGAAATGGCTAATGTAATTCCCTTTTTTTAAAAAAAGGGGACAAGTCGTTTCTGTCAAATTACCGCCCAATAAGCCTGCCCCTCAATTGTAGGCAAATTATAGAGTCAATTATAGCTCAAATTATAAGAAAGCCATCTCGATAAGCATAGCTTGATTAATGATACTCAGCATGGATTCACAAAGGGCCGGTCTTGTCTAAAATAATTTATTAACTTTCTTCAGTAAATCTTTTGAGGCTGTTGACCACGATAAAGAATTTGTATTTTTTACTTAGATTTTAGTAAGGCATTTGATAGAGTTTTCCCCACCAAAGACTGTTGAAGAAAGTAGCAGCTCATGGCATAGGGGGAAGAGTGCTCTCGTTTGGATCGAATCATGGCTCACAGACAGGAAGCAGAGAGTGTCCATAAATGGGGTTAAATCCGAGTGGGGTCAGTAAAAGTGGCGTTCAACAGGGATCAGTCTTGGGCCCCTTGTTGTTTATTAAAATAAAATCAATGATCTTGATGAAGGAATTACTAGTGATATGAAGCAAATTTGCCCGATGACACGAAGATGGTAGGATAATTGATTCAAACGTAGATGTTAGGGAACTTCAGGAGATTTAGACAAACTCTACTCTTGGTCAGAAAAGTGGCAGATGCAGTTCAAAGTAGATAAATGCAAGGTTCTGAAGCTCGGGAGTGCCCATAACCCTAGCACTTATAAGTTAAATAATATAGAACTTAGCCATACAGATTGCGAAAGGACTTGGGGTTATGGTAAGCATTTAACTTAAACCAAGACAGCAATGGCAAGCGACGTAATAAGGCAAATAGATTACTGGGATTTATATCAAGAAGTGTAAGAAAACAAAAATCCAGAGGTCATACTGCAGCTTTATACATCATTAGTAAGGCTCACCTAGATTATGCAGCTCAATTCGGGTCTCCATATTACAGAATGGACATAAATTCGTTAGAAACATTCAGCGTAGGATGACAAAATTAATAATAGCATTATAAATCTTCCTTATGAAGAAAGATTGAAGACTCTTAGTTACATTCACTTGTTGACGAAGAATGAGGGGGGACCTGATTTGAAGTGTGTAAGTGGAAGATAGGTATTAATAAAGGGATATTAACAAGGTCTTGGGATTTCTCTCCAAGAGAGAAAACCCCCAGTAATGGATTTAAATTAGATAAGTTTAGATTTAGAAAGGACATAGGAAAGTATTGGTTTGGAAATAGGGTAGTTGATGAGTGGAACAGTCTACCTAGTTGGGTTATTGAGGCTAGGACTTTGGGTAGTTTCAAATTTAGGTTGGATAAGTACATGAGTGGGAGGGGTTGGATTTGAGTGGGACTTGCACATCGGAGCTCGTTTCTTGGGTGGCATTGAAAGTTGGGTTGGTCAAATGTTTTTTAGTGGGATGAATTGTAAAGGACCTGCCTAGTATGGGCCAACAGGCCTTCTGCAGTGTTCCTCCTTTCTTATGTTCTTATGTTCTTATGTTCAAACGTAGATGTTATGGAACTTCAGGAGGATTTAAACAAACTCTATTCTTGGTCAGAAAAGTGGCAGATGCAGTTCAATGTAGATAAATGCAAGGTTCTGAAGCTCGGGAGTGCCCATTACCCCATTACTTATAAGTTAAATGATGTAGAACTTACCCATACAGATTGTGAAAAGGACTTAGGGTTTATGGTGAGCAGCAACCTTAAACCAAGACAGCGCTGCCTAAGCGTACGTAATAAGGCAAATAGATTACTGGGATTTATATCAAGAAGTGTAAACAACAGAAGTCCAGAGGTCATACTGCAGCTTTATACATCATTAGTAAGGCCTCACCTAGATTATGCAGCTCAGTTCTGGTCTCCATATTACAGAATGGACATAAATTCGTTAGAAAACATTCAGCGTAGGATGACTAAATTAATACATAGCATTAGAAATCTTCCTTATGAAGAAAGATTGAAGACTCTTAAGTTACATTCACTTGTTAGACGAAGAATGAGGGGAGACCTGATCGAAGTGTATAAGTGGAAGATAGGTATTAATAAAGGGGATATTAATAAGGTCTTGAGGATATCTCTCCAGGAGAGAACCCGCAGTAATGGATTTAAATTAGATAAGTTTAGATTTAGAAAGGACATAGGAAAGTATTAGTTTGGAAATAGGGTAGTTGATGAGTGGAACAGTGTACCTAGTTGGGTTATTGAGGCTAGGACTTTGGGTGGTTTCGAATTTAGGTTGGATAAGTACATGAGTGGGAGGGAAATAAATGGTATAAAATACCGACACAATGGCAATATAAACACAAATGCAGTATAATGTGATCCTTTATTGACTACGTTTCGCCCACACAGTGGGCTTTTTCAAGTCACAAACAGAACTCAAACAGTCACAAACAGTTCTGTTTGTGACTTGAAAAAGCCCACTGTGTGGGCGAAACGTAGTCAATAAAGGATCACATTATACTGCATTTGTGTTTATATTCCCATGAGTGGGAGGGGTTGGATTTGAGTGGGACTTTCACTTCAGAGCTTATTTCATGGGTAGCATTGCAAATTGGGTTGGGCAAATGTTTTGTTAGTGGGATGAATTGTAAAGGACCTGCCTAGTATGGGCCAACAGGCCTGCTGCAGTGTTCCTCCTTTCTTATGTTCTTATGTTCTATGTTCTTATATAGAGATGAGTGATGATTCCAAGATCCTGCTTCACTGAGTGTCTCTCTTTCTTGGAGATGAAGCAGGCATCTCTGTAGGTAATTAAATGGGTGTGGGAATTACTCTATAAAACACAGGCGTTCTTCAAATCATCTATTCTACTGGCGTATTAGTGTTCCGAAATACGTCTTTGTATGTCTGTGGATGATTCACCCACGTATATTCGTTTTCAGTCGCTGCAAGGGATTTTGTATGCCTCTTCACAGGACTGAAGCTAGATGTGTCCCTTATTGTTAATGTCTTTCCTTGTATTGGATACAGTGATAGACACTTGGAACTCGGTACTCGAATGAATGACAGAGACGTGTTTGGTAACGGAGTTAGTAGGAAGAACTGTCTTCTCTCGGCGGTATCACGTACACGGTGTCTGCAGTTACTGGCAAAATGACGAAGAGAGTGAAGCTTAGAAAATACTTGTACAATGAAAGAGAATTCTTCCACAAGGAATTTACTACTGCAGACACGGAAGACAAAACAGAAGCCTATTACGCCACGTACAGTTCTCGTATCGTGGAGAGTGCAGAAGTGGAGATTAGGCTGGTGTGCCGGTTTTCGGTACACTTTAAAACGAAGCTCGAGGTCAGATTACAAAGAGCATCAAAAAAGGAAGACTTGTCGACTTCTAGCGTAAATTGGATTGTGAGGACTCGACAAAGTTGAGCTTGTGTTGCCTTATTCGACAAGAAGAGCACTGCTTTTTGAGCCAAAATCGCAAGTATTCGAGATGTAGCTCTGAGTTACCTATGTTGTTTTACTTTCTGTTGTATTTTTGTGAATGTTTGGCCAATGTATTTTGTCTTTAAATAAAACATACTTGAAGTACAGGGGGTGGTAGGAGAAAATTCTCAAACAGCCTCCTGGCAGTGAGAGCCCCTCATGCTGGGGACTTTCTGTTGGCTGTTCCCAACTCCAGCCTTGGCACACGCCTCGACCCACAGACCATCCGCATCGGTGTTGCCCTTCGACTTGCCGCCCCTATTCTCGCCGAACACAGGTGTATTTGTAGCAGTGAAGCAGCAGACCGATTCGGGTACCATGGTCTTGTGTGCTGTAAATCCGAGGGAAAGATTGCAAGACATGAGGAGGTTAATAACATTATCAAGAAGAGCCTCACAACAGCTGGATGCCCAGCAGTAAGGAAGCCACCCCAACTATGCAGATCTGATGGCAGCCAGAAGCGTCCAGATGGTATCACCCTTCAAGCCTGGACAGATGGGAAGCAGGTGGTGTGGGACTATACATGTGCATCTACCTTGGCTGATACCTATCTCCAATACACCAAGGAGGAAGGAGGGGCAGCTGCCAGCTTCAGGGTGTCCCAAAAGTCTAGAAAATATGGAGAACTTGCCCATCATTACATGTTTGTTCCAATAGGCTCAGAGACCCTTGGCTCATGGGGAAAGAGTGCATCTAAATTCCTTAAGGAGTTGGGAAAAAGACTCATCAGGGTAACTAGGGATCCCAGGGCAGCTAGTTTTCTGTTCCAGCGACTCAGTGCGGCTGTTCAAAGGGGTAATGCCTGCTGTATTTTGGGCACACGCCCCAGCTCTGAGGAGCTGGATGAGATTTTCGCCTTATAATCGGTGATACACACGTAACAACATGTACCTTATATGCCACCTTTATATCAACAATGTATCTCTTAAATCTTCTGCATATATATATATATATATATATATATATATATATATATATATATATATATATATATATATATATATATATACAATGTATGTGTGTGTGTGTGTGTGTGTGATTTTGCTAATAACATAGAAGATAAAGGAAGATATCAGAAGGCAGACATGTTGTTAGCTCCCAGGAGTAATTCCCTCACTGCCAATATGAATCATTGTGTCGCGGCGTAATTAATATTCCTCGAAATCTTCAAAATTACTTTTTCCTTAAATCAGCACTGAACTTATGAATACAAAATATAATTATATGCATATTTTTTAATCTACTCTCACCACAAAGTATTTAAACTACACAGCAAAACAAAACAAAATGATAAGTGTAATTGTTTTCCAGGAAAGTCTCCTACTCTGATTAGTCCATTGTAAACTTTATAACGAAAGACGTTCCCCTAAATACACTATCAGCTGGGCTCTCCTCCACACATGTCCTTAATAGTGCTGTCAAATATTAAAATTGCTGTCAATTTCTAGAACTGCTTTTAAATCTTAAAATTGCTGTCAAATTTTAGAATTGCTGTCAAATTTTAGAATTTCTGTCAAATCTTAGAATTGCTGTTAAATTTTAAAATTGCTGTCAAATTTTAAATTGCTGTCAAATCTTAGAATTGCTGTCAAGTTTTAAAATTGCTGTCAAATTTTAGAATTGCTGTCAAATCTTAGAATTGCTGTCAAAACTTTGAATTGCTGTCAAATCTTTGAATTGCTGTCAAATCTTTGAATTGCCGTCAAATCGTTGAATTGCTGTCAAATCTTTGAATTGCTGTCAAATCTTTGAATTGCTGTCAAATCTTTGAATTGCTGTCAAATCGTTGAATTGCTGTCAAATTTTAGAATTGCTGTCAAATCTTTGAATTGCTGTCAAATCTTTGAATTGCTGTCAAATCGTTGAATTGCTGTCAAATCTTTGAATTGCTGTCAAATCTTTGAATTGCTGTCAAATCTTTGAATTGCTGTCAAATCGTTGAATTGCTGTCAAATCGTTGAATTGCTGTCAAATCGTTGAATTGCTGCCAAATTATAAAATATCTGTCAAATCATGGCCAAGAATTCGCTACCTGTTCATTGAACACAAACACACACACGTGTTAGGAAATATTTCTTCAGAGTTGTCAAGAAGTGTAATAGTCTGGGGGAGTAACGTAGTGGAGGCAGGATTCATACATAGCTTTAAGAAGAGGTATGATAAAGTTCATGTAGCAGGAAGAATGACCTAGTAGCACCATTGTATGCCCTTGGATCAGGGTAATACACCTAGCTCTGCTGAGTGCGTGATTTTTGTAGAATTGGGTGGTCCTGTGGGTTAGAGCATCGTGGAATTTTCGCTCACCATGAGGCAGGGCAAAACCACACGGGTTCGATCCCTCGGCTAGTCGCAGTGTTGTTATTGATTAAATACCACTCGTTCGTTTTAACAATACGATACATATATTATATATATTATATATATATATATATATATATATATATATATTTATATTATATTATATATATATATGTCGTTGCGAACAGGCAGAACTTGCGATCTTGGCTTAAATAGCAACGATCATCTTGCCATATAGGGCAAGTGAAAATTTGTGTATGCAATAATTTCGCCAAAATCATTCTGAACCTAACGAAAAAATATATTTCACTCTGTTTGTTTAGTATTAAATCATTGTAAACAAATCTAAAATATGTTTAGTTGGGTTAGGCTAAAATAAATTGTTCTTGTTATAATAAGATTAGGTAAGTTTTCTAAGATTCTTTTGATGCAAAATTATAAATTTTTTCATTAACATTAATGAAAAAAATATATCTTTAAATGTATAAGAGAAAATTTTAGAAAGAACTTAATTTTAAATGAGTTCCTGCAAATTGACCAGTTTTATATATTCGGCACGACAGATATATATATATATATATATATATATATATATTATATATATTATATCTCGTGCCGAAACAGGTAAATCTTGCTATTTTGGCTTAAATAACAACAATCTTCTTGCCGAAAAAGACAAGTGATATTTTCTGTATGCAATAATTTCTCAAAAATCATTCTGAACCTAACGAAAATATATATTACATTCTGTTTGATTATTTTTAAACTGTTGTCAACTTATTCAAAATATATTTCTTTGGATTAGGTTAAATTTAATTGTGCTTCTTAAAGTAAGATTAGGTAAGTTTTCTAAGGTTCTTTTGGTACAAAATCATGAATTTTTATTCTAACATAAATGAAAAAATATATCTTCAAATGTTTTTTTTTTTTTTTTTTTTTTTTATCACACTGGCCGATTCCCACCAAGGCAGGGTGGCCCGAAAAAGAAAAACTTTCACCATCATTCACTCCATCACTGTCTTGCCAGAAAGGTGCTTTACACTACAGTTTTTAAACTGCAACATTAACACCCCTCCTTCAGAGTGCAGGCACTGTACTTCCCATCTCCAGGACTCAAGTCCGGCCTGCCGGTTTCCCTGAATCCCTTCATAAATGTTACTTTGCTCACACTCCAACAGCACGTCAAGTATTAAAAACCATTTGTCTCCATTCACTCCTATCAAACACGCTCACGCATGCCTGCTGGAAGTCCAAAGCCCCTCGCACACAAAACCTCCTTTACCCCC
>NC_069455.1:28017930-28057930 GCF_026875155.1 Cherax quadricarinatus | reverse complement strand
ATGTGGCCTGGGACGTCTGGCTCGGTAACTCACGTGGCTCATAGGTCCACGTGGCTTCGTCCACACCCCACGTGGCGTCGTGATCCACGTCGCTAAGCGATCTACGTGGTATGCTGATCCATGTAGCTTCGAGTGGCCTCGGGCACTCGGATACACAGCTCTGGCAATGAATTCACATGGAAAACAGCAGACAACACAGCAGAGGGAGTGAGCACATAGTGGTGGAATGTGGTGATAGGCTGGTGATAGGTGATAGGCGAGGGAGGATCTGGCCACTTCCTCCTTTCCCACAAACACAGAGACACTCACACTGGACGCAGAAATCACCACAAAACTCACCTCTGGCTTGCTGAAATAGCTGTGTTGAGCTGAACAACAACAGCAGAACATACAAGTGACGCTGAACACGTGACTTGAGAAACAGCGTGGGACGCTGTGGCGTGGAGTCACTGGGACACCACTTACAATTCTCGAAGAAATTCGCAAATTTCGGCTAGATCCTGCTTGTACCTGTGTCTGGATGCTGAAACGTGCAGACGCGACATCAGGATAACTCGTTGAGAGACGGATGCTTGTTGTGTAGGGTGATGAAGTCAACAACTTCATTCCTTCTTCCTTCCTCTCTCCAGGCAAACACAACTTGCTGCGACCACCGCTTCCCACCATTTATAACCAGTTTGTTTGGTGGCTCTTGCAGAGCGGGGTTCAATGATAAACGTCTTCAGAGGCTTCTTACTTTATTTGCAAAGTCGTGGTGGGTGCACAGGCTTGTGTGTTTGTGCCCATGGCCCGGGAGGGCCATGCCCACGAGGGAGAGAGGGAGTAAGATTGTTGTCTGCTTCTAGGCCGCTGAGAGAGTGAGGCAGATGCAAGGGTGGGCATACTGAAGTGGCAGCACCAGCATGGCACAAAATATGAACTCAGCTGGCAGACAGCACAGGCTGTCTGTGCAGACAGTACAGGCTGTCTACAATTCCCGTTATGCTAATTATTAAAACTCATCTGTTCTCTAAAGTATTTCATTTCATATTCAAATTTTAATGTCTTCTCCATCGATACAATGTTTTTTCTACTACCCCTTTCATAATTTGCTTACCTTTTCTTGGCATGGAACTTCATAGCTAATTTCTCACATTCAGAATAACAGATATTTCTTAAAGCAAATATAATTTAAAGAGCACTATTACGTATTATATAATTTACCTGCTTTCTGTAGGAAGAGGGTATATCTATACCGGTAATGTGGACTGGGGGAAAAGGTGCTTATGCTTAGAATATCGTTGTTATTTTGGTCCTGGGACTTGGCCACTCCTGCTGATACAATATATTCAGATCCAACAGCATTTATAAGGATAAACGGAAGTCACTGTTGATAGGTGAAGGTGTGAAGTCATTCATTTCCCCAGTCATCTACTGCCAAGAAGCAAGTTGCAATATCATGCGTGCTTGAATTTATGAGATGATATATTTGCCAACCTTTGCTCTATGATGCTAAAAGTAGCAGTTAAGGATACCCTGTATCGTCCTGAGTACTCTACAAACGTTGCCAGTGCTGGCTTGGCAAAAAAATCTACGCAGGAGAGACGAGAACTCTTTACACCGTCTTCATGAAGACAAAAGAACAAGAGTTCTGTTCCATAGTCTGAAACAATGTGTAAATCAAGCGACAGTTTGGAGACTTATATACTGTTGTTTTTTTTTTTTTCAACAAGGCGGCTTTCGCCCACCGAGGCAGGGTGGCCCAAAAAAGAAAAAAAATCCCCAAAAAGAAAATACTTTCATCATCATTCAACACTTTCACCACACTCACACATTATCACTGCTTTTGCAGAGGTGCTCAGAATACAACAGTTTAGAAGCATATACGTATAAAGATACACAACATATCCCTCCAAACTGCCAATATCCCAAACCCCTCCTTTAAAGTGCAGGCATTGTACTTCCCATATCTAGGACTCAAGTCCGACTATATGAAAATAACCGGTTTCCCTGAATCCCTTCACTAAATATTACCCTGCTCACACTCCAACAGATCGTCAGGTCCCAAGTATCATTCGTCTCCATTCACTCCTAACACGTTCATGCACGCTTGCTGGAAGTCCAAGCCCCTCGCCCACAAAACCTCCTTTACCCCCTCTTTCCAACCCTTTCGAGGACAACCCCTACCCCTCCTTCCTTCCCCTATAGATTTATATGCTTTCCATGTCATTCTACTTTGATCCATTTTCTCTAAATGACCAAACCACCTCAACAACCCCTATTCTGCCCTCTGACTAATGCTTTTATTAACTCCACACCTTCTCTTAATTTCCACACTCCGAATTTTCTGCATAATATTTACACCACACAATGCCCTTAGACAGGACATCTCTACTGCCTCCAACCGCCTCCTCGCTGCTGCATTTACCACCCAAGCTTCACATCCATATAAGAGTGTTGTTACTACTATACTTTCATACATTCCCTCCTTTGCCTCCATAGATGACGTTTTTTGACTCCACATATACCTCAACGCACCACTCACCTTTTTTCCCTCATCAATTCTATGATTAACCTCATTCTTCATAAATCCATCCGCCGACACGTCAACTCCCAAGTATCTGAAAACCTTCACTTCTTCCATACTCCTCCTCCCCAATTTCATATCCAATTTTTCTTTATCTAAATCATTTGATACTCTCATCACCTTACTCTTTTCTATGTTCACTTTCAACTTTCTACCTTTACACACATTTTCAAACTCATCCACTAACCTTTGCAATTTTTCTTTAGAATCTCCCATAAGCACAGTATCATCAGCAAAAAGTAACTGTGTCAATTCCCATTTTGAATTTGATTCCCCATAATTTAATCCCACCCCTCTCCCGAACACCCTAGAATTTACTTCTTTTACAACCCCATCTTTAAATATATTAAACAACCATGGTGACATTACACATCCCTGTCTAAGACCTACTTTTACCAGGAAGTAGTCTCCCTCTCTTCTACATACCCTAACCTGAGCCTCACTATCCTCATAAAAGCTCTTTACAGCATTTAGTAACTTACCACCTATTCCATATACTTGCAACATCTGCCACATTGCTCCTCTATCCACTCTATCATATACCTTTTCTAAATCCATAAATGCAATAAAAACTTCCCTACCTTTATATAAATACTGTTCACATATATGCTTCAATGTAAACACTTGATCTACACATCCCCTACCCACTCTAAAACCTCCCTGCTCATCCGCTATCCTACATTCTGTCTTACCTCTAATTCTTTCAATAATAACCCTACAGTATACTTTTCCTGGTATTCTCAGTGAACTTATTCCTCTATAATTTTTACAATCTCTTTTGTCCCCTTTCCCTTTATATAAAGGGACTATACATGCTCTCCGCCAATCCCTAGGTACCTTTCCCTTTTTTATACATTTATTAAACAAAAGTACCAACCACTCCAACACTATATCTCCCCCTGCTTTTAACATTTCTGTCATGATCCCATCAGTTCCAGCTGCTTTACCCCCTTTCATTATACGTAATGCCTCACGTACCTCCACCACACTTACATTCTGCTCTTCTTCACTCCTAAAAGATGGTATACCTCCCTGGCCAGTGCATGAAATTACCGCCTCCCTTTCTTCCTCAACATTTAAAAGTTCCTCAAAATATTCTCGCCATCTACCTAATATCTCCATTTCCCCATCAACTAACTCCCCTACTCTGTTTTTAACTGACAAATCCATACTTTCCCTAGGCTTTCTTAACTTGTTTAACACACTCCAAAATTTTTTCTTATTTTCATTAAAATTTCTCGACAGTGCCTCTCCCACTCTTTCATCTGCTCTCCTTTTGCACTCTCTCACCACTCTCTTCACCTTTCTTTTACTCTCCATATACTCTGCTCTTCTTATAACACTTCTGCTTTGTAAAAACTTCTCGTACGCTACCTTTTTCTCTTTTATCACACCCTTTACTTCATCATTCCACCAATCACTCCTCTTTCCTCCTGCCCCACCCTCCTATAACCACAAACTTCTGCCCCACATTCTAATACTGCATTATTAAAACTATTCCAACCCTCTTCAACCATCCCCACTACTCATCTTTGCACTAGCCCACCTTTCTGCCAATAGTCGCTTATATCTCGCCCGAACTTCCTCCTCCCTTAGTTTATACACTTTCACCTCCCTCTTAATTGTTGTTGCCACCTTCCTCTTTTCCCATCTACCTCTTACTCTAACTATAGCTACAGCTAAATAATGATCCGATATTTCAGTTGCCCCTCTATAAACATGTACATCCTGGAGCCTACCCATCAACCTTTTATCCACCAATACATAATCTAACAATCTACTTTCGTTACGTGCTACATCATACCTTGTACATTTATTTATCCTCTTTTTCATAAAATATGTATTACTTATTACCAAATTTCTTTCTACACATAGCTCAATTAAAGACTCCCCATTTACATTTACCCCTGGCACCCCAAATTTACCTACTACTCCCTCCATAACATTTTTACCCACTTTAGCATTGAAATCCCCAACCACCATTACTCTCACACTTGATTCAAAACTCCCCACGCATTCACTCAACATTTCCCAGAATCTCTTTCTCTCCTCTACACTTCTCTCTTCTCCAGGTGCATACACGCTTACTATAACCCACTTTTCACATCCAATCTTTATTTTACTCCACATAATCCTTGAATTTATACATTTGTAGTCCCTCTTTTCCTGCCATAGCTTATCCTTCAACATTATTGCTACTCCTTCTTTAGCTCTAACTCTATTTGAAACCCCTGACCTAATCCCATTTATTCCTCTCCATTGAAACTCTCCCACCCCCTTCAGCTTTGTTTCACTTAAAGCCAGGACATCCATTTTCTTCTCAGTCATAACATCCACAATCATCTCTTTCTTATCATTTGCACAACATCCACCCACATTCAGACTTCCCACTTTGACAATTTTCTTCTTCTTATTCTTTTTAGTAATTATTACAGGAAAAGGGGTTACTAGCCCATTGTTCCCGGCATTTTAGTTGACTTTTACAACACGCATGGGTTACGGAGGAAAGATTCTTATTCCACTTCCCCATGGATATAAAAGGAAAAGTAATAAGACCAAGAACTATTAAGATAAAATCAAAGAAAACTCAGATCAGTGTGTATAAATAAATGTGTACATGTATGTGTAGTGTGACCTAAGTGTAAGTAGAAGTAGCAAGACATGCCTGTAATCTTGCATATTTATGAGACAATCGGCCGATGTGTTAATATATTATTAACACTGTTAATAATATATTATTAACACATCGCCCAATTCCCACCAAGGCAGGATGGCCCACCAAGGCAGGGTGGCCCACCAAGGCAGGGTGGCCCACCAAGGCAGGGTGGCCCAAAAAAGAAAATTTTCATCATTCAATCCATCACTGTCTTGCCAGAGGGGTTAAGCTAAATTAAATTGCTCTTGCACACACATTTTCGCTTGCCTTATTCGGCAAGAAGAGCGTTGCTATTTAAGCCAAGATCTCAAGTTTTACCTATTCGACACGACATTATATGTACATTATATTTATATAACACGTAATTAAGCAAATTTGATCACCAATATTTTTTTTTAAATTCATCCATATATAGTACATATACATTATTCAAGAATATTCACGACGACTTAGTTGATTATTATTATAATCAAAAAGAAGCGCTAACCCACAAGGGCTATACAGCACGACTTAGTTGAAATATATCTTCAGTTAAGAATTATAAGATTACTGTTTCATTAATCTGCTACATATAAACCGATAATGGAACATTACTGAACAAGCTTGAAACTGCTTGGGAAATTAGCGTACCCAGACAAGCGCCAATTAGCGGCAAACACGTTACTGATACATACATAGGTAATAGAGACTCCGGAGGCGCCTAATTGGTTCTCTCTCACCTTCCAATTAAAGGGCTCAGGTTCCGTTAACTAAAATTAATATATTACCTGTAGAGCGGATTTCCTTGGTATTGGAGAGTTGAATCAAAGGAAATTAGGTGTGTCGGGGTAATAATACGGGTATAACTAATACGAACCTCAGACACAACACAACAGACGTTACAAACAACACAGAAAACCGCATAAAAGCACACGGACCATAGACGCAAAACAACTATAAACACAACACAACTGATCATAAACACAACTGACTATAGAGGCAACTTTAGATTTCACAGCCTTTCTCAAACCACAACATACCTGGCACACAACACAACGGGCGTTGGATCCCGCACAAGAGACCTTAAATTCTGCAAAACTGATCTTAAAGCAACACACCTGACCTTCACAACACAGCAAACTGATCCTCAGGATCAGGACAACGAACTCGCACAATCCATTCAGACATGTCGGACCTCACATACTGTATAACATGTACGAGAATGGTATACAATGGTATACAATGCCGACAAGATGAAAATGAAGACACATGTACAAAATCTGGGTAGCTTTAATGTAGACGTTTCTCCATCCATTGGCTTTAGCAATACATATTCTAGGACATAATTTGAAGACAGTAGAACTATATACAAAAGATGAGGTAATCAGTCCCTCAGCCTTGGAGCTGGTGTGAAGAGCACCGTAGTCGTGAAGATTCTGGAGCAGAGGCAAGAAGGCTGGCGCTTATGTACTGGCGTCAGGTGACTATGTCCTCGTCTGCTACCCGTCCCATTCCATCTAATGTTAGTATTTAAGCTCCAGCCTTCTTGTCTGTGCTCCAGAATCTTCATGAATACGGTGCTCTTCACACCAGCTCCAAGGTTGAGGGACGGATTACCTCATCTTTTGTATATAGTTCTACTGTCTTCAAATTATGTCCTAGAATATGTATTGATAAAGCCACTGGGTGGCGAAACGTCTACATTAAAGCTACCCAGATTTTGCACATGTGTCTTCATTTTCACTGTATAATATACCTCATTCACAGTATGGCGAACTTAGATAATCTAAAGTTACATAATCTGATTAAAACAAGTGACTGGACTAAACATGCTAAAACAAGTTTGAAATTAACCTGTCAAACCAAACATTAGGTAACACAATCGCTGCTCAAGGTTTCAGTTGAAATTTGCAACATTCAAAACTGTCAGTAATGTTGCAAATTGGATGGTTTATAGTTCTATGTTGAGGGTAAAATATTCCCAATTATCCTCAGAGATTCTTTCAAGTGGAATGAAAATCTCACCAGCAATAAAAATTTGCATGTTACTCAAGCAGACAAAATCAATGCAGTAGAAATTTTAAAAGAAACTGATTGCCGAGGTAAAATTAAAAGTGTCTAAGATGATACAGATACTTATTCCAAATTGCGAAAGAATCCCTTATATTCAGTTAATAGCCACTTAAACCATTATAACAATTACTGAAAGGCAAAGATGAATTATAAAATTCCCGACCACCAACCTACCTTTACCATATATGTATGGATTAATCAAGACACTTAAATCAGGTAATCCAGTCAAACTCATAATTAGCTCTACAACTGTTGAGCCCAACTGTTGGTAAAGTTTCTAACTTTTATGTTAAAAACAATATTAATTTATTTGATAAATTAAGTACCATGACTGATTTAAATTATTACAATATAATTAAAGAGAAGCAGAGCCGGGTCTAGAAAGTATTTGTCACTCAGTTTCTGTACTTTTTTTTCCAGACTACACTCACAGAGGAAGTCGAAGTGACGGCAGAAATATAATCCTGCCAACAAGTGCGTTTAGCGGCCTCGTGCAGCACCTTACAGGCGCACTGCACTAGCACAAGAGACCACCAATGCATATTTTTCTGAGTGTGCCTACCTGAAGTTTGAGGGACTGTATTCGAGGCTGCAGTGCCCCGTGGCCCCGTGCCCTGGTGGCAAAAGCTCTCGCTTCACACGGCGAGGGGTCTGCGTTCGATTACCTGCGCGGGTAGAAACATTTGGTGTGTTTCTTTACACTGGTTGTCAATGTTCACCCATCAGTAAAATGGGTACCTGGGTGTTAGTCGACTGGTGTGGGTTGCATCCTGGGACAAGGATCTAATTTGACCGATATGCTCGGCATAACAAGGGGCTTTCTATATAGTAGTATGTCACTGATGTCAGCTATGCCTGTATAGCATGTACATGTACTTGTAATAAATAAAGATATTATTATTATAAAACCGAGAACCAAAATAACTGTAATGACTCAGCAGTTGATGGTAAAGGAGAAGGTTCTTCGCTAAATGCAGTTTGACGCGAGTAAATAGCCCAATTCGCCCGTTCTAACTGCCAACGTGGGCTACGAGGTCTTGAATACGTATGAGAAGATAGGAAAATGATCCATGTCAAATAAATCAGGGAGCACTGAACAGATAAACTTGAATGCAGTTGAGAAACAAACTGAGAAATCTATGCAAGTGGAGGTTTGAGTGCGAGGGTCGAAATGAGTGGTAGGACCGGTAATTAAAACAGAGGGGAAGAGAAATGAGAAGAGCCTCTAACTGATCACCACGAGAGTCACAGTGAGACCCTATAGAGGAAATAATGAACACTAAAATCTAATAAGAGGAGAGGAAGAGGTAGAGAAAGAATCAGAGATGTTACTTCCGGAATAGATAATGGCCGAGAATGAGATGTAAAGAACAGACTGTATACTATTTATCGAAGTAGATGCGGGCTGCAGTGTAAGGCAACGAAGAACGGACCCGATAATGTGGTAAACCGTGGCGCACGAGAAGTGCACTTTCATTAATAGTCTCATCGGGAAAAGGGCCGCGTGAATGTAATAAGATATAGCAGGAGAGAGGACAGAAAGCAGCAGAGTGCAATTTTGGTTGGTGAAAATACACAAACAAGGGAAAACTGGGAGACCAATACCTGAAGCTTTCCCCGAATACCCCCGAGGCCTCTAATATTCCACTGTACATACGCCATCATCGGCTAATTAAGCATTGTTCAGGCGTCTACAGATCAGGAAGGTTCAGTAAAGTCAACTGCGGAGGCAATGAGAATTCTAGTAAGGAGTGAAGTGTTAGAATCGAGTGAAGGCGGTGTGAAAGAGGACACTGAAGGTGAGAATGTAATATGTCGGGTGGAGTGAACCGGTGTCCAACATAGGTGTTGTCTCCTTGACATAGCGGAGATGGCTTTATTAGTCTCAGGAGGGAGAAAATGTAATTTGGGTAAAAAGTGGAGACACAACGGAAAACACCAAAGAATTGGTAGAGCTGTCTTGGTAGACAGAAATTTCTGGAGGGACAGGAGAAGAAACAACTGCACATGGGAATGCATAAACCTCAACAGTATCAGATGCATCTCGAGGTAAAGACCTAGACTTAGAAAAAGGGAGAGAAAAATGGTTGAGAATGTCATGTGATCAGAAGATAGAAGGAGATTTCAACGTAAATGAAGATGTAGACTTTGAAGAAGGGATATGTGGCGTCGATTTAGAGTGGCGGGCGTGGCGAGTCGTTAAAACGTGTGAGTAAGTAGGTTAAAAAGTAGGGACAGTGAGAGATAAGGTTGGCACCTCAGAGCCCAGGACCGTAAATGGGTTGGTCACTGAGTTGACTGCGGATGTAAGGGGCACAGAGGCGGTTTTGGAAGCAGGCATCACCGAAGTCTGGGGCCGTCTAGCGACCTTGGAATAAAAGAGTCATGGGAGTCTCCCTTGGAAGCTGAGATGGGAAACTGCCATACCTTAAGGAGAAGCCTTCTTAAAGACAGCGGGTCTCCCTTTTTCTTAAGAAAACTGGACAACGGCGAGAATAGGCCGGGTACATCTTTTTGCAGTTAAGAGGGGAGGGGCGGCTGCAGGATAGACTGTTTTAGTCAACAGCACCACAGACAGGGCATTCTGTCTCTAATCTGCAGTATATCACTGACTGGCTGAAGAGCAAGCATTTTTGACATTGTTGCGGGGTAAGGATCACCTCCTGCACATGTAGGCGTTACCCAGCTACGTAAACTACGTAAACAGATGGTCGCAGATCACGGCAGTCAAAAGTTAGCCTTGCTACATTGCAAAGATATCGCCTCTGTCCGCGGCAGGGAGAATGTGTCAACTTTAATAATCAGGAAATTCTGGAGCTCGAGTTGCTCCAGAATGTCATCATTACACGCGAGAAAGTCGCGTTGTACGATCGCATGTGGAAGAAAACTGGTTCCACAATAAGAATTTAAGGAGATGTGCTTGTGCATCGTAACTGGTGTGTTGTCAACAACATCAAGAAATAAAAGGCTGTGTGCCTGCTCTGCATTTTGAACTGACAATGCGTGTGCCACTCCTAAGAACGTGGAAGGAAATGTTCTGCCCAACATGACGAAGGAGGCCTTGCTGATGCTATGGTCGGAAAGGTAGTAGGAGAAGCAAGATGAAGAATTCTGTCAAAGGACACTGAAACAAAGAGCGTAAGGGGAGGAATTGCTTAGTTGGACCTTTATTAGAGTGAGAGGAATCTGAGATAAGGTCATCAGTGACAGGTCAAGGTCGTTTGGACGGAAGATTAGAGGTGGAAAATCCAGAGTCATGTGGATGGTACGAAAATCGCTGCACTGTTTGTGGAGAAGCCAGTATCATAGTCAAAGCTGTGCAGAGGTCAGAAGTGTAAACGATCGCTCAGAACTGCAGTACCAGAGGTGGGTATTGAAGGTTACCTGGAGGAAGTACCGGGTTGGAAGAGAGCTTCGAAGAATGGTGCGAAGGATTGCTAAGATCTGTAGGAGGCTGCTGCTGGAAAGGGCCCAAGATTAAGAAAGTCATGGTTATGGTTCTCCATGATAAGTTTCCCTTTTGTTACTTATTTTAAAAAAATGAGAAAAACAAGGGTGGGAAGGAAGGGGTAATGTGAAGGAATAGCTCGCGGGAGGAATGAAAGGGATTGTATATCCCTATATGCTCCCAAGAAGGCCCACAGAGCAGCCAACAGTGCAGATGCTACGTGTAACCCGTGCTATACCCTGACATTCATGCCAGTAAACCAGCAATCCAGGATATTAACCTCACATCCGCAAAATCATCTCGGTGGACAGAAGAGAGGGCATCAGGGCATCCAGAAATCTGCTACAAGGAATACCTCCATCAGCCACCACCTTCCGATATATATTATTAAATATTTAGACATTTCAGAGTAACAGAGACATTTTTTGACAGACTTCAATTCTTAGCTAAAATATGTCAATTATCACACCTTTAATCGAAAATAACTTACTATTTTTCAGACTACATGACTCCCATTGAAGCCAGCTGACCCAGTGGCTAACGCGTCGGTCTGGAGTTTTGAGACTCTCTGACCGCGGGTTCTAACCCCACCCGGGGTATGGCTTGTTTTTCAGACTATATCTTCGTCAGAGTGGAGGAGCTTCACAGCGAGCTTGTTCAGAGTGCTGAAGCTCCTCAACCTTCACTGCTGGTGAGCTGACAGAAAATTCAATTCATGATGTTTATTCTAAGGCCTTGACTATAATAGACGCCAAGAACACGAAATAAGTATGTTATATAAATACGTCACGAAATAAGCATTTCGTGACGTATTTAGTAAGCATTTTATAATTAGTCTGTTAATCTATTATTTATTTCTATGACGCTTAATGGGTAACGGACTACGTAAAAAAAAATGCCCAGGCTATCAGCATTTTCAACGTTGTGCTACAAAAATTTTGGTAAATGTATCGTTTAAAATATTAAACAAAGAAATTTTTTTCTTCTTGATTTTGTTCAGTGTCTGGTAGTCACAAATTTTTTTTTCAATAGAATGCCCCAGAGTTGGCCACAAATAACATGAGAAAAACCCAGGTGTTTATTTTGTCTGTTTCCATACTATGTCATTATTATTATTATTATTATTATTATTATTTTATTATTATTATATTATTTATTGTTATTGCTATATTATTAAATACTCTAATGGAGTCATACAGTATCTGGTTATTAATAGAAAATTAACTTTTATCAAAGTATAAGAACCCGTCACCATTATCAGAACCCGTCACCATTATCAGAACCCGTCACCACTATCAGAACCCGTCACCAATATCAGAACCCGTCACCATTATCAGAACCCGTCACCATTATCAGAACCCGTCACCATTATCAGAACCCATCACCAATATAAGAACACGTCACCATTATCAGAACCCGTCACCAGTATCAGAACCCGTCACCATTATCAGAACCTGTTACCATTATCAGAACCCGTCACCATTATCAGAACCCGTCACCAATATCAGAACCCGTCACCATTATCAGAACCCCTCACCATTATCAGAACCTATCACCATTATCAGAACCCGTCACCATTATCAGAACCCGTCACCATTATCAGATCCCGTCACCAGTATCAGAACCCGTCACCATTATCAGAACCCGTCACCAATATCAGAACCCGTCACCATTATCAGAGCCCGTCACCAGTATCAGAACCCGTCACCATTATCAGAACCCGTCACCAATACCAGAACCCGTCACCATTATCAGAACCCGTCACCATCAGAACCCGTCACCATTATCAGAACCCGTCACCAGTATCAGAACCCGTCACCAATATCAGAACCCGTCAACATTATCAGAACCCGTCACCATTATCAGAACCTGTTACCATTATCAAACAGTCACCATTATCAGAACCCGTCACCATTATCAGAAACCGTCACCATTATCAGAACCCGTCACCATTATCAGAACCCGTCACCATTATCAGAACCTGTTACCATTATCAGAACCTGTCACTGTTATCAAAACCCATCACCATTATCAGAACCCGCCACCATTATTAGATCCCGTCACCATTATCAGATCCCGTCACAATTATCAGACCCCATCACCATTATCAGATCCCATCATCATCAGAACCCGTCACCATTATCAGAACCCGTCACCATTATCTGAACCCTTCACCATTATCGGAACCCGTCACCATTATCAGAATCCTTCACCAGCATCTGAACCCTTCACCATAATCAGAACCCATCACCATTATCAGAACCCTTCACCACTATCAGAACCCATCACCATTACCAGAATCCTTCACCAGTATCAAAACCCTTCACCATTATCAGAACCCGTCCGTCACCATTATCAGAACCTGTCACTGTTATCAGAACCCGTCACCATTATCTGAACCCTTCACCATTATCAGATCCAATCATAATTATCAGAAAACGTCACCATTATCAGAACCCTTCACCATTATCAGAACCCGTCACCATTATCAGAATCCTTCACCACTATCAGAACCCTTCACCATTATCAGAACCCGTCACAATTATCAGAACCCTTCACCATTATGAAAACCCGTCACCATTATCAGAACCCTTCACCATTATCAGAACCCGTCACCATTATCAGAACCCGTCACCATTATCAGAACCCGTCACCATTATCAGAACTCATCATTATCAGAATCCTTAACCAGTATCAGACCCCTTCGCCATTATCAGAACCCGTCACCATCATCAGAACCCGTCACCATTTTCACAACCCTATACCATTATCAGAACACTTTATCATCAGAACCCTTCACCATTATCAGAACCCGTCACCATTATCAGAACCCGTCACCATTATCAGAACCCATCATTATCAGAACCCTTCACCATTATCAGAACCCGTCACCATTATCAGAACCCGTCACCATTATCAGAACCCTTCACCATTATCAGAACCCGTCACCATTTTCAGAACCCTTCACCATTATCAGAACCCTATACCATTATCAGAACCCGTCACCATTATCAGAACTCTTCACCATTATCAGAACCCTATTCCATTATCAGAACCCGTCACCATTATCAGAACCCGCCACCATTATCAATCCTTCACCAGCATCAGAACCCTTCACCATTATCAGAACCTGTCACCATTATCAGAACCCTTCACCATTATCAGAACCCTTCACCATTATCAGAACCCATCACCATTATCAGAACCCTTCACCATTATCAGAACCTGTCACCAATATCAGAACCCGTCACCATTATCAGAACCCGTCACCATTATCAGAACCCTTCACCATTATCAGAACCCTTCACCATTATCAGAACTCATCACCATCATCAGAACCCATCACCATTATCAGAACCCCTCACTATTATCAGAACCCTTCACCATTATCAGAACCCGTCACTATTAACAGAACCCGTCACCATTATCAGAACCCGTCACCATTATCAGAATCCGTCACCATTATCAGATCCCGTCACCATTATTAGAACCCGTCACCATTATCAGAAACCTTCACCACTATCAGAACCCTTCACCAATATCAGAACCCGTGACAATTATAAGAACCCTTCACCATTATCAAAACCCCTCACCATTATCAGAACCCTTCACCATTATCAGAACCCATCACCATTATCAGAACCTTTCACCATTATCAGAACCCGTCACCATCAGAACCCGTCACCATTATCAGAATCCTTAACCAGTATCAGACCCCTTCACCATTATCAGAACCCGTCACCATTATCAGAACCCGTCACCATTATCACAACCCTATACCATTATCAGAACCCTTTACCATCAGAGCCCTTCACCATTATCAGAACCCATCATTATCAGAACCCTTCACCATTATCAGAACCCGTCACCATTATCAGAACCCGTCACCAATATCAGAACCCTTCACCATTATCAGAACCCGTCACCATTTTCAGAACCCGTCACCATTATCAGAACCCTTCACCATTATCAGAACCCTATACCATTATCAGAACCCGTCACCATTATCAGAACCCTATTCCATTATCAGACCCCGTCACCATTATCAGAACCCGCCACCATTATCAATCCTTCACAATTATCAGAACCCGTCAGCATTATCAGAACCCTTCACCATTATCAGAATCCTTCACCATTATCAGAACCCGTCACCATTATCAGAACCC
Organism: Cherax quadricarinatus; assembly: GCF_026875155.1. Taxonomy (NCBI): domain Eukaryota; kingdom Metazoa; phylum Arthropoda; class Malacostraca; order Decapoda; family Parastacidae; genus Cherax; species Cherax quadricarinatus. Next base: position 28,043,042 of record NC_069455.1, on the reverse strand, counting down.
GTCACCATTATCAGAACCCGTCACCATTATCAGAACCCTTCACCATTATCAGAACCCTTCACCATTATCAGAACCCGTCACCATCATCAGAACCCCTCACTATTATCAGAACCCTTCACCATTATCAGAACCCGTCACTATTATCAGAACCCGTCACCATTATCAGAACCCGTCACCATTATCAGAACCCGTCACCATTATCAGAACCCGTCACTATTATCAGAACCCATCACCATTATCAGAACCCGTCACCATTATCAGAACCATTCACCATTATCAGAATCCTTCACCAGTATCAGAACCCTTCACCATTATCAGAACCCGTCACCATTATCAGAACCCATCACCATTATCAGAACTCTTCACCATTATCAGAATCCTTCACCAGTATCAGACCCCTTCACCATTATCAGAACCCGTCACCATTATCAGAACCTGTCACCATTATCACAACCCTATACCATTATCAGAACCCTTTACCATCAGAACCCTTCACCATTATCAGAACCCGTCACTATTATCAGAACCTGTCACCATTATCAGAATCTGTCACCATTATCAGAACCCTTCACCATTATCAGAACCCGTCACCATTAACAGAACCCGTCACCATTATCAGAACCCTTCACAATTATCAGAAACCGTCACCATTTTCAGAACCCGTCACCATTATCAGAACCCTTCACCATTATCAGAACCCGTCACCATTATCAGAACCCGTCACCAATATCAGAATCCTTCACCAGTATCAGAACCCTTCACCATTATCAGAACCCGTCACCATTATCAGAACTCTTCACCTTTATCAGAACCCTTCACCATTATCAGAACCCGTCACCATTATCAGAACCTTTCACCATTATCAGAACCCGTCACCATTATCAGAATCCGTCACCATTATCAGAACCCGTCACCATTATCAGAACCAGTCACCATTATCAGAACCTTTCACCATTATCAGAACCCGTCACCATTATCAGACCCCTTCACCATTATCAGAATCCTTCACCAGTATCAGAGCCCTTCACCATTATCAGAACCCGTCACCATTATCAGAGCCCTTCACCATTATCAGAACCCGTCACCATTGTCAGAACCCTTCATCATTATCAGAACCCTTCACCATTATCAGAACCCGTCACCATCATCAGAACCCCTCACTATTATCAGAACCCTTCATCATTATCAGAACCCGTCACTATTATCAGAACCAATCACCATTATCAGAACCCGTCACCATTATCAGAACCCATCACCATTATCAGAACCCGTCACCATTATCAGAACCCGTCACTATTATCAGAACCCATCACCATTATCAGAACCCGTCACCATTATCAGAATCCTTCACCAGCATCTGAACCCTTCACCATAATCAGAACCCATCACCATTATCAGAACCCTTCACCACTATCAGAACCCATCACCATTACCAGAATCCTTCACCAGTATCAAAACCCTTCACCATTATCAGAACCCGTCCGTCACCATTATCAGAACCTGTCACTGTTATCAGAACCCGTCACCATTATCTGAACCCTTCACCATTATCAGATCCAATCATAATTATCAGAAACGTCACCATTTATCAGAACCCTTCACCATTATCAGAACCCGTCACCATTATCAGAATCCTTCACCACTATCAGAACCCTTCACCATTATCAGAACCCGTCACAATTATCAGAACCCTTCACCATTATGAAAACCCGTCACCATTATCAGAACCCTTCACCATTATCAGAACCCCGTCACCATTATCAGAACCCGTCACCATTATCAGAACCCGTCACCATTATCAGAACTCTTCATCATTATCAGAATCCTTAACCAGTATCAGACCCCTTCGCCATTATCAGAACCCGTCACCATCATCAGAACCCGTCACCATTTTCACAACCCTAATACCATTATCAGAACACTTTATCATCAGAACCCTCACCATTATCAGAACCCGTCACCATTATCAGAACCCGTCACCATTATCAGAACCCATCATTATCAGAAATACCCTTCACCATTATCAGAACCGTCACCATTATCAGAACCCGTCACCATTATCACAACCCTTACCATTATCAAAACCCGTCACCATTCAGCCCTCACCATTATCAGAACCCATCCTTATCAGAACCCTCCCTTATCGAACCCGTCACCATTATCAAGACCCCTCCATATCAAAACCCGTCACCATTATCAGAACCCGCACCATTATCGAACCCTTCACAATCAAACCCTCACCATCATCAGACCGTCCCACCATTATCAGAACCCTTCACCATTATCAGAACCCTCACTCATTATCGAACCCATCACCCATTATCAGAACCCTTCCACCATTATCAGAACCTCACCATATCAGAACCCGTCACCATTATCGAACCCGTCACCATATATCAGAAACCTTCACCATTATCAAACCCGTCACCATTTCAGAACCTCACCATCATCAGAACCCATCACCATTATCAGAACCCCTCACTCTATCAGAACCCACCATATTATCAGAACCCTCATCATTACAGAACCCGTCACCATTATCAGAACCAATCACCATTATCAGAAACCGTCACCATTATCAGATCCCATCACCATTACAGAACCCGTCACCATTATCAGAACCGTTCACCATATCAGAACCCTCACCATATCAGAACCCGTGCACCATTATAGAACCTCCCTTACACCCCTCACCTCAGAACCCTTCACCTTATCAGAACCCTCACCATTATCAGATCCTTCACCATTATCAGAACCTCCCTCGCCCTCACCATTATCAGAATCCTCACCAGTATCAGACCCCTTCACCATTTATCAGAACCCGTCACCATTATCAGAACCGCACCATTATCACAACCTATACCATATCAGAAACCCTTTACCATCAGAACCCTTCACCATTATCGAAACCACGTCACCTACTTATCAGAACCGTCACCATTATCAGAATCCGTCACCAATATCAGAACCCTTCACCATTATCAGAACCCGTCACCATTCAGAACCGTCACCATTATCAGAACCCTTCACCATTATCGAACCCGTACCATTTTCAGAACCCGTCACCATTATCAGAAACCTATCCTTCAACCCCACATTATCAGAACCCGCCACCATTATCAACCCCTCCCCGCCATTATCAGAACCCTTCACCATATCAGAACCCTTCACCATTATCAGAACCCGTCCCCATTATCAGAACCCGTCACCATTATCAGAACCCTGTCACCATTATCAGAACCCTTCACCATTATCAGAACCTTCACCATTATCAAACCCGTCACCATCATCAGAACCCCTCACTATTTCAGAACCGTCACCATTATCAGAACCCACTTCCGTCACCATTATCAGAACCCGCACCATTATCAGACCCCGTCACCATTATCAGAACCCTCCCAGTATCAGAACCCGTCACATTATCAGAAACCCGTCACCATTATCAGAGCCTTCACCAGATTCAGAACCCTCACCATTATCAGAACCCGTCACCATTATCAGAACCCCTCACCATTATCAGAACTCTTCACTGTTATCAGAACCGTCACCCTCATCAGACCCTCACCATTACAAACCCTTCACCATTATCAGAACCTTCACCATTATCCAACCCTTCACCATTATCAGAACCCTACATCAGAATCCCTTCACCATTATCAGAACCCTCACTATTATCAGAGCCTCACCATTATCAGAATCCGTCACCATTATCAGAACCTCTCACCCTTATCAGAACCCGTCACCATCACAGAACCCTCACCATTATCAGAACCCCTCACTATTATCAGAAACCTCACCCTTTTCAGAACCCGTCACCATTTCGACCCGTCACCATTATCAGAACCCGTCACCATTATCATAACCCGTCACCATATCAGAACCTTCACCATATCAAACCCTTCACCATATCAGAACCCGTCACCATATCAAACCCATCGCCTTATCAGAACCCCTCACCATATCAGAACCCTCACCATTATCAGAACCCTTTACCATTTATCAGAACCGTCACCATTATCAGAACCGTACCATTATCAAACCCGTCACCATTATCGAACCAGTCACCATCATCAGAACCCTTACCATTATCAGAACCCGTCCCATTATCAGACCCCTCACCATTATCAGAACTCCCTATCAACCCATTATCGAACCCCGTCACCATTATCAGAACCCTTCACCATTATCAGACCGTCACCATTGTCAACCCTCACATTATCAAACCCTCACCATTATCAGAACCCGTCACCATCATCAGAACCCCTCACATTATCAGAACCCGTCACCATTATCAGAACCCGTCACATTATCAGAACCAACACCATTATCAGAACCCGTCACCATTATCAGAACCCATCACCATTATCAGAACCCCTCACCATTATCAGAACCCCGTCACTATTATCAAACCCATCACCATTATCAGAACCCGTCACCATTATCAGAACCCGTCACCATTATCAGAACCCTTCACCTTATCAGAACCCGTCACCATTATCAGAACCCGTCACCATTATCAGAACCCTCACCATTATCAGAACCGTCACCAGTATCAACCTTCCATTATCAGAACCCGTCACCATTTATCAGAACCCTGTCCACCATTTCAAACCGTACCATTATCAGAACCCTTTACCATCAGAACCTTCACCATTATCAGAACCCGTCACATTATCAAATCCGTCACCATTATCAGAACCGTCACCATTATCAGAACCCTTCACCATTATCAGAACCATCACCATTACAGAACCCGTCACCATTATCAGACCCTCACCATTATCAGAACCCGTCACATTTATCAGAACCCGTCACCATTATCAGAACCTTCACCATTATCAGAACCCGTCACCATTATCAGAACCCTCACCATTATCAGAACCTCACCATTATCAGAACCCTTCACCATTATCAGAACCCTCACCATTATCAGAACCCTCACCATTATCAGAACCCCTCACCATTATCAGAACCCCTCACCATTATCAGAACCTTCACCATTATCAGAACCCCCTCACCATTATCAGAACCGTCAACATTATCAGAACCCGTCACCATTATCAGAACCTTTCACCATTATCAGAAACCCTCACCATTATCAGAACCCCTCACCATTATCAGAACCCCTCACCATTATCAGAACCCCTCACCATTATCAGAACCCGTCACCATTATCAGAACCCCTCACCATTATCAGAACCCGTCACCATTATCAGAACCCCTCACCATTATCAGAACCCGTCACCATTATCAGAACCCTCACCATTATCAGAACCCCTTCACCATTACAGAACCATCACATTATCAGAACCCGTCACCAGTCATCAGAACCCATCACCATTATCGAACCTTCACATTATCAGAACCCTTCACCATTATCAGAACCCTTCACCATTATCAGAACCGTCATCATCAGAATCCATCACCATATCAGAAAAAATCACTATATCAGAGCCTTCACCATTATCAAACCTCACATATCAGAACCCTTACCCTTATCAGAACCGTCACCATATCAGAAAACCCATCACCATTATCAGAACCTCACTATTTATCAAACCCTTCACCATTTATCAGAAACCTTCACATTTCAACCGATACCATTATCGAACGTCACAATTCGAACCCGTCACCATTATCAGAACCTTCACCATTATCAGACCCTTCACCATTTATCAGAACCGTCACATTATCTGAACCCAGCCATATCAGAATCCCTCACATTGATAAGACCTCTCACATTATCGAACCCTCAATATTATCAGATGAACTGTCACATTATCAGAAACCCGTTACCATTATCAGATCCCTCACCATTATGCGAAAACAGTCACCATCATCAGAACCCTTCCATTAACCAGAACCCTCACCTTATCAGAACCTTACCATTATCACAGACCCGTCACTTATCAAACCCGTCACCTTATCAGAATGTCACCATTATCAGTATCCGTCCCCTATAGAACCTCACATTTTCAACCTTCATACATTATCAAAACCGACCATTATTCAGAACCCGTCACATAAATCAGAGCCCGTCACCATTATCAATCGCACATTATCGAACAACCATATCGACCCCTCACCATTATCAGAAACCCCTCACATTCAGAACCTCACATATGAACGACCATTATCAGTAACCCCTAACCATTATCAGAACCCCTCATTCAGAAACCGTCACAATCGAACCTAAATATCTAGAACCGTCACATTATCAGAACCGTACCTATGAACCCGTCAAATCATTAACAGTCACATATCAGAAACCCATTACTTACAAAAGCAACATTATCAGAAACTTCCCATTATCAGAACCAGTCACCATTATCAGAACAGTACCATTATCAGTCCGTACATTATCAGTATCGTACATATCAGAATCAATTATCAGAAGGACTTATCCAGAACCGTCAATTATCAGACCCTTCCTTATAGAAGTCCCATTTCAGATCCCGTACCATACAGAACCCCCTCACATTCAGAACCCCACATTTATCCAAACCGCCTCACCTTTTCGACCCCTCACCATACAGAAACGTCACCATTCCAGAACCTCTCCATTATAGACCCTACCATCATCGAACCCCTCACATCAGACACCTCACCATTATCAGAACCCGACCTTATCAGACCCTCCCTTCAACCCTCACATATCGAAACCCACTCACATACAAATCCCCATTACAAACCCCTCCATTACAAACCCCACATTATCGAACCCTAATTTAAAACCCCCACAATTTTCAGAACCCCACCTACCGAACCCTCACATTCAACCCTTCCACATCGACCCTCACATAGAACCCACTTATCAGAAACCCTCCCTTTCAAACCCTCACCATTTCAGCCCTCCCCTTCCAAAACCCGACCTTATCTGGCAAAACCCCCTAAGGTGCGTAAATAAAATTAAAATAAAAACAAAAAAAATAAAGTTCCTTTCCGTAAACATATTTTTCTCTAATAGAAAACTCATTCAAACCGGAAAGATGTAGTAGGGGAAACTGCTCTCCCTAAATTAAACTTTTTTTAATAATTTTTAAAATTAAAATTTATTAATGATTGATAAAAAGAAATTTCCCCTTTCTCAATAAGTAGAATGGTTTGAAAAACCGCGTTGAAATTTGGGGACGATTCTCAATTTTCCCTCCTTAGCCTTCTCTTTATTGATATAACCATTTCGAAACTTTTAATAAAATTCCATATCTTCATAATTTTATTCACTCATATATTAATACTTACCTTTTAAATTTGGGCACTTATAAAAACGGTTAAAATTTTAAAAAAAAATTACCCCTTTTAATAAACCCCAATTTCTTTCCCAAAAAAAAATAGGAAACCCCCTTTTTTTTAAACTTTTCCGGGAAAAACCCCCCCATTTAAAAAAACTTATCAAACCTATGTGAACAAAAATTTTAAAAAACCACTTTTGGGTTTACCCTCAAAAATTTTTTTTTTTAATTTCCCAAAAAAACTTCTTATCAGAAAAAAAAATTTAAAACAGAAGATATTGAAGACTTTAACCCTCCACCCCTTAAATTTTTTTTTTTTCCCCCCGGGGTTGAAAAAAGGGGGGTTCCCCAAACGGAAATTTTTTTCCAAAAAAAACACCCCCTTTTTAAAAACCCCAAAAAAACCCCAAAAAAATTTTTCCCCCGGGGGGGGTTTTTTAAAAAATTCCCCGGGGAAATTTTTAAAAAAAAACTATGAAAAAAATTTATTTTGGGGGTTTAAAAAATTAAAAAACGGTAAAAAACCCGAAAAGTTTGTTGGTTCCCCCCCTAAAAATTAAAGGGAAAAACGTGCATTTAGCCCTTTTTTAAGGGTTTTTTTTTTTAAAACAAGGTAAAAGTTTCGTAAAACCCCCCTTTTTTTTAAAAAGAAATTTTTAAATTTGGGGGATTTTATTCATTCTTTTAAATTTTTTTTTTAAAAATAATAAAAATTTTTTAAAAATTTTTTAAAAAATTTATAATTTAATTTTTTAATTTTTCTTACTCTATAAATTCAAGGTCATTCTTCATAAATTTGACGAGTTAAGAGTGAGAAAAAAGCGTCTTGGATGTCTTTGTCAATAGTAACCCCAGATACTTTCACCTACGTAATATTAAAATAGCCAGACCCCTAACTTATTAAACTTTCTCCGGAAAGTGCACACACTAAGATATTAGTAGTCGTTGATGCATTACACTATGTGAACATTAAAATGGTATAAAATACCGACAGGTTGTTAGGTAAGTCACAAATGCAACAGTTAGGTATCTTTATTTCGAAACGTTTCGCCTACACATTAGGCTTCTTCAGTCGAGTACAGAAAAGTTGATAGAAGCAGAAGATACTTGAAGACGATGTAATCAGTCCATCACCCTTAAAGTTTTGAGGTGGTCAGTCCCTCAGTCTGGAGAAGAGCATTGTTCCAAAGTCTGACTTTTGTCGTGTTCCTGGGAAATAAGCATCATTGCCCAATTCTTTTTAACTAAACAAAATTTAAAAAAACAGTTTTGTTCCCGAAACTTTGCTTTTGTGGTCAGGACACTTCTGGAACACTTTCAACAAAAACTGATGTAAAACTATTATGTTCTAGGGTGTTGCTTGACAAATATAAAAACAGCGGCTAACAAACCAGCATTCAGTTCAGCTCTGGCTGCCTGAGAAGACACATCAGAAGAATTGAAATGGCATCAACAGGCTGTCGTCATTCTCCAGCTGCATTTTGGTACATGTGGTTAATTCATTAAGACAAGAGCTAAGAAGTTCTCTGTAACAGCACCTGCCTTTTTTGGTAAGTAATGATTTTAATATTATGGAAGGCATTTGATGTCAGGTAGTGCATTTAAATTGTCCTGATGTAGAATATATATATATATATATATATATATATATATATATATATATATATATATATATATATATATATATATATATATATATATTTCTTGGGTATCTTTAGGTAGAGGTCGTTTTGATAAAGACCTGCCTCGCATGGGCGAGTAGGCCTTCTGCAGTGTTCCTACATTCTTATGTTCTTATATATATATATATATATATATATATATACATATATATATATATATATATATATATATATATATATATATATATATATATATATATATGTGTGTGTGTGTGTGTGTGTATGTCGTGCCGAATATGTAAAACTGGTCAATTAGCAAAAACTCATTTAAAATTAAGTCCTTTCTAAAATTTTCTCTTATACGTTTAAAGATATATTTTTTTCATTAATGTTAATGTAAAAAATTTAAATTTTGCTCTAAAAGAATCTTAGAAAACTTACCTAACCTTATTATAAGAACAATTTATTTTAGCCTAACCCAACTAAATATATTTTAGATTTGTTTACAGTAATTTAATACTAGAATGGTATACAATACCGACAAAATGAAATTGATATTGTATACCATTCTTGATATTGTATACCATTGTGGATGAATGGTTCAAAGAACCGACATGTTGTTAAATTAGACACATGTGCAACTCTTGGGTATCTTTATTGAGGAAACGTTTCGCCACACAGTGGCTTCATCAGTCCATACATAGCAACTTCTTGGGCTCTTAATTCTTGGGAATTCTTCGCTTGCCTAACCCTTGGGCACGACCTACTTCCACATTGAACAAATGTGACACCACCTACGACTGCTGCACCTCTCCTGCCATACGGTTTGTAAGCTGCTTCTCCGCTCATATGCCGTATTCTATTCAAGATTGATGGACTGACCACATCGACTCAAGGTTGAGGGACTGATTACCTCATTCTCCTCCTGTTCTTCAAGTTTCTCCTATGTATGGACTGATGAAGCCACTGTGTGGCGAAACGTTTCCTCAATAAAGATACCCAAGAGTTGCACATGTGTCTAATTTAACAACATATTGTATACCATTCTTGTACAACCTGTCAGACACTGCAACATCATGGAATCTTGATTCTGAGGACATGTACATAACCTTCACGACTACGACAACTACTGTTACAACTAACCCATCTCTTTGGGTAGGACCTACTTCCACTGGGGAATCCCGCCTACCAGTGACTATGCCCTCGTCTGCTACCCGTCCCCTTTCCACCTGACGTTACTATATAAGCGTCAGGCGCTTTGCTTCTGCTTCAGAATCTCCACGACTATGGTGCTCTTCGCACCTACTGCTAGGTTGAGGGACTGATTACCTCATCTTCTGTACATAGTTCTCCTGTCTTCAAGTTATGTCCTGGAATTTGTATTGATAAAGCCACTGGATGGCGAAACGTCTACAATAAAGATACCCAGATGTTGCACATGTGTCTCAATTTCATCAATTTAATACTAAACAAACATAGTGAAAAATGTTTTTTTCGTTAGGTTCACAATGATTTTGGCGAAATTATTGCATACACAAATTTTAGCTTGTCCTATATGGCAAGATGAGCGTTGCTATTTAAGGCAAGATAGCAAGTTCTGCCTATTCGGCACGACATATATATATATATATATATATATATATATATATATATATATATATATATATATATATAATATATATATATACATACACACAGTGTGAGAAGTCGAGTCAGCTGTTTTATATGACTAAGTATCTACATACATTCACAGAAAATAGACCCTAAAGTGGAGAATAATTAATGATACTAATCACCTAGGATACGATGCACACATTATCCTCAATTGTTACCACTTACGTTAAAGTGGGACACAAGCGCCACAGTTGTTGGAATATTTGTTGTCCAGTTTTACAGATTTAATCATAAGAAAAGTATAATATGTTTGTAACTATTTACGTTTCAAGTCTGAAAAAATTATGAAACAAGTGGCGATCTGTTTCAACCAGGACTGATGCTGCTGGAATGGGGAGTCAGCCGAAAATTTGCTAGAGACCAGAGATTTGATGAAATCATCTCTATAGCTAAATAAAGCTTGAATAGAACCGCTTATATGTAAGTTATAATTTACAATTGACACTAGAAATCCATGTCATGAACAGTGAAGTTCTCAGATTTATAATGCTGTGTTACTGTATGATTTTTAGTAGGCTACAAACATACCTCGGGGACCAGGAGTTAGACCATCCCTCGCTGCCAGACATAAGTTACTCATTTTAGTCCATTTCGGTATTTTCGAACAAATATACGTAAATACTGGTTAATATACCTTACCCAAACCAAGATTAAAATATACCGAGTTTCAGTAAGAATTAAGTTACAAGGGAAACATGAAGCAAAGCTAAGGAAACACAGAATGTATTTAGAAAGGAAAATGGATGCGAGGGCCAGTTTTTTTGCATTAAAGAACATATACAACCTGTGAATAGACTCTTAAGTGTCTTTTCAACTTACTGAAAAGAAATGCCGAAAATTCCCACAGAAAAGAGTAAAGGGCAATACGAAGAAAGAATTGATACACAAGACAGACAAACCTCCTTGTATATCAGATATAGTCTATATCGTCCTAATCTTAAACGACACAATAAAGAAAGAAAAAAGAATTCAGGGATGACCTTACACAGCACGCCGGAAACTGAAATTTACATTATATATTAAAAAATAATATATTTACCGAACAAGAATTTATTGAATAAATTAAATATTTATATAAAAATTTTCAATAAAGGGACTTTCTCTACTGCTGCAACTGCAACAACTTATACTGAGGCTGCTACCACTATGTTACCACTGCTACGACTACCACTATACTATGGCTACTGCTATTCTGTTGCTACTACTACTGTTACTTCTGATGTAATATCTAATAATACTAATTGTGCTGCTAAAGCTGCTACTTTCAATGCTATTATTATTACTACTGTTACTACTCCTATGCTAGAATTATTGGTATTATTAACATCAGTACTCCTACTACGATTACTATAATTATTGGCACAATAACAGACATGAAATTAATGATAAGGTGTGAAATAAAGGCACAAGTTCAACACTTATTAAGAGGTAAAGAGAGTGGAAAGAGAAAAAATATTAGCAAATGAAAAGTTTTTTCAAAGCAGATGTGATATCAGGAGGGAGGAATATGTGGAGAATGAAAGAGAGGTTAAGAGAAGAATGAGGGAGTATAAGAAATAAAATGAGAGACTGGGTGAGGTTTTGTCAACAAATTTTGCTGAGAATAAGAAAAAGGTTTTGGAGTGAGATTTAATATTAATAGTTAAAAACAGCAGAGGACAGTTATCTGATAGGGAACTAGTGGTACTGGGAAGACAGAAGGGATATTTTTGGGAGCTGTTAACTCATGATGAAGACAAGGAGCCTGAGGTTTTATACATTGATCAGGGAGGAATAACCTGTTTTAGGAGAGATGGAAGAGCCAGATGCAAATGTAAGGAAGGCGTGTGAGGCAGTGGGCAACATGAAAGGGAGGGGGGGGGGGGTAAAAGAGCTGGTATTAATGAGATCAAAATAGAAATGTGTAAAGCAGGGGAAAGGGATATAGTTTTGAAGTGGTTGGTGCTTTTGTTTAATAAAAGTACGAAGGGGGAAAAGGTAGCTAGGGACTGGCAGGGAGCGTACAGAGACAAAATTTATAAAGAATAGACCTCTTGCGTATAATAGGTAAAGGGTATGGTAGAGTTATTATTGAAAGAGTTAATGGTAAGACGGAGAGCAGAATCGCAGATGAACTTGGAAGTTATTAGAAGAAGATGCGGAGACCAAGTGTTTACAATGAAGCAAATAACTGCAAAATACTTAGATAATGGTAAAGAAATTTTCATTCCATTGCTGGATTTAGCAAACGCTCCTAATGTGGTAGATGTTGCAGGGGTATGGAATAGGTGATGGATTATAAAAGTAGTTACGAGTGTTTATGAGGATAGTGAGGCTCAGTAAGGGAATGTAGGATGCGTGTCACCATGGGGAGAGATGTTAAATTAAAGGATAAAGAATCTAATACAAAGTAGGAGATTCTGAAGAGAAATTACTAAGATTGGTGGACAGATTTGGAAGGGCGGGTAAAAGAGGGAAATTAAAAGTGAATATTGCACTCTCTAGAAAGGCATAGAATTAGGGGGGATATGACTGAGGTGTATAAATGGAAAACAGGAATAAAAGGAATGTAAATGTGATAAAAATATCTAGCCAAGACAGGACTCGCAGCAATGGTTTTAAGTTGGAAAAATTCAGAGTCAGGAAGGACATAGGAAAGCACTAGTTTGGTAATAGAGTTGTGGATGAGTGGAACAAACTCCCGAGTACCGTCATAGAAGCTAAGACGTTGTGTAGTTTTAAAAATAAGTTTGGAAAAATACATGAGTAGGAGTGGGTGGGTGTGAGTTGGACCTGACTAGCTTGCTCTAATAGATCTGATGCCGTACCACTTCCTTAAGTGGATGTGACCTGACCTGACCAAGTGGGTCATTGGTTTAAGCCATTGGTCACTGGTTTAAGACTTGGACCTCCCTCCCATGGGCCAGTAGGCCTGCCGCAGTGTTTCTTCTTTCTTATGTTTTCTAAACAACGATTCGTTATCTAAAAACGGCAAATTAATTAAAATAATCCCATATTAAAGCTTTTGCTTATGCTATTCTTCCTTAAAATAAAGAAAATCTTTGAAATAATCTTTATGTGCTTATTTACAGTGGAAGCATTAAGGAAAATTATTCCGTGAAAATAAATGCAACATCTGTTGTGAAAACAGCGTTGTAAAATAATGTGACATTTTATTGTGGCAACGTTTCGCTCTCCAGGAGCTTTGTCAAGCCGAAAACAACGTTGTCATGTACTAGACCCACACATGGATATTACTTCCCTTCTTCCCACTATCCACTTCGTGTTAATATTTGCAGTTTTTTCTCTCTCCTCGCTATACCAGAAAGTTGGTTGTGGCTGTGCCACTCACGTTTACTCCTTTGTAATGTTGCGTTTATCCAGCAAGAGAACAATTGTTTCTGGTGTTTACATAGTTGTATGCTTTCCCGGTAGGTGCTATAAAATCCTGAGTTGCATTTGTTTCACTTAAGTCTGTGGATGAGTCGGTGGAGTTGCGTGAATCGCCTCCTGGGTGTTAGTGGATTGCTGTTGGTCATTATCCTGTGTATCAGTGGACTGGTGTGAGTCATATTCTAGGTGTTAGTGGACTGGTATGGGTCACATTCTAGGTGTTAGTGGACTGGTGTGGGTCACATCCTGTTTCTCAGTGGACTGGTGAGCGTCAAATCCTGGGAGATAGTGGGCTGGTGTGGGTTACATCCTGGGACAAAGCTGACCTAATTTGCTCGAAATGCTCTGCATATCAAGCAGCTTTCTATACAGTAGTATGTCACTGATGTCAGCTAGGACTGTATACCTTGTACATGTACATGCACTAGTCAGATCTAGGTCCCTGGATAACTAACGTGGGCCTCGAAACTCACGTAGATTCATGTGGGCCAACAGATGACATTTACGGGGTATTGTAGCCACCTGGATATGCAGATAATTCACACGAGACTCTAGATGACTCACATGGGTAACCAGATGAGTAGTTATTTAAACATACCTCTGTCAGTGCACAGGATAGATGAAAAAGAGCTGATTACGGCTGGAAATCCTGAACACCTGGTAAAAATCGAAGAAAACCGAACCACTGTTGGGTAACTCAACACTTTCTCCAACAGAAGAATTGTAAATGCGCAAGATCAATCAACTGCTCGTCAGTACGTTCATTTTTATAAGTCTTGATTTTTTAAACACCTTATATTGCGTACTTCTCTATGATAATAAACCTGAAGCTATGAGCAGATGTTTCTCAAAACAATGTCAAAAACACTGTACATAGTAAATTGGACATACATGCAACACTGGGGAATCTTTATCTAGTCTGGTAGATGAATGGTTCAGAGAACCATTTATCTACGACTAGTGAGGTGAGGTGAGGTGTGGTCTAGACCTTTCATATGCCTTCCTTTGATGCATTACTTTTATTGTTCCTTGATAATGTGAGTAGTCACGAAAGCGCTTGGAATTTCTCTATTCTTTCACAGTGGTTGTTTTGCATATTCTGAAATCACCTGTTTACTGTGATCATATTGCTTATATATATATATATATATATATATATATATATATATATATATATATATATATATATATATATATATATATATATATATATATATGTCGTGCCGAATAGGCAGAATTTGCGATCTTGGCTTAAATAGCAACGCTCATCTTGCCATATAGGACAAGTGAAAATTTGTGTATGCAATAATTTCGCCAAAATCATTCTGAACCTAACGAAAAAAGTATATTTCATTGTGTTTGTTTAGTAATAAATTACTGTAAACAAATCTAAAATATATTTAGTTGGGTTAGGCTAAAATAAATTGTTCTTGTTATAATAAGGTTAGGTAAGTTTTCTAAGATTCTTTTGGTGCAAAATTAAAAGTTTTTACATTAACATTAATGAAAAAAATATATCTTTAAACGTATAAGAGAAAATTTTAGAACGGACTTAATTTTAAATGAGTTCTTGCTAATTGACCAGCTTTACATATTCGGCACGACATATATATATATATATTTATATTTGTATATACATTTATGTTGGTTAATGCATTATTTGTGTAGTAGTTGTGTATATTTCCCATATATATCCCGAAGATACAGGCAGGGGATGACTGCCACTCCAGGAAGCCTTGTAATCCTTGTAGAATCTAGACCCGTCTCTCCAGATTCCTGGCCTCACCTGGTGCTGGTCGGCGGGATTTACCTGAAACCACCTGAGCTTCCAAGAACTGCCATAGTTTCGTGGAGGAATTATGGATAAGCAGGGTAAGGTGGGTTTGGTAGGATCTAGGGATGGGGGTAGTGATCAGCAGGAGGACGAGCGGCAGCTGTGCGTACCTACTCACACAGAGATTACTGGGGTATTGAGCATGTTTACGGCGCGTCTGGATTCACCATCGGTTGAGATGCTGGGAGAGGGGAGGGAAGCCTGGGGTTGAGGGGAAGCAGTATGGAGGTTGAGGAAATGCGAGGAGGCAAGATAAGGTTGAGAATATAATATATCCTGGCGAATATGAAAGGGTTTCTCCTAAGGAAATAAACAGTTGTTTAATAAAAGTTTTCCTAGTGGTTCACAATTGTGTTTTATACTATGCAATTGCGTGGTAGTTTATTGGTGTTTTCAACATTACAAGGAAAAAAATAATTAGAATTATTTTCATACACTAAATATTTATAAAACATCTGCTGGACCCTAAATCTGGGTTCTGCGGTATAGTGTATGATTCACGAAATCGTAATGACACGATTGCCAACGGGTGGGGTTTGAACCCGCGATCAGAGTCTCAAAACCTCACCCGTGGTATGTTTTTTTTTTAGCGAGTGATTGTCTGTAATGCTTTTGAACTCCGTGAAAATAGAACATTTGTTGCTACTTATCTGCAGATATGAAATACATTATTTAGAATTATCATAATTCGAAGCCTCAGTGACAAAACTACTGATGAACAAGAGGGATGTGCAACACCTCTTATCTTTACCAAGAGATGATCCGCCTTCACCGTAGCTTGACAAACCTCCTGGAGAGCGAAACGTCGCCACAATAAAATGCCACATTAGTTGCATTTGTGTCCTTTTACTTTACATAGTCTTATACCGTAGCATGAGGACGGAGACTTGTCTATGTCTTTGGTCATGAAGGTATTGGGAAGAATGCTAATAAAACCAGTTGCACATTTCTGTTAACTTCAAGACCAGAAGGATGGTTAACTAATATACGATGTATTCTCAGAAGCTTTGTTTTGATGGTTAGCAACTGTGAGACTAATGAAGAAGAGGAAGTTATTTTCACATGTTGCAAAATCTGGCAGGCATAATATTTTGTGAAATATTTCTGTGTAGCAGTATTTTTAAGCTCGTCGGTTAATCTACATTCCACGAGCCACACATGTCCTTCGTGCAGGAGTGATTTTAATCTTTTTGTTTAAAGATGACTGTCAAACTAAGGGAAGACTAGTGTGTATTTTTTTCCTGTAAATGATAAATAGATTGAATTACGTATTTTAGTTTCTTTTAAAAGCTATTGATCATTCTTTTGATCAGAATTCACTTTTTTTCAGCTGTGACATTGCTTTCCGTCATTTTTATAGGTTTTCGAAAATCACAAACCAAGGAACAACATACATTCAAAGGAAAATAAATGCCATCTGTGGATTTTAATTCTCAGGATTTCTGAATACTTCGTTACACGTTATATAACATTATATAACGTTATATAACATTCCAGGAATTTTTATATAACGTTTTAATCGCCAAAATGTTTGCCTATTTGATACATTGTTCATATTAAAAACCCTATTAGTATATAAATTCTTATTCGAATGCAATACGTTAATGGGGATCTAAATCTTTCCCGAATATTAAGAATTTCTCGCAGCCAACATTTTAATTGTATTTTAAACCTGAATTACATTATAAAACTCTTTCGCATGTTAATACTTCTTTTTGCGCTCTAATCCTTTGTCGTGCTAAAAATCTAACTGGTATTTTAAGCATTGTTATAGTTTTAACTTCGTGTATATTCTAAACTTTCTTTGAATATTTATACTTCATTGTATTCCTAGCTTTTTCGAATTATAGTATTTTTCACAGTTTAAACTTTGTTCAGTTTTATTGTCGAAATCTCAGCATTTTTAATATTATAATATTCTATTTTTTTTGGCATTCTAAACCAAGTTTTTCTTCCACATCTTATTCATTTTGTTTTAAACTTTCACTTGATCGTAAACCTACAATTTTTTTTAAGTCAAATGAGAATCTTTGAATGTAAATACTTAACCCACTTTTCTGTCAGAATGTTGAAAGAGGACGGATGTTTTCCTTCGATCTTTAGCAACATGTTCACCTAGGAAGACATTTCTGTGAGAAAACTGTTTACTAGTAAAGAACAAAAAGGCGCAATACCGTGACTGGAACAATACACAAATAACCCGCACATAGGAGAGAGGTGCTTACGACAACCTTTCGGTCTGACTTTGACCATTTACAAAGTCACACTAACACAATGGAGAGAAGGGAGGAGTATATATAGGCCAGCAGACAGGGACGGGACAAGAGAGGTAGTAAGAAAGGAGGAAGAGAAGTAGTGGTAGAGGTAGTAGTAGTAGTAGTAGCAGCAGCAGTAGTAGTAGTAGCAGTAGTAGTAGCAGCAGCAGCAGCAGCAGCAGCAGCAGCAGCGGAGTCAAAGACTAAGAAAGAGGAACATTCCAAGGGAGCTAGGGGCCCACAAAGGGTAGGAACAAGAACACAGACGGGGCAACAATAATAATATTGGACCAAATATCCAAGGCAGAGGAGAGAGAACATAAAGGAGAAAAAGGCTCATACATTCGCGTCTCCCTTGTCGGAGGTCGTTGCTACGACGCTAAATGATGTCTGCAGCCCGGCTCTGTAGCCAGGCTCATACATTCGCGTCTCCCTTGTCGGAGGTCGTTGCTACGTCGCTAAATGATGTCTGCAGCCCGGCTCTGTAGCCAGGTTCATACATTCGCGTCTCCCTTGTCGGAGGTCGTTGCTACGACGCTAAATGTCTGCAGCCCGGCTCTGTAGCCAGGCTCATACATTCGCGTCTCCCTTGTCGGAAGCCGTTGCTACGACGGCTGTTACTGCTGGCCGCACACATGTTAACTTACGAACCACAGCCCGGCTGGTCAAGTAACGACTTTAGGTGCCTGTCCAGTGCCTTGTTGAAGACAGCCAGGGGTCTATTGGTAATCTCCCTTATGTATGCTGGGAGGCAGTTTAACAGTCATGGGCCCCTGACAGTTATTGCATTGTCTCTTAGTGTACAAGTGGCTCCCCTGCTTTTCAATGGGGAGTGTTGCATCTTCTGCCGAATCTTTTGCTTTCATAGGGAGTGATTTTCGTGTGCATGTTTGGTACTAATCCCTCTAGGATTTTCCAAGTGTATATTATCATGTATCTCTCTCACCTGCATTCCAGAGAATACAAATCAAGGGCCTTCAACTGTTTCCAGTAATTTAGGTGCCTTATCGTACTTGTGTGTGCCGTGAAAGTTGTTTGTACACTCTCCAGGTCAGCAATTTCGCCTCCCTTGAAGGGGACAGTCAATGTACATCAGTATTCCAGCCTAGAGAGAACAAGTGATTTGAAGAGAATCATCTTGGGCTTTGCGTCCCTAGTTTTGAAGATTCTCCTTATCCATCCCATCATTATCCTAGGCCGTTGCGGTAGATACATTGTTGTGGTCTTTGAAGGTGAGATCCCCTGACATTATCACTCCCAGGTCCTTCATATTACTTTTTCATCAAGTCCAAAAAACCATTTGTCTCTATTCGATCCTATCTAACATGTAACAGCCTGGTTGATCAGGCCCTGATCCACCGGGAGGCCTGGTCGTGGACCGGGCCGCGGGGTCGTTGATCCCCGGAATATCCTCCAGTTAGACTCCTGGCAGGTAGACATGCTCACGCATGCTTCCTGGAGGTCCAAGCCCCTCACACACAAAACCTCCCTTACCCCCTCCCTCCAACCTTTCCTAGGCCGACCCTTAACCAGCCTTCTTTCTACAACAGATTTATGCACTCTCGAAACCATTCTATTTCTTTCTATCCTCACTACATGTCCGAACCACCCCAACAACCCCTCCTCAGCCCTCTGGATAATAGTTTTGGTAATCCCACACCTCCTCCTAATTTTCAAAGTATGGATTCTCTACATTATATTCACACCACACATTGCCCTCAGACATGACATCAGCACTGCCTCCAGCCTTCTCCTTGTTGCAACATTCACCACTGTGATTGAAAAGTTCATTAGAGAGAAGTGGTGGAAGTATGAATGAATGGCGGTGGTAGTTTGTTGGGTAGTATGCTTGTACACTTAGGGTGGATGCATAGTTCCCACTATGTCCACCCCCCCTTATGCACCCGGTGGGAGGTGACGAGTGTTTCTCCGACTGGTGGTCAGTCACTTGACTTGCCACTCCCATCTGTAAGTATTCGTTCCACTAATGCAGTGGTTCCCAAACTGGGGGTAAATTACCCCCTGGGGGTAATTTAACCATTTTTGGGGGGTAATGGAGGGGTGACAGAAAAAAAGTTATGAATTCTGAAAATCAAGAAAAACAATGCGGTACCCGGTATGAGGATTATTGTTAACTTTTAGTATATAAAGTTGTAAAGTAAACCTATTATAAGTAAGTAATAAAGTTAAACCAAATAACAATAAACATCAAAAACTAATATACAGTATTAGAAAAGAAGAAATATATAGCTAAGTGTGTGGAAACCCAAAAGTATTTTGACAAGTATGCTTCAGGACAAAAGTCACTCAGTAGCCCAGATCGATCTGTCCAGTACACGTCACTCACTTCCTGAGGCTGCCTCTATTTCACACTGTCAGTTTATCTGTGAGCATCAGCCGAGGTAGACATAAGCTGGTATGTATGTGTACTGCCCTGTGCAGTATATAGTTAGTATTTACCCACTGTTACTGTGAATTTGTAGCTATTATTAATTTTATATATAATGTATGTGTGGTTCTTACGTTTTCAATGGTTTTGCTAGGATTAGCAGAGTATGCGAGGCTGTATACGTTCATGTTTAGCCATATATATCAATAATAACAACATTTTGTGAAAGGGGTAACATACTTTATGTGGCATGTTAAATTGGGTAACAAGCTGAAAAAGTTTGGGAACCACTGCGTGACTAATGTATAAGTTATTATATATTTGGGTTTCAATAAGAGCTTCACTCGTATTGAGGGTTTTTATGCTCCAAATTATTCCTGTCATGATTTGAGCTTACATAGTGTTACGTCATCTTTTAAACTTCACCATTTTTTTTTAAAGGCCGTATGCCTATCGTGTGATTTCTAGACTGCTGTGTAATTTCGTATTTCTTTCTTTTAGCCTTGACTGTCGGCTCAGGTCATCCGGCACAGGCGAGATACGTAGGACAGCATGGATCTTTACAAGATCTGAGACATCACTCTGGCTTCTCTACCTACACTAGTCCCTTTTCACTCGCAGCCAACACACAATCAGCAACACACCATTCTAGCAGGCGTCCCTCAGTTATAACTTCTTCAGTGTTTCATGGTGGTTCTTTACTGGCGACTCAACTGCTTCACAAATGTTGTGGTGGTCAGAGAATCACAAACATCCTCTGTTCGTCAGAATCTCTTCTCATGCTGGGACACTGTCATCTCAGTGTAACCAGGCACTTCCACCGTGACCTCCCCCCATCATCAACAACGGCTCGGCGTTCCAAACCACGATTCAGAGCTACGTGCCCCGAACATTGGCACATGACCATTCTCCACTACTTCTTTGTGTACATATTAGCTTTGAATCACTTATTATTTATATATGTCATTTTTCATTTTTTCTTCAAGAAGGATTAATTTCATATTTAAGTGTTTTATATTTTTTACTGATTTTACTTATCAATAAAATTGCTTATCTTATGTTATTATAGATTTTCTATCTTTTCATTTCAATAAGGAGGAACCAGCCTTATCAAATACTCTAATAGGGCTGTTGAACCTTCACAACCACCTATGCATCACACCTGTATAAGAGCAATGGTATAACTATACTCGCATTCTCCTCTTTGATTCCCTGGATAAATTTATTTGTCCCCACAAGCTCCTCAGTGCACCACTTACATTTATCCCATCAATTCTATGATTCACATCTTTCATAGATCCATCTGCTGACACTTCCACTCCCAAATATTTGAATTCATTCACCTCTATACTCTCTCCCTCCAATCTTGTATCCAGTCTTTCATTACCTAATTTTTTTATAATTATTTTTTTTTATTATTATTATTATTATATTATATATATATATATATATATATATATATATATATATATATATATATTATATATATATATATATATATTACATTCAAATGATACTACAACTAGCCGGGAATCAAACACCTAGCATTTCAAACAGACAAGAATGAAATTAGTCCTGTAGCTTCCCATAGCCACGTATGTGCTCGCATCAGGATTGCCATGTGCAGCAGTACTTGGCACCTGTTGTTTGAAGCACTGATGGCCAAGTGGACTAAGGCGTCTCGGAATTTTGCTAGGCTTCTCGATAGGTGTGCTAAAATATCTGTTGGTTCGATCCCTGGCAAATCGCAGTATTATTTGCTTAAAACCATTTGTTCCTGAACGAGGCAAGAGACGATACCAAACATTTTACTGATACCGGAACTCAACTTTCGGCTGATACCGGGATAAAGGAATGCTTATGACACAATGGATATTAAGTGAATGTCATTACTCATTAATAATTACTGCCACCCTGTGAGGCTTACAAACTGAAAAAAATGCAATTTTTAAATTTCCAAATCATTCTCCTTTTTTTTTTTTAGTAAACTGATGAAAACATAGGTAGAAATCAATTAGGAAAATGAAAGACTGAATAATTTCTAGTTACATTAAGCATGAAAACACTAATTTAAGACATAAAAACAGGAAAAGGGAAAAAACTGCATTATTGAAATACTGGAAACTGGGAAAATCTACAACTGAAGTTCATAGCTTGAGTGACGTTTTCATTATTAAACTGAATTAAATGATACATTTCCATTTTGCAAAAACAGTAAATGAGAAAATATACAGCATTCTTAATGCCTGAGATTTAAAAATAATAAAAAAAATCGACATACAAATTACTCTAATAGTTAAAATTAACTAGATGATTTTCACTGGCTGATCGATCTGAGGAAGTTATCCTCGTACCTGAGGAAGCTATCCTCGTACCTGAGGAAGCTATCCTCGTACCTGAGGAAGCTATCCTCGTACCTGAGGAAGCTATCCTCGTACCTGAGGAAGCTATCCTAGTACCTGAGGAAGCTATCCTAGTACCTGAGGAAGCTATCCTCGTATCTGAGGAAGCTATCCTCGTACCTGAGGAAGGTATTCTCGTACCTGAGGAAGCTATCCTCGTACCTGAGGAAGCTATCCTCGTACCTGAGGAAGCTATCCTCGTACCTGAGGAAGCTATCCTCGTACCTGAGGAAGTTATCCTCGTACCTGAGGAAGCTATCCTCGTACCTGAGGAAGCTATCCTCCCTACCTGAGGAAGCTATCCTCGTACCTGAGGAAGCTATCCTCGTACCTGAGGAAGGTATCCTCGTACCTGAGGAAGGTATCCTCGTACCTGAGGAAGGTATCCTCGTACCTGAGGAAGGTATCCTCGTACCTGAGGAAGGTATCCTCGTACCTGAGGAAGGTATCCTCGTACCTGAGGAAGGTATCCTCGTACCTGAGGAAGCTATCCTCGTACCTGAGGAAGCTATCCTCGTACCTGAGGAAGTTATCCTCGTACCTGAGGAAGCTATCCTCGTACCTGAGGAAGTTATCCTCGTACCTGAGGAAGGTATCCTCGTACCTGAGGAAGGTATCCTCGTACCTGAGGAAGGTATCCTCGTACCTGAGGAAGGTATCCTCGTACCTGAGGAAGGTATCCTCGTACCTGAGGAAGGTATCCCGTACCTGAGGAAGGTATCCTCGTACCTGAGGAAGGTATCCTCGTACCTGAGGAAGGTATCCTCGTACCTGAGGAAGGTATCCTCGTACCTGAGGAAGGTATCCTCGTACCTGAGGAAGGTATCCTCGTATCTGAGGGAAAGGGATCTCGTACCTGAGGAAGCTATCCTCGTACCTGAGGAAGCTATCCTCGTACCTGAGGAAGCTATCCTCGTACCTGAGGAAGGTATCCTCGTACCTGAGGAAGCTATCCTCGTACCTGAGGAAGCTATCCTCGTACCTGAGGAAGCTATCCTCGTACCTGAGGAAGCTATCCTCGTACCTGAGGAAGCTATCCTCGTACCTGAGGAAGCTATCCTCGTATCTGAGGAAGCTATCCTCGTATCTGAGGAAGCTAATCTCGTATCTGAGGAAGCTATCCTCGTACCTGAGGAAGCTATCCTCGTACCTGAGGAAGCTATCCTCGTACCTGAGGAAGCTATCCTCGTACCTGAGGAAGCTATCCTCGTACCTGAGGAAGCTATCCTCGTATCTGAGGAAGCTATCCTCGTATCTGAGGAAGCTATCCTCGTATCTGAGGAAGCTATCCTCGTATCTGAGGAAGCTATCCTCGTACCTGAGGAAGGTATCCTCGTACCTGAGGAAGTTATCCTCGTACCTGAGGAAGCTATCCTCGTATCTGAGGAAGCTATCCTCGTATCTGAGGAAGCTATCCTCGTACCTGAGGAAGCTATCCTCGTACCTGAGGTAAGCTATCCTGTATCTGAGGAAAGCTATCCTCGTATCAGAGGAAGCTATCCTCGTACCTGAGGAAGGTATCCTCGTACCTGAGGAAGCTATCCTCGTATCTGAGGAAGCTATCCTCGTACCTGAGGAAGGTATCCTCGTACCTGAGGAAGTTATCCTCGTACCTGAGGAAGCTATCCTCGTATCTGAGGAAGCTATCCTCGTATCTGAGGAAGCTATCCTCGTACCTGAGGAAGCTATCCTCGTACCTGAGGAAGCTATCCTCGTATCTGAGGAAGCTATCCTCGTATCTGAGGAAGCTATCCTCGTACCTGAGGAAGGTATCCTCGTACCTGAGGAAGTTATCCTCGTACCTGAGGAAGCTATCCTCGTATCTGAGGAAGCTATCCTCGTATCTGAGGAAGCTATCCTCGTACCTGAGGAAGGTATCCTCGTACCTGAGGAAGTTATCCTCGTACCTGAGGAAGCTATCCTCGTATCTGAGGAAGCTATCCTCGTATCTGAGGAAGCTATCCTCGTATCTGAGGAAGCTATCCTCGTACCTGAGGAAGGTATCCTCGTACCTGAGGAAGTTATCCTCGTACCTGAGGAAGTATCCTCGTATCTGAGGAAGCTATCCTCGTATCTGAGGAAGCTATCCTCGTACCTGAGGAAGGTATCCTCGTACCTGAGGAAGTTATCCTCGTACCTGAGGAAGGTATCCTCGTACCTGAGGAAGCTATCCTCGTACCTGAGGAAGCTATCCTCGTATCTGAGGAAGCTATCCTCGTATCTGAGGAAGCTAACCTCGTACCTGAGGAAGCTATCCTCGTACCTGAGGAAGGTATCCTCGTACCTGAGGAAGTTATCCTCGTACCTGAGGAAGCTATCCTCGTACCTGAGG
>NC_069455.1:27747930-28012930 GCF_026875155.1 Cherax quadricarinatus | reverse complement strand
ACGTCACCTGCGGTCATACCTGCCTAAGCTCTTGGGAGTTAGCGTGGGCTGTTAGCAAGCACCATGGCTTGTTGTAGTGTTTTAGAATCTCAGGTTCAAGTGTTGAAGGAGATTCTACTTCTTCAGGAGGAAAATAGGAGACTGAAGCTTCGCATAGATGAGTTTGGGAGCGAGTGTGAGAAGGATTTAGCTGGTAAGGAGGAAATGGTCACCAGCAGTGATAGTGGCAGCCGCTTTAAGTGGCAAGTGGTTCACAGTTCAGGAAGAAGGAAATGAGGAGAGTTAATAGAGAAGATGTGAAGGTAGGAAATCGATTCTCTGTTCTCCAAGGCGAGTGTACTTCAGTGGTTAGTGAGGTTGAAGGTACCACTGATTCCACTGCTAATCAAGGTAAGAATATTTTAATAGTAGGCGATTCTCAGGTAAGATATATGGATCTTGCATTTTGTAACAGAGGCAGAAAGGTCAAATAGAGAGTGTGCCTTCCTGGAGCTGGTGTTGGTGACATAGTCAGCAGGTTGGATAATATTATGGCAGGTAATGGGAACAAGCCCATTATCTGTCTTAGTGCTGGGGGTAATGACATTGGGAAGGGAAGGAGAGAGGAGCTGCTGGATAAGTACAGGTTAGCCATAGAAGTGGTTAGGTCTAAGGGAGGGATCCCAGTCATATGTAGCATCTTGCCTAGAAAGGGAGTGGGCAATGAATGGATGTCTAGGGCAATTGGTATAAATTGCTGGCTAGACAGGTACTGCAAGGAACTTGCAATCCCATTCATTGATAACTGGGACCTATTCTTTGGCAAACGTGATATGTATGCAAGGAATGGGGTTCATCTCTCTGGGGATGGAGTGGTTGTATTAGCCAATTCAATTGAGAGGGTAATTGATGACTTGTCTAGGAATTTAAACTGAGAGATTATAGAGGTATGGGTGTTTGTGGGAAACAATAATGCTGCAGCATTAGGGTTAAAAACAGCAGTTATTACCGGGAAACCTCAGAGATATGTTTAAAAGACAATATTCAAAATAAAGTTGCTAGTAATGGCAAATCAATTGATCAACAAACAAAGAGAGATAGCAGAGGGCAACGAGTGACTAGCTCCCTTAAGGTTTACTAGACAAATAGTAGGAGTCTAAGAAATAAGATAGATGAGCTAAGATTACTTGCAAGTGTAGGTAATTTAGATATTATTGGTATAACAGAGATCTGGTTCAACCTGAAAGATAGAGAAATGCCTTCTAAATGCAACATACAGGGTTATAAACTATTCCACATTGATAGGGTCAACAGGAAGGGTGGTGGAGTGGCGATGTATGTCAGAGAAAACTTAAATTGTTGTCTTAGACATGATATAAGATTAGAAACATCGAACACAGAATCTGACTACAGTTTCTCGAAGGACGTGGCAAGTTAATTTTGGGTGTGATTTATAGGCCCCCCAATCCTTGACAGGGAGGGCAGTAAGCTGTTATGGGACGAAATTCATAAGGCATCTAGATATGAAAGTGTTGTGATAATGGGAGATTTTAACTTTAGACAAATTGATTGGAAAAATATGACAGGAAATCTTGAGTCTAGTGACTTTCTTGATACAGATCAGGATTGCTTCCTAGAACAGGTTGTGACAGAACCAACTCGAGGAAACAATCTGCTTGACTTGGTTCTTGCCAACAAAGATTCACTAATTAATAATCTTGAGGTTAATGATGAGCTTTGGGAAAGTGATCACAAATCATTTAGTTTCAATATATCATGGAATTACCCAGATAACTGCAATCAAATCTCTGTTCCAGATTTTCGCTTGGCCGACTTCATGAGACTGAAACATTATCTGGGTGGGCTAAATTGGGATGTCCTGACTATGGGTCAGGTAGGTGATCTTGGTTGCCAATATGACGTTTTTCAGAGCATAGTTCTAGCTGCCCAGACAACTTTTGTTCCGAGTAGGGAAATTAGATCTAACAAAAATGATCCCAAATGGATGAACAATAGATTAAAACATCTCATTAGTCAAAAGAGATGCATATATAGGCGCATCAAAAGAGGGGATGGGCAGTTAAGAAATCAATATATTCAATTAAAGAGAGAAATAAAGGAATAAGAAAAGCAAAAAGGGATTATGAGGCTAAGGTCGCAAAGGATTCAAAGACTAATCCAAAAGGGTTCTTTCAGGTATACAGAAGTAAGATTAGGGACAAGATTGGCCCACTTAAGAGTAACTCTGGTCAGATCACTGACAGTGATAAGGATGTGTGTGAGATTCTAAATGCCTACTACCTCTCAGTTTTCACCCAGGAAATGCTAGCGATATTCCTGAAATAATAGATTATATAGAACAGGATAATAAACTATGTACGCTTGCAGTAACTAGTGACATGGTCCTCAGACAAATAGAGAAACTAAAACCTAACAAATCCCCAGGCCCTGATGAACTGTTTGCAAGGGTGTTAAAGGAATGTAAAGATGAGCTTAGCATACATTTGGCTAATCTTTTTAACATATCACTACGAACAGGCATAGTGCCTGATAAGTGGAAAATGGCAAATGTAATACCTATTTACAAGGCAGGTGACAGGTCCTTGGCTTCGAACTATAGACCAATAAGCCTTACCTCCATAGTGTGAAAATTTATGGAATCAATAATTGCCGAAGCAATTCGTAGCCATCTTGACCGGCACAGACTGATTAAAACACGGTTTTACAAAGGGGCGTTCCTGTCTTACGAATTTACTAACTTTTTTCATTAAGGTATTTGAGGAGGTAGATCATGGTAATGAATATGATATTGTGTATATGGACTTCAGTAAGGCTTTCGATAGAGTTCCACACCAGAGGCTATTGAGGAAACTTAAGGGACACGGAATAGTAGGAGAAATTTTTTCCTGGGTAGAGGCATGGCTGACAAATAGACAGCAGAGAGTTTGCATAAATGAGGAGAAATCAGAATGGGGGCACGTCTCAAGCGGTGTTCCTCAGGGGTCAGTGTTGGGCCCGTTGTTGTTCACAATTTACATGAACGACATAGATGAGGGAATAAATAGCGACATAAGCAAAGTTGCTGATGACACCAAAATAGGCCGTCAAATTAATTCTAATGAGGACCCTAGAGCACTCCAAGATGATTTGAATAGACTGATGCAATGGTCGGAGAAGTGGCAGATGCAGTTTATTATTGACAAATGCAGAATTCTAAATGTTGGACAGTTAAATAACAATGCCACATATAAACTAAATAATGTAGATCTTAATACTACTGATTGCAAAAAGGATTTAGAAGTTCTGGTTAGCAGTAATCTAGAACCAAGACAACAGTGTATTAATGTTCGGAATAAAGCTAACAGAATTCTTGGCTTCATATCTAGAAGCATAAATAATAGAAGTCCTCAGGTTGTTCTTCAACTCTATATATCCTTGGTTAGGCCTCATTTAGACTATGCTGCTCAGTTCTGGTCACCGTATTACAGAATGGATATAAATGCTCTGGAAAACGTACAGAGGAGGATGACAAAGATGATCCCATGTATCAGAAATCTTCCCTATGAGGACAGACTGAGGGCCCTGAATCTGCCCTCTCTCGAAAGGCGTAGAATTAGGGGGGATATGATCGAGGTGTATAAATGGAAAACAGGAATAAATAAAGGGGATGTAAATAGCGTGCTGAAAATTTCCAGCCAAGACAGGACTCGCAGCAATGGTTTCAAGTTGGAAAAATTCAGATTCAGGAAGGATATAGGAAAGCACTGGTTTGGTAATAGAGTTGTGGATGAGTGGAACAAACTCCCAAGTACAGTTATTGAGGCTAAAACGTTGTGTAGTTTTAAAAATAGGTTAGATAAATACATGAGTGGGTGTGTGTTGGACCTGACTAGCTTGTGCTGCTGGGTCTGGTGCAGTGCTCCATCCTTGAGTGGAGGTGACTAGATTGGGTTGGTCATTGGGCTATTCCGGGGGGGGGGGTAATTGGTCTAATCCGGGGGGGGGGACATGGACCTGCTCCGCATGAGTCAGTAGGCCTGTTGCAATGTTCCTTCTTATGTTTTTATATTTTGATTTGTTATATATGAAACGGGAGGCATTTACATCCGGGTCCTTGTAATCAGGAGCCCTTAATGTTAAGGGGGAAAAGTTATGCAATAAGATAAAATAATACTATACTATTTCATGAATAAAAGTGTCAAATTGGCAATACACAGCAAAAATGTGAAAAGCAAATGAAAACGTTTCTTAAAATTCTCCGATGTTTAGGTAAGTCTTCTCTCATTAAACTTAAAACATCATAAAATTGAGTATTTTTATTTTATTTCATGTTTAGTACACGTATTTACAGTCTAAAATTATCTACATTCTTGTAAAAAGATTTTTTTTTTTTTGGCGACAGACTTCACCCCTAGGATATCAGAATCACCCACAGGTACCAACACTCTCCCAGCATTACCATCATGGTGCTTAGACACTATCATTTGTGTTTTCTCAAGAGCAAATGTGACCAGTCATCGTTTTCCCCAGGCTGATACAGCTGTAAGTTGGTGATTGATGTAACTTAGACCATTTGACATATTCTCTCTAGGATAACTGCAATTGTCTGCATATGACTGGGACTCTGGGATGAGTTGAAGAAGGTTATGGAAGCAGACATTCCATTACAATGACCAAAGATTTTCCTGTGGAACACTTGTACCAACGAATGTCTTTGTGATTGCCCCGTTGAGATCTCCGCTTAGACATCTACCTTCAAGGTAATCACTGAGGCATAGTGCAGAACCGGCGACTCCCAGTGTTTGTTGTTTTGTCGAGAGTCCCTGATGTCATGTTCGGTCGAAAGCACCAGCAAGTTCATTGCTATTACGCAGCTGGCTTTGGATTCATCCAGCGACTAGTCGCACATAAATGAAAGATTTAACAGCAAATCAGCAGAGAACAGATCTTTTCTGAAGCTATATTGACGGTCACAAAGAAGTGAGTGGTAGTCAAAAAACGCTGTCATCTGATGTGAGATTATTGTCTAAAGAATCTTGCCAGTGATTGACAGAAGTGACACTAGTCTAAAGTTGCTGATTACCGCTCTGCTCTACGATTGCCTCTTTCTACAAAGAAGACCATGTACTCTGTGCTCGGCAGTGCTGTTAGATGCGATGCTAGCTGGTCTGCACAACTCTGCAATCTTGGCTTCACCTTATCTGAGCCCACAACCTTTCTCTTGGTCTAGCGATGTAGGAAGATACACGTCACCCTGTGTCATTGTCACCACTGACTTTGACACAGTTCTTGCGGGTCAAGTGTATGGCAAAGAGGGCAGATTCTCATTCTCTCTCTCTCTCTCTCTCTCTCTCTCTCTCTCTCTCTCTCTCTCTCTCTCTCTTTCCCACTGGTTAAGTAAATCATAGCTAGCATATATTAGCACCTCAAATTAATAACTATCCTTGCATAAGTTATTTTATTCTTAATGAGTATCAGCGCCACTGTATCCGTAAGTGAAAAGAATTTAAATGTAATGATATGATATACATATTTCAGAGAGTGAAGTGCATCGCCCCATCATCTACAGGTAGACAATGGAATTAATAACCTTGGAAAGTGACAAACATTGCTGAGAGAGAGGCACACACTAGCCATCTGTTGTTGGATCAACAGACGTAGGGTATTTACAAAAACGCTTGTTATATGAGACCCTGCACAGGATATATACACTGAGAGGTGTATTTCTCTAGGTGTATATATACTAAGAGTTTACCATACTCTCTCTTTAAGGGATTAAAGTATTCTTGTCTGGTGGTGTAAAGGTAACGAACAGTGTTAACGACCCTGGTGTAGTCCATAGCCTTTTAAGCACCGGTAACCAGTAAGACGCATATCCAGAACTTCTCTCTCTCTCTGTTACCGAAAGTTGTCGGTATTGTGTCTCAGTCAGTAATACTGAATTAACATTACCTTTCCAGTTGAGAAAATAATATGTCAGGAGGAACTTTTTTTTTTTTTTTTTGAAATATGGAGGAAGAAACTCCTGGAGTTTTACACTTACAGTAATTATTACCTCTACCATTTTTATCACTCTCTCTCTCTCTCTCTCTCTCTCTCTCTCTCTCTCTCTCTCTCTCTCTCTCTCTCTCTCTCTCTCTCTCTTCCCTCTCTCTCTCACATAAGAACATAAGAAAGAAGGAACACTGCAACATGCCTACTGACCCATTCGGAGCAGGTCCATGTCCCCCCCCCGGAATAGACCAATGACTCCCCCCCCCGGATTAGACCAATGACCCACCCAGTCTGGTCATCTCCACTCAAGGATGGAGCACTGCACCAGACCCAGCAGCACAAGCTAGTCAGGTCACACACACACACACACACACACACACACACACACATGCATAATTGACAACCAGCACGGTTTCAGGGAAGGAAAATCCTGTGTCACAAACCTACTAGAGTTTTATGACAAGGTGACAGAAGTAAGACAAGAGAGAGAGGGGTGGATCGACTGCATTTTTTTGGACTGCAAGGCCTTCGACAAAGTTCCTCACAAGAGGTTACTGCAAATGCTAGAGGATTAGGCACACATAACAGGAAAGGCTCTGCAATGGATAAGAGAATACCTGACATGGAGGCAACAACGAGTCATGGTACGCGACGAGGTGTCAGAGTGGGCGCCTGTGACAAGCGGGGTTCCACAGGGGTCAATCCTAGGACCTGTGCTGTTCTTGGTATATGTGAACTACATAGCGGAAGGGATAGACTCAGAAGTGTCCTTGTTTGCAGATGATGTGAAGTTAATAAGAAGAATCAAATCGGATGAGGATCAAGCAGGACTACAAAGTGACCTGGACAGGCTATAAGCCTGGTCCAGCAACTGGCTCCTTGAGTTTAACCCTGCCAAGTGCAAAGTCATGAAGATTGGGGAAGGGCAAAGAAGACCGCAGACACAACATAGTTTAGATGGCCAAACATGGGGGTGAGTATAACACCGAGCATATCTCCTGAGGCGCACATCAATCAGATAACTGCTGCAGCATACGGGCGCCTGGCAAACCTACGGATAGCATTCCGATACCTCAGTAAGGATTCGTTCAAGACTCTGTATACCATTTACGTCAGGCCCATATTGGAGAATGCAGCACCAGTTTGAAATCCACACCTGGTCAAGCACGTCAAGAAATTAGAGAAAGTGCAAAGGTTTGCAACAAGACTAGTCCCAGAGGTACGGGGATTGTCCTACGAAGAAAGGTTGAGGGAAATCGGCCTGACGACACTGGAGGACAGGAGGGTCAGGGGAGACATGATAACGACATATAAAATACTGCGTGGAATAAACAAGGTGGACAAAGACGGGATGTTCCAGAGAAGGGACACAGACACAAGAGGTCACAATTGGAAGTTGAAGACTCAGATGAATCAAAGGGATGTTAGGAAGTATTTCTTCAGTCATAGAGTAGTCAGGCCGTGGAATAGCCTAGAAAGTGACGTAGTGGAGGTGGGAACCATACATAGTTTTAAGGCGAGGTATGATAAAGCTCATGGGGCAGGGAGAGAGTGGACCTAGTAGCAATCAGCGAAGAGGCGGGGCCAGGAGTTATGAATCGACCCCTGCAACCACAAATAGGTGAGTACACACACACACACACACACACACACACACACACACACACACACACAAACACACACACACAAACACACACACACCTCTCACTAACAATTACCCTCATTCACCCATCATATACTTACATGTATGCATGCATGTACATGAATATGTATATATGTATGCATGTAGTCCAGATACTTCCTCCACAATTATTTTCTTCCCCTATTTCTATATAATTTTTGTTACCTCGCTCTGTACTGATCGAGAAATCTTCATAAATATTCCACTTATTCTGTGTATTGAATAAGGCATCCTGGAGATGGTAATTCCCAAGCAATGACAACTCCAGGCATACTGGAAGGGAAACCTTGGAATGCTGTAGAGGACGAACCTTTAATGGTATACTTGACGATATCCTCATTACCCTAATGAAGTCTCCCAGCTCAGGCTGATACATTTCAACACTATGTATGTAAACTATCTCGCTTGATGGAATATGTCAGCGTAGTATTCACTTAGTGGCCACGTTATTAGGTACACCTTATCGGTAAGGAATATATCTAGTTATGCAATCACGTGGCAACATCTGAATGCCTAAAAGCATGCAAACATGGTCAAAAAGTTTAGATGTTGTTCTAGACTGAGAAAAGTATGTCAGAAACTGTTTATCTTCTTTGAAATTTCATGGACAACTGTCCCTAGATTTAAAAAAGAATGGAGTGAAAACACAGAAGAGCAAGTGAGAGGCAGTTCTGTAGTCGAAAACGACTTGGTAATGAGTGAAGTCAGAGGAGACAGGCCAGACAAGTTCAAGCTGACAGGAAGGTGACAGTAACTCAAAATTCCACACGCTGCAACAGTGGTAAGCAGAGGGCATATCTGAAGGCACAAACTACCAACCTTGAAGTAGATGGGCTACAGCAGCAGAACACAACACCGGGTTCCACTCGTGTGAGCTAAAATGAGGCAAAGGCTCACCAAAATTGGGCAGTTGAAGATTTGGAAAAACGTCGCCTGCTCTGTCGATTCACGATTTGTGCTGCGACACGTAGATGGTAGGGTCAGAATTTGGCGTAAACCTTTGGG
Organism: Cherax quadricarinatus; assembly: GCF_026875155.1. Classification (NCBI taxonomy): domain Eukaryota; kingdom Metazoa; phylum Arthropoda; class Malacostraca; order Decapoda; family Parastacidae; genus Cherax; species Cherax quadricarinatus. Next base: position 28,004,271 of record NC_069455.1, on the reverse strand, counting down.
ATGTGGTGGAACTGGAAATTCACATCATGAACGAGCAGCCGAGAAATGTGGACTAACTGGGTGATGCAATGTCAACACGGATCAGGTTTTCTAAGGAATGTTTCCAGCCTTATGTTGAATCCATGACAAAGAATTCCGGACGTTCTGGGGACAAAGGGCCGCCCTACCCAGTACTACAAGGGTGTACCTAATAAAGTGGCCATTGAGTGTAACTATCATATAAACTAGAGAAGTAGCTAACTGCTGAAGTATCCAAGATTGTTATATATACATGTACAGAGTTTTACACTATCTAGCTTGCTCGTGGTTCATGTCTGTATGTTATTGTAAACCGCATACACAAATGAAAATAGTAGGAAGACAGAATCACCTGGACAATATGCTGATATCAGTATAAATACAGAAAAGCATATTGGAAGAAGAAATCAGATCCTACAGCGACAGAATGTACCACATAGATTCGGTCATGGAAACAGACTCAGTAATCGTCTTGTCAAGGGACTAGCAGAAATTTACTCCAAAAAATGCTCAGAAATATCCCAGTTCCTTAAACCTAACTAAACGCGCATTTTTCTTTTAAGACAGTGGCCGTCTATCATCGAGACAGGTGACCCGAGAAAGAAGAAACGTTCTTAGAAAGTTGTCATTATTATATTTAGCAATTTATACTCGAGAAGAGGCTACTTGCTTGCGACATTTTAGTCACCTCTTACGACACAACACGGCTTACGAAGAAAGGGTTCTTCACCTCCCAGTGGAGATAAGAAAGCTCTCGCTTCACACGGTGTGGGTCCGGGTTCCATTCCCGGCGAAGGGGTCGAAAAACTGGATATGTTTCCTTAGACCGGTTGTCTATGTTCACCCATCAGTATAATGTGTACCTGAGTGTTTTTCGACTGGTGTGGGTCGCATCCTGGGACAAAAATGACCTAATTTTCCCGAAATGTTCAGCATAACAAGGGACTTTCTGTATAGTAGTGTGTCACTGATGTCTGCTAGGACTGTATACCTTGTACATGTACTTGTAGTCAATAAGGATATATAACGTACTGAAATGTGAGATTATAACTAAGAAAGAGCAGTCATAACGGCACTCCAGCCAACATTGAGTCTCTTGCATCAACACACACACATTCGCCGGTATTCTCCCGGCCCGGGCCTTTTCCAAGTGGTGGCCCGGCCTTGGCTCCCTCTTTAGGGAGTGTCTGAGACCTAAGTCTCCCATGGGAGGAGGCACAAGTACCTCATCTTTGGAACCAACTGTCCCCAGGCCTAGCCACAAGCTAGGCCTCTCTGGTTTGCCATCCCCGCCCCAAGGGAGCTAATGGAATGACAGTCTTGTGAGCTACAAGCTCGGGCTCAGGCACCTACCCTACCCTAGAAGGGCTGGGCATGGTGTCGATGCCAATATATTACTAAATATGTAATATATAATAATAATATATTTAATAATAATAATAATAATAATAATAATAATAATAATAATAATAATAATAATAATAATTCAGACCAATAATACTAATACTTTTGTTCTAGCTATCAACAAAAAATAATATACCATCAAATCGAAATTATGAAATATACATATAAAATTATAATTAATTAATAACTCAAACCATATTACACTGCAACAACTTTGTCTATTTCTGTTAACATGTAGACAGAGAGGGCCCTTAGAGGCCTGAGCTTGCTACCATCTGCAGCTCATAAGACTGCCATCCCCACGAGCCCCTTTGGGGCGGGGCAGATGGCAGACCAGAGGCCTAGCTTCTCCCTACGAGCCCCGTGAGGGCGGGGACTGTGGCTAGGCCTGGGGACAGTTGGTCCCACAGTTGAGGGGGTACTTGTACCTCCTCCCATGGGAGACTTAGGTCTCGAGACACTCCCCAGATAGGGAGCCAAGGCCGGGTCACCACTACTTGGAAAAGACCCGGGCCGGGAGAATACCGGCGAAAAAAAAATGTAGACAGAAAGTTTTCCCTAATCACATCCACTAACATCGCCCTCCCCATTTACAATCACCCCCGTGGGTCCCATTTCTCTCAATCTATTGCTTTGTTGTCTTTCTATTTTGGTCTCCTGCTGTTATGTTTATGGATGTGTATAACTGTACTACTTTGGGTTACCCAATGTTAAGTGTGCCCACTACATAGTTGTTTGATTCTTGTCTGTTTATTCTTTTCATTTCCATAAAAAAACACTTCTGATTTCTGATTATCAGTTTCACTTTTCCACCAGTGCTGTTTTATCTGTGTCTCATTATCACTTGATATCCTGCTGGGAATGTGGCATCTGATATTTCATATAGCTTTGTCTCTGTGATAGCTATGAAGTCTGCGGATACATCTGCTATTAATTTTTTCAACTCATTAACTTATCATTCTTGTTCTTGATTATCCATCTATTTGTACACCACACTAAGCTTTTTTTTTTTTACAGTGCTCTGTAGTGATGCATAGTTTTTCTAATTGATGTTCATTTGATAGTATTGGGAGAGATAGGGATAGGGTTGATGTGGTCACCCAATATTGAAGGGTAAAAAGGGCAGGGATATGGTTATTTGTATATGAGAGAGAGAGAGAGATAGAGAGAGAGAGATAGAGAGAGAGAGTGTGAGTGAGAGAGATTCTCAGCTTTTTGTAGCTGCAGGGGTCGAATCACAGTTCCTGTGACACTTCCTGACAATTCTATGACCGAAGAAATATTTTCTAACATCCTTTTGACTCATTCGAGTTTTCATCTTACAGTTGAGATCCCTTGTTGCTGTGCCCTTCTGCGAAACCTGCTGTCACTTTCCAGCTTGTCATTACCTCTCAGTATTTTAAATGTTATATCCTCCAGTCACGTCAGTTTGATTTCCCTAAACTTCTCCTCGGAGCTAGCCCCTTAGCTCCGGGGCTAGTCGTGTTACAAACCTTTGCCCTTTCTCTAATTTCTTAGCGTGATTGATTAGGTGTGGGCTCCATACTGGTGCTGCATACTCCAATATAGGCCTGACGTAAGCAGTGTTCAGTGTCTTGAATGACTCCGTACTCAGGTGTCAAATTGCTATTCTTGGGTTTGCCAGGCGCCCATATGCTGCAGCAGTTATTTGGTTGATGTGCGCCTCAGGAGATGTGCTCGGTATGATTCTCACCCCAAGATCCTTTTCCATGAATAAGGTTTGCAGCCTTTGGACCTCTAGCGTGTACTCTGCAGTTTTCTTTGACTTTCCCTAATCTTAATCTTGGTGGGGTTAAACTCCAGGAGCAAGTTTCGGGACCAGGCGTGCAGCCCATCTAGTTCCTTATGTAGTCCCACTTGATCCTTATCCGCTTGAATTTTACGCATTATCTACACATCCCTTCCATTATTTCATTCACATACACCGGAAACAGCACTGGCCCTATGACTGATCCTTATGGAACCCCGCCAGTCACATGCGCCCAATCTGGCACCTCTTCATGTACTATCATTCGTTGTTTCTTTTTTGTCAGGTATTTCCTGATCCATTGCAGTGCCTTTCCTCTTATTCCTGTCTGCTCCTGTAACTTTTGCACTAATCTCTAGTGCAGAACTGAGTCGAAAGCCTTCTTATAGACCAAGAAAATGTAGTCTACCCATCACTCTCCTTTTTCACTTTTGTCACCTTGTCGTAAGACTCCAGTAGATTGTGTGTGTGTACACTCACCTAATTGTGGCTGCGGGGATAGATTCATAACTCCTCGTCCTGCCTCTCGACTTGTCGTTACTAGGTCCACTCTGTCCCTGCTCATTGTTCTTTACCATACCTCTTCTTAAAGCTATGTATGGACCCTGCCTCCACTACATCACTCTCCAGATAGTTTCACTTGTTGACAACTCTATGACTGAGGCAATGCTTCCTAATATCCCTGTGACTCATCTGAGTTTTCAACTTCCAGTTGTGACCCCTTGTTGCTGTTTCACGTCTCTGAAACATTCTGTCCCTGTCCACCTCGTTCATATGTGTGTGTGTGTGTGTGTGTGTGTGTGTGTGTGTGTGTGTGTGTGTGTGTGTGTAATGTGTGTGTGATTAATATATTTCTAACAGTCGATCTTTGCTCTAGTAATCCCTGAGTAATGTAATCCTAAATCCATAATTTCCTTCTATCATCCCTCAGACATCCAGGTCATTACCTCCGTCTATTAGAGCAAGACTTATGTACCAACCTTCACATCTTGGTGTTCTTACAGTAATGATCACCTGATACTTTTACTGTTGTTACTCCAGCTGGTCACTTCCACAAGCCATCCTCATAATTCCGTCTAATACTTATAAGATATTCTGTCTTACCTGTCAGTATCCAACAAGTGAAATATATGTAAATCTTAAGAGAGTAAATCAAAGGGACGTTTGTAAAATATATAAATTTTATGTAAATAAGGAAACGTATAAATTTACTATATATTATTTTCGTAGTTTGTATATTGCTACTTGATTACTTTTTTTAATTAATCATACATCTAAAATATTATAAATCAATAAATATTAATCATATGGAAATTATTTAAATATTTCCACTTCCAAAGGTTATTCTAGTAATCCATTTACTGGATCTGAAGGTGATTAGTTTAATCCCTTGATCCACTTCACTCTGTTCGCCTCACGGCATAACTGAGTTAGCACTGGCATCTTGGATTTCTTTCCTCCAATCCTCTCATATTTTAAATCTCTTAATCCTAATCCAGAGTATCAAAATTCTGCAGTTCAGAGGAATGTAATGTATTTTTTTTTTAAATTTACTTGATGCAAAGCAGGAGAAAGTAAACAGTAGTTGTTAAATATTTTCTTTCTACTATCCATTAATATCGACTCACCTAGTCTCTCAAGAATCTGTACCAATATAATGTAATTTCTTGTTTCATAGGATGATCTTATTACTAAATCCTATTTGTCAAATAGTTGGTAATGTTTTTATGTTTGTAGTTTGCAACATCTGTGTTTGAAGACTGAGATACCTATGCAACATATGGGAATTTTTTGAGTAAACGTTTCGCCACACAGTGGCTTCATCAGTCCAATAGAAAGCAGGATGATGTAAGGAGAGGAGGAGTTTGAGGTAATCAGTTCCTCACCCTGCGTTTCGTGAAGAAAAACGTCGTGTGTGTAGTATCTGTATGTAGAATGTGGCATACAAAGAGTATGTAACCTTTATTAGGGGGAATGTACACACCCTCATTGAAAGGCTACTTCCCCAACCAGCGAACCGGGTACTAAGGGTCGGATGATGGGGCCCCATCGTCCGATCAGTACCTAGGTTCAGCCAATGAGAAGGTGGGTCTGGCAATTGTGGAGGTGGCGTGGTAATCACTCACCTGTCCATCCTTGTCATTTCCATTCTAGAGCTGGTTTAGCACGGTTGTCCATTCTGTCTCCAGGCGGTGTACACATATATTTCCAGCTGTATGAAGTGTACATACTTGTAAATACTTATTATCGCACTTTGTGAAGGGAAATATAATTCAAAGTCATTCACTGTGTTTGTTCTGCTCCTTGCTCCCCTTTACACCCAGGATAACAGACCTTATTTTTCCTGGGGTGTAATATAGAAGTAGTTGGTCCGAACTGTGAAGCCCCATCTGTGAAAATCCTGTAAACCCTCACGTTTCCTTGTGCCTGAAACATATAGTTCTAGATGAGTAACATGTGAGCAGTTTGGTATGCACTGACCAGAAGTTTTACCAACTCATAAGGCTTTAGGTGGCCCGGTGGCCTGGTGGCTAAAGCTCCCGCTTCACACACGGAGGGCCCGGGTTCGATTCCCGGCGGGTGGAAACATTTCGACACGTTTCCTTACACTATTGTCCTGTTCACCTAGCAGCGAATAGGTACCTGGGTGTTAGTCGACTGGTGTGGGTCGCATCCTGGGGGACAAGATTGAGGACCCCAATGGAAATAAGATAGACAGTCCTCGATGACGCACTGACTTTCTTGGGTTATCCTGGGTGGCTAACCCTCCGGGGTTAAAAATCCGAACGAAATCTTATCTTATCTTAGGAGTCTAAATACTGATTGCTATTTAAAGAGCTTCTTTGACAACTGAATGCTGTGATTTTCTGAGCGAGTTCGCAGTGTGCCATTATTCATACTGCTCTCCAGTTACACTCTGAGAGAAAGAGGATGAAGTGCTGTTGGTGCCATGAGTGTATCGGAGACGCTGGCAAAGAATGGGCAAATATATTGTAAACACTATAATATCCAGATCTGTCTACTGCAAGATATTCTCTCAGTGACTTTCTGAGACAAGCATAGGTCTCTGTTATTGGAAAATAGTAGTGGTGTCTGAAGATGAGCACAAGGCTATTAAGGTATCTGGCCCACATGTTTTCACAAAGGTTGTCACTATGAGATGTTTGTAGATAGAGTTCTGGTTTCACACCTCACTTGAGGGCAAAAGTTTGCAAGGGAACTGAGACCTCGGTGAACCTGAAACATTCCACTGACAAATACGTTTCTAAACCCTATTTAAATATTCTTTATGCACTTGATGTAAGAATTTAAACATTCGTTATTATGTATAATCACTGAAGTATCCGTAAAAGTAGAATTGACAAATTACAACTTTCACTGTGGTTAATCCTATGAAGCAACTATTGGATCATGTTTTCAAATTCTCACTTGTTTGTTATGCTTCGTGTGCTGAATTGTTAATGTTATAATATTTAGTTTAAATGTGAATGAGAGAGCTGTATGTAGTCAAGACATTCCGTTAATCCTGTACTTTTATCTCTTGTCAGCCTCCGTACAGAAACCCATTAACTTCTTGATAGTAATAAAGTTGGTAGAATTACCGACAATATGTAAAGTAAAAGGACACAAGTGCAACTAATGTGACATTTTATTGTGGCAACGTTTCGCTCTCCGTAATGGCTTGATAAAGCTCCTGGAGAGCGAAACGTTGCCACAATAAAATGTCACATTAGTTGCACTTGTGTCCTTTTACTTTACAACTTCTTGATAAGAGACCTCAGACATTATTATTATTATTATTATTATTATTATTATTATTATTATTAAAGATTCACCGGTATTCTCCCGGCCCGGGCCTTTTCCAAGTGGTGGCCCGGCCTTGGCTCCCTCTTTAGGGAGTGTCTGAGACCTAAGTCTCCCATGGGAGGAGGCACAAGTACCTCCTCATCTTTGGGACCAACTGTCCCAAAGATGAGGACATACTGTCTCTGGTCTGCCATCCCTGCCCCAAGGGGACTAATGGGAATGACAGTCTTATGAGCTAAAAGCTCGGGCTCAGGCACCTACCCTACCCTAGAAGGGTTAGGCTTGGTGTCGATCACCTCAGACCTGAATGCTTATGAGAGACGACGAGAAAACTATTTTTCGTCTAACGAAAGTAACGATGGTATATATTTATCTCTCAGTAATTTTAAGCCTTAACCCAAAGTTACTGAAAATTTACAAGATTTATTTATTCACTATGTTTTTTTTATTTTTAGAATTTAGTCTGGTTATTTCCTATTAGAAATTTAATATTTAGAGAATCAGTAATAGTTGAATTATCAAAACTAGTTTAACAATTTTATTGGGAAATAACTACTAATTACATTATATATAAACTCCTATATTATGATATAAATAATTTGCAGCTGAAATATTAATTGCGAAAAATAATCTTTGTTGTAGCTGAGAGCAGTGAAGCATATTTGTACATCCATATTTATGAAAACATTCGCTGGAAAACATACATGTACTTACGTTCTAGTGAACGATTTGAACATCTTTTACAAGCCATTAGGAAGAGCAAGATGTTATTGTGCTCATATCGACTAAATACGAACACAAAATATCCGTCCAGTTCTCTGTTAATGCATGAGGATTGACCTCACATCCGAGCGACCTCACAGATGTGGGAAATTGGCTTGTCAAGTCCTAGATTAATGGAGTGAAAAAAATGTCTTGGAAAGCAAACGAGGTAAGAGAAAGCTTTTCTGATAGGCGAGATAACATTACGAATTACAGGCTTTTTCTTCGTTTCTAACTTTGACCTGCTTTCACAAAATATATTTCAGAGTTTATATTAAACATGGCCTACTCTCACAAAGTATCATTAAGTACATTCAGAATTCATAAGTCAGTGCATAATTCAGAGCGACGAGAACTGATGTCGACATTAAAAATGTTCATGAATAAAAGGTGAAAAAAATAATAGAAAAACGTTATTAAGGGGCAGCTTTTCTCGTGGGGTGCCACAAGGATCAGTACTTGATCCAATACTTATACGTAAATGTTTATCAAAGAGAAAAGAATTACATGACTATGTAATTATGAAGTAAAAATAAGAAAAACATAACAATTTCCTTAACATTTACAGAAATGCAGTGATGGATATAGCAGGTACGTAAATGTTAGGAGTTATACTACACCTGAGGAAAGAGAAAGGCTATTGAATCACACCATTTTCATTTGATGAAAACCCTTTTACCAACCCCAACCTCTGATATACCTTTGATGAGTTCTGAGTTTTTTTTTGCCCCTAGAGACGGGCCTTGGCCAGGCTCGTCTGGTGCTCGTCTAGTCAACTAGGCTGTAGCTTCTGGTGGCCCGATAACCCACATATCCATCACTGTCTGAAGTTACTTGTCCGGTACCTCTTGAAGACTTCTACACTTCTCCCAACAATGTTTACGACAACTCTTGGTAAAATGTTATATATTCTGGGGCCACATATATTGAGTGTTACATTATAGTACTCACGGCGCCCCTGGATTTTACTGTGTTTATTTTGCACTTCCTCCCATATTTCTCACTTCAATATGTTGCTATGATAGTATGCAGATTTGGAACAAGGTATTCAAGTAGTTTCCAGTCTCTGTCTCCAGCTCTAGTGAAGAAATATTTATTGGCTCTATGCAGGCCATAAACGATCTGTTTCTGTTCCAGCTCTGATTTTTTTCCTTCTCTGAACGGGATCGTCAGTACTGATCAGTATACAAAATGAAAGCACAAGCGATTAAAAAGTTCTCATCATCCACCCATCATCATCTTGGTTGTCGTGACCTTGGTCTTGTGTTCTTGGAAAGAAAGATCACCTGACATAATTACTCCCAGGTCTTTCACGTGCTCCTTTCAGTTTGAGGATCCTCGTGAGTTTTGCATACATTGTCCCTTTTGAGTTCCTCATTCTTTCATGTTCTAAACTGTCCACTGGATAACCCTGCTTATATATTACTTCCATGCCTATGTTTCATCTGGAATATGATACAAAACCGTGACTTGTGTTTTTATCTATGCTGTAAGAATAAGAAACAGAAAAGGTACCAAGACAGTGTCTTGGGGTCCTGATATTAGATTTGGCTCTGAATGCTCTTTCTCTTTGCGTTCTGTATATTAAAATCATGAAAATCCATCTACCTATCTTTCCAGGTATGCCTATCGCCCTCATTTTGCCTGCAGTCACATCATTATCGCCTGTGCATAATCTGTGTATATCACATATACATATTGGGCTTCTTTCAACTCCTCCCTAATTCTGTCATAGTGGTTCAGCAGCTGTGATAGGCATGATCTTCCAGTTCTGACAACTGTGCTGGTCTGGATTATGCTGATTCTGCTTTTCCATAAATTTAATAATTACTTATCACTCTCTCGACAATTTTTTGTGTTGTGGGATGTTAGGCCTTGTTGCAACCCCTGAATGGGTTACAATGATTATTATGTATATAATTATCTTTTCAGATAATTTTGTATTGCTTATATTTGCGATAATAGCTAAATCGTAAATGTATTGCTTTATATTATTATTTGACGTAGTTATGTTGGTTAGGTAGGATGTAACATATTATGTGCTCAGTTCAAGTCTTTATTGTCTAACTACTGTAATTATCGCTTTGCTCGTTTCCCTGCCAGCTTCTGTTTGTGCTACAGCTGTCCACGGAGCTATCACGTGATCGAGGGGGGGTGTCCTCACCTCGCCTGAAGTATTCAGTCTGGTCTAGACTCTCTTGGCGGTTGGACAGATTGTCTGTCTCATTATTCTTGTTAGTTCTGTAGAACTCTGTTCACAGAACATTGTATAGACTTCGTGATTTTCGACGTTTACTGAGGTTGTGTGTCGCATAGACACTGAGCAACTCAGGTCCTGAGCTGTAGCTTCTGACCTAACTTGTACTGGTATCTGTGTATTATCACAGTCGGGGATTTTCTTATGCTGAACTTAGATTCAGTAGTATGGGAGTTTTGTGACTTTTGTGGAGGATCTGCTGATGGTCCCTACTTATTGTCGTTATATTATCTCCTTGATCCTGATTGTGTCGCAGTTGATTGTTGTATTGCTATTAGGCTTAGCATTCTTTTTATTGTTCAAGCAGACTGTTCTGATTGCCAGTTGGTCAAGAAGTTAGTTAATGTGAGGACTGTCAGTCACTTGTTTAAGTCTAGTCGAGTCTTGAGACATAGCGAACTACTTAGAGCACTTACACACATACACACAAACTTACTTGTACATATTTGTAATATCTTATTAAATGTTAATGTACCAGACGGTACTTAAGAATTATAAATGTGATATGTGCTTTCAGCACAATAATATTGTACTCGAGAGAAGTGATATTATTTTGATTACTGTGATTAATTTAATTAATTTGATAATATACCTCTAGACTTAATAAATTATTTAAATTTTAATTTCTCTAGTTAGTAGCCTACCAGTTGTAATCCTGAAGCACTATTGAATTATACTGAATTCTAATGGATAATTGGACAAGGATACTGACTAATTGTTACGAAAGCCCAGTAACAGGCTGGATGCTAGAAGGGCAGTCCTTTTTAGTATTCACTGGAGATCTCTAAGCTTTTAGAATCGCGTTTTTTGTAACAGGCCTGCTGATCTGTATTTTGTTGGCTAGTGCTGTACTACATCACTTATGCAAAGGAGCTATATATATCTCTGCATTCTTTAAGGTCCCTGGTATTTCTTCAAAGAGTACTAAGGTCTTATGCTTGAGATATTTAGCCCCTTTTTTATATAAAAAATTAATTCCATGGGTCTGGTCCAGGTGCTGAGTGAACGGGCAAGTTTTCATTTTCTTATACGAATTCTTTGGGACTAGTAGGCTGTCATTTATTTGGTCTGCACTCCCCATCTTGCTGTCAGTGGGTTGCTGTACATTGACTCTTTCCGGTCTTTTAGAACTTCACTTATTTCCTGATCATTGTCAGCAAATAAGCCTACTCTTACTATGGGTCAAATTCAACAGGTACTTCTTAGTATGGATTTAGGATATGGATAGAAATATCTGGTTTTTGCAATATCCTGGATGGCCTTTCATTTTCTTTGCGCTTCTTCTGTTTGGCACACTTTAAGGTTTTGCTCTAAATCTATGATCTCTCCGCTAAGATTATCTTTCTTTCGTTTGATATTATCACGTTTTAGGTAATACTGTAACCTTTTTTTCTTCTTTTATAATACATTCTACGCTCTCTTTCTATATCTGAATTTTACCCCAGTCAACTTTGTGCTTGTTAAAAGTTATTTACTGAGCCCTCCCTTCTCGCACATTATTAATGTAGTTCTCCAACCTCTGAGTTTTCACTTGTTTGTAATTCTATGATGTTGGGGGTCCGAATATATTGATTTTGTAATTATGTCTCTGAATAGTTCCTTTTTGTTTGTGCAGATCATATTCGGTGGCTAAATGGAAATTTTTCACAAAGCCTCATTAGTTCCCTGGTATGTACCTGTTGAGCTGGAGTGCTTCAAACTATTTTATTTCTGGTATAATGTTATGTTGAGCCATCTTTCATTTAAGATTTAGGGTTAAATCTCCATTTATGATAATATTTGATGTGGGATTTTCCAGCCTTGAAAGACAGCTTTCTATTTTCCTTATCTAATCTGTGAATTCCTCAACTATTGCTGATTGTGGTTTATATACGAGGATAATTACCAGATTCCTATTTTCTGCTTTGATACCTAGAGCTTCTACTGTATCATTCGATGAAATCAGCAGTTCTTTGCATCATAATCTTTCACACAGTCCTGCTCCTCCCTGTGACTTTTTAACTCTGCCACATCTATACACATATACAGTTTTTATCTATATCTCATAGTCCAAATCATCACTTACACGTGTTTCTGTTCATGCTCTGAAAATGGCATTTACTTCTGTATGTTGCCCACTAATAAAATTTTCTCCTTTTTATTTGATTTCAAACCTTGAATGTTTGCAAAGAGGAAGGGGAATTTATCATTTGGATTGCTTTGGTGTGGTGTATGTTTTGTCAGGAGAACTGGTGTTGTACTACCTGGTATGACCTCTGTGGTATATACTTCGGCTTTCTCCAGCACTGAATGTGCACCTGTCTGCTGTATATTCGACCGTAGCACTCTCCTTGAAGCAAAATTACTTAAACCAGAAGAGAAATTTCAGTGCTGAAAATATATCATATTATGGAACTTAATGTGAAAACAAACACAATGAGTTATTATTAAAAAGTGTGAAGAAATTAAAAAAAAAGTGATATGAAAACGTCTTGCAGGTGATAATGATTCATATTAGCATTCAGGTATATTTATATAAATTTATGGATGGAGACATTAACGGAAGTGCTTACTGCAACGTTTTGTTGCATACACGAGTCTTGTTTGTATTTAGATGTAAGAAATAACAAAAAAAGGCACAATACCGTGACTGGAGCAATACACAAATAACCCGCACATAGAAGAAAGGAGCTTACGACGACACTTCGGTCCGACTTCGACCATTTACAAAGTTGGACCGAAGGGTCGTCGTAAGCTCTTCTCGTTTATGTGTGAGTTATTTGTGTGTTGTGTTTAGTTGTCAGTCTTCAGTAACACAATAAAAGAGAAGTAAAATGTATATTCATATTTCATTTCCGGCACATCGGAATCATTATACAGGGCAGTTCGCATCAAGCTTTGTCAATATTCATAAAAGTTCCACTTTACAACTTTGTTTCACACAACACAACGCTGGTATGACTCGGACACCTGCATCGCTGCCAACTCACACTGTACAGTATCACTCTCCTCAGAACACTTGATAGTTTCCTGTTAGAAATACGGACAATTGAACACACAGCTTCATCAATTGCAATATCTTCTCACTCTCACTTGTTTGTTGCTCTTGACAAACACTGTCACAGCTGTCAGAACTTATTAAATAAAGTGCTCAAACCATTTAGTCTTGCTTGACATTGTGTCACAATTGTCACAGTAGAAACACTACGTATTTCTTCAGGCTTTATTGGAAATATAAACACAACAGCAGTATAATGTGATCCTTTACTGACAACGTTTCGCCCACACAGTGGGCTTTATCAAGTCACAAACAGCTCTAATGGATCTACTGATTTTGTGCTTATATTTCCATTGTAACGGTATTTTATACCATTTATTTCCACAGACTTTACTACTAAAGAAATTGTTTGTTTGTCCGTCGATTCGACGAGGACCGTCTAGTCATCCTGGGGTCGAAGTTGGTGGGTACGCAGATGACTTGTCAGGCCAATCCGCGCACGAAACGTTCTCTGGCAGTGTGGACAGGGAAGGGTGGCGGCATCGAGGGGTCTGATGGCTGTGGTCTTCCTCGCCTGCCTGCGCTGCTCAGCTAGTGAGATTCTGCTTGCCTCGCAGGATGTTGCCCCTTTCTGGACAACTGCTCGCCAGTCATCCTGTCCTGAGTGTATTTTAGTCCTAACTCAGGACTAAACAAATACACATCACCTCACAAAACAGACATATGAATCCAAGAATAAAGACATGTTCAGGGGATAACATGTTATACCAGTACAAAGTTCTCTGCTTTCAGCAGCTCTCCTTCCAACGACCTCATGTCATTCCTGCTCAGAGATAATGGCGACTTTTCACTGCAGTCTCTAGCAACAATGTCAATAGAATCCCCTGCTTCAGAAAGGTATTCCAAAAAATGTTAATCGACTATGCACGGGCTGCAGTTCACTGTGTATAGGTTGTGATTTTGTAATTAAGAATCCCATATTCACTGGCACCTTACACTATCTCGCCGAGCCGTTCTTAGTAAATCTGTCGGGAATATAAACAATAAACTGTAATAGACCCAACATGTTCTGAGCAACTTTGGTGTGGAGCTCACAGATAAAGAATTTTTTCCGTTAACACACAGGCCGTATCCCACCAAGCCAGGGTGACCTAAAAAGAAAAACGAACGTTTTTCTTTATAAATTTAGTAATTTATACAGAGTGACCAGCCCATGCTGCCGCCAAGCTAAAGAAATATATGTACAAAATTAAAAATTTCAACTTTAACGAAAAACTTTGGTAAAGCGATAAGGAAAAATGATTAAAAACTGGATATGACATGAAAACGAAAATTAATGTAGTGTGTCCGGGCTAACGCAAGATATAAATTAACGGTACATATATTAAAAAAATAACAGGCAAATAACATTTACCCAGCACAGAAAGAGAAGATACATTCTGAGTATTCTATGACCAGCACAATATAAATTTCTTGTATTTAAATAATCACACAATTAACAAATATTTAGACATGCACGTGAAAAAATAAGGATTTCTGCAGATTTTGAAACAATTACTTGGCCAACTGCCTAGTTTTTCCTATTATCCACTTTTTTTGCAATCAAAAGTCAGTCTTGAAATAAACCATCTCTGAGCAAGTCATATCCTGGAGCATCCTACAGCCTCACTAAAACTATACGTGCTGACATCTGTCATAACCGGTTTCCGGTAATCTGGTGAGAGTCACTGAAAATATTAACCTTGTGCATAATTAAGATTTTGCTAGTATAACATTCTTCTATGCGGGCCCCTCAAGGAAAGTTCCTTGATGCTGGTGAGGGGCTCTTGATCTAGGGAATTGGATCTGTTCTCCTCTTCCCTGAATTAAACCTGAATGCCTTCCACTTCCCCCCTAAGGCGCTGTATAATCCTACGGGTTTAGCGCTTCCCCTTGATTAAAATAATAACAAGGCGGTGTCAAGGCTGTAGATAAGTCGCCTTGCACATTAGCTAGAACTAATAATAATAATAATAATAATAATCTTGGTTTCTAAAAACTGCATTATGCTTTTGTTATAGGGAAGGTTAAACTTGGTTTAGAAAGACACGTAAGAAAACGCTGACATATTTATTAAAAAACCCTTTCTAATAAATATCATAGTGTTTGCTTAAGTGTCTTTCTAAACTAACTTGTCGGTATTTATTACCAAGGTTTATACCATCCAGGGTTGACATTACTTGTGTACTTCACAGAAAACCCAAGGTTATGCTAAGCATCTCAGGCAGCCTTAAGATTATCTTTCAACTACTAAACAATTATTTAATTTAGTCTACAACAATGCTGAAGCTAGCAATCTATGACATTAACTCTTAACAATTTGATTTATGATCTTTTGTGATTTTTATAATTTGCTACAACGTTTGTAGTGGTTAGTGCATATTTTGAACAATATGTGCGAACAACATGTGTGAACAATATAAATGTTAATATGTATAAACAGAGTTGTTGATAAACTGGACCTTAACATAATTAGTCTATGCAGAATTAGGGTCAGATTAAAGTGGTGCTTGTTAATTATATTTCCGAAGCAAGTGGCAAACAGGGAATATTTGGCATTTTCTGGAAAGGAGTTCCAGATTTTAGGGCCCTCTGTTTACACCGAGTTCCTAGATAGCTTGAGTCGAACACATGGTATGTCAAAGTACTTATACGTATCTCGTATTGTGTGTGTTCTGTTGCGGCTCTCCAGGAAGAGTAGTGGCGCTGGGTCGAAGCTCGTTTCAAATACACAGTAGTCGGTGTGAATGTTTTGTAAAATGAGTAAACTAAGGCTTTATGTAGTGGAAGTGTGTGTTATCTGAAGCAAGATAAAATAATTATTCTTATAGCTGATTCCATTTATATCTGACTTCTGATTTGAATTGGCTTTATATGATTTGCTGTTGTAGATTCCCAGTCCCAGATATCGCAAGTGAGTAGGCATAGCTTAGGGAGTGGTACAGAGTGAATAATGTTCACTAAGGAAAATAGATTTTATTTCTAAAGAATTCCCGCAGGTTTGGAAAATTTCTTAGATATGTTCCCTTCGAGAGGAAACTCTTGGAAACGCAAAAGGGCTCTCGATTAATGGAATTAAGGTGCGTCTCTTTTCTCAGATGGAATCTAAATACCTTCCTCCCCTTCCCTCCTCTTTTATATGCCTTCGGTTATATTCTCCTTGCAAATTACGATATCCAGGAAGATAGAAAAAAAAAATCGTTGTTCAAACAATTCCTTTGAGCCACCCTCAGGGGTCCCGATGGGCGACCCCGCGTCTGGAGGCTGCCTATTGGTTCCGGAAGGTAGTGACCAAAGGAGGTATGATTTTGGTAGGTTTTTGGTTATCAGCCTCTCTTGTCGGCCGAGTCTAGCTCGGTTGATAAGGGAAGTACCATTCCGGAGTGTTGGTTTACCTACTATCATGGATAGGGAACACCAGCATGCAGCATGAGCCTTGCTTGCCGCTCTGAGGCTATTCCTGGACGTGGGGGTGCTTTACATTTCTTTTTTTGCTTCTCTTCAGAGCTACTCTTCTTTTTCCCCTTTGCCCCACACCATTTAACAAGAAAAAATTTAACTGACCCAGGAATGGTCACAAACTTCTTGCACACCAGAATAACACTTCTTTGCCTGACTCCTGTACCGGCGTTCCAACTGCCTTAATCAGAGCCTTAATCAGAGGTATCAAAAGGATACCTCTGATTAAGCCTCTGACCTCGATCTTGGCTTCGACGACACTGTTGATTTTCAGATCTTTAATACATCGTAGGACGCATTGACTCAAAAAAAACGTTCTTTTAAACGACCTCGGCCTGTACCTGATAATCCTGACACTATGACCGGCACTTCTCGCTCATACCCTAGAAATAAGCTGCCTAGAAACCTCTTCCCCCTCAACTATACTTCAAGGACACTAACGAAATTCGTTATTCTTCAGCCGATGCGACACCTGCTTATTACCTCACTGTTTATAACATTAACAAAGCACTCTTGAGCCATCTTCGGCTAAACGTATTCCCTCATGCCATCAAGAGTGGAATGTGCATTATCCCTGTGCAGAATGCTGAGCTAGCTCACACTCTCTTCCTCCGCTGCATTTATGGCACCGCTGACATAATACGCAGATATTCTTCTCAGTTCTAACAGTAGTACCGTCTTCATCTCCCAGAAGTCTTAACGAATTGTGTCCCGGAGATTCAGGAACAACTTGAGCTCCATAACCTTCCAGCCGGAGGCGTTATACGTCCAATATTTCCAAACTGGTTTCTGACTGTAATAATGTTGGCAGAATTACCAACAAAATGCACAGCTAATGCTGTTTGAATTACAGACTTATGTGCAACTTATGCGACATTTTATTGTGGCAACGTTTCGCCCTCCAGGAGCTTTGTCAAACCGTTACCGGCTTGTTAAAGTTCCTGGAGAGCGAAACGTTGCCACAAAATATCGCATTAGTTGCACATGTGTCTTTTCTGCCTTTAGACTGCCGGGAGCTTCCAACCTTGGTGTATATAGCAGGACAGAGTTTACAAGTACGGAAATCACTCCCTACGCCTCAACGGCGTAGTAATTCTTGACACTTTGGTCACCCAGCGAAGTATTGTAGCCCACCAGCAGAATGCCTGGACTGCAGCAACTAACCATAATAATTCATCCTGCAGCTGGCCCCGCACCTGCCTTATATATGAAAAGACTCTCCCTACACATTCACGCCGGCACCTGGCTTTCTTTGGGAAAACAAAATCTGTTGTCTTCGAGAAAATGAGGACCTCGCATGCTATGGTAGTGTCTCACAGAGTCCCTCAAGGCAGAATTCCACGGCTCTCTTACTCCATAATTTTTCGCACCATCTGGTCTCCGTTGTACCCTCTCCCACAGACACCTCTGTGTCCAGTCCTTATGCAGTCCTCTCCATTTTGCAGTCTTTCATTTTTCCTTCTTCGTCTTCTTCTAGTCCACGTGTTTCTCCACCCATACAGCTTTCCTTAGCTAAGCCCTTATCTCTTATTTCAACACCTTTATGGCACAAAACTTTCCCTGTCACCAAAACTCCCTACCAACCTTATGTTCCTTTGTTCCCGCCTCCACTACGTCACTTTCTAGGCTATTCCACTGCCTGACAACTCTATGACTGAAGAAATACTTCCTAACATCCCATTGACTCATCCGAGTCTTCAACTTCGAATTTTGACCCCTTGTTTCTGTGTCCTATCTCTGGAACATCCCGTCTTCGTCCATCTTGTCTATTCCACGCAGTATTTTATGTCGTTATCATGTCGTCAGGCCAATTTCCCTTAATCTTTCTTTGTAGGACAATCCCCTTAGCTCTGGGACTAGTCTTGTTGCAAACCTTTGCACTTTCTCTAATTTCTTGACATTCTTGACCAGGTGTGGATTCTAAACTGGTGCTGCATACTCCAGTATGGGCCTGGCGTATATGGTGCACAGAGTCTTGAAGGATTCCTTACTGAGGTATCGGAACGCTATCCTTAGGTTTGCCAGACGCCCGTATGCTGCAGCAGTTATCTGATTGATGTGCGCCTCAGGAAATGTGCTCGGTATTATACTTACCAAGATCTTTTTCCTGTGTTATACCTGTTCTCGACCTCCGTTTTAACCGCGGCTTCATATTCTATACCCCAAACCTCGGGTAAGCATTCTCAGAAATGTGTGCCCTGGTGATCTCCTGCTTGTGCTCATGCGGTATGTTTGACACGCAAGGCATCGGGCAGATATTGTTACAACAGGACCACAGAGCGACTCCTTGATTTTAAGCGGGCGAGAGAGGTCGCCCGGTGTGTTGTACGTGAAGCTAAACGCACTTGTTGACGGGATTACATATGTTTCTAACATCACTTCAGCTTTCTCTATGAGCGCAGTCTGGAAAACAAATATAGAAACTGAGTGCCAAATACTCTAGAGACCCGGTTCCCGTTCGGGGTTGCCTGTGTGATAAATCGAACCCTCTTGAAGTTGCCACCGAAATTGATAATCATCTTGTCCGTATCTCTCAGGGGCTGCATCTACGCCCCTCGTTTCTGTCCTCCAAGTCTGCCAGAGAGTCGGAGCCCTTAGCCTTTTCGTATACCGGAGTCATATAATATACCTATTACACTACTGGAACTAGAGCCAACACTTTCCGCTTGCCGATCTTGGACAGCTGGGCCTGACGGAATTCATATTCGTATGTTCCAGCATCTACATCCATCAGCCTTTGGTGTCCACTTACATCTATTTAATCTTATCTGGTCGCAAGGAGTTGTTCTCCAGCTGTAGAAATCTGTCATTGTTCTACCTTTTCGTAAACCAGGTACTTCGGGACATGATACCTCCCACTATCGTCCCACTGCTCTCATCAGTGCAGTTTGCAAGGTGATGGAACGTCTTGTAAATAGACGTATGATATTGTATTTAGACACATACAATACTCTCTACAATAGTCAATACGACGTCTTCTCTACCTACTATATTTACTCTAACAGATCGCCTCAGGAAAAAATCCAAGTTTTGACTTATTCTCTCTTATAGAAGAGGATACAAACCTCATAGTATTATTGTGCATACATGCTGTAACCTAATTTTAACAATTCAAATTAAATGAAGAGAACACTTCAAAGAAAATGAATGTTTGGAACATCAACTGAAGGAGGAAAGAATTGTGCCCAGAAACATATTGTACATATACGGTATACAATACCGACAACATGGAGAAATACACACATTTGCAACATCTGGGTCTTTATTGTAGACGTTTCGCCATCCAGTGGCTTTATCAATACAAATTCCAGGACATAATTCGAAGACGGTAGAACTGTTGAAGATAACAGAAGTTGACCAGAGTTTGAAGCACAGGCATAAAAACTGGCTCTTATACGCAGCTTCAGGCGAGGGACGCGTATTCATCTACTCGACGTCCCTCACCAGAAGCCAATATATAATCGCCAGTCTTCATACCTGTGCTTCACACTCTTTACAAACTCCAAGTCTGAGGGACTGATTTATCTGATTTTAGCTTTTGCATATAGTTCTACTGCCTTCCCAGTGGCTAACGCGTCGGTCTGGTGTTTTATGACTCTCTGATCGCGGGTTCTAACCCCGCCCGTGGTATGCTTTGTTTGCAATCATGTCATTACGATTTCGTGAGTCATGTCCGTGAATACGTACATTATTTCACTGAAAACTGTTTTAAAAATAAAGACAAAAGAATGATAGTATACAATTACCATAATGCAATATTTATGTAATTTTAAAACAGTTAAGAATAATATACTTAATATATTTATCATAATATCGAAGATTTACGGTAATAAAAAGAAGCCAGTTATTCCTTTGGAGTTTTTAATAACACATTTAACGATTATTCCTATAATTGTGTCATGTACAGAAAATGCACAGAAAAATCTGATTTAAAAAATGCAGATGAAAGTATAAACACAATATATCAGAACTATTGTTTTCATAAATAAGTAGGAATTACTTTCTTTGAAGACCAATAATCGTATTGTTTAGTGATTAGTTTCTTAACTGCAGGAGAATCAGGTGATCTTTGGTGTAAAATTACCGGGATATGGAGGTTATGTGTTGCTCTTATGGCTGGATTTAATTACGTGGGCGTCTTAGGGACGGTAGGAGAATGTGAAGGGTAATTAAGGATTCAATTACTCGGGGATTCCTAGACTAGATATTGACTATTATGAGTGAATAATTACTGCACATTATTACAGCTAACTTAACACACACACACATACATACACACACACACACGCGCACACACACACACACACACACACACACACACACACACACACGCACACACACGCGCACACACACACACATACACACAATTTCAGTCTTGACATGTTAAAATACTTGGATTAACTGCATGTAATCAAATCCAGCAGTCACGGAAAACTGCCTGTAAGAGTCCACCTACCTAAAAAAAAAAAATATTTGAAGACAAGGTGCCAAAACGCTGAACACCAACAAATACCCAAAACTAAGAAGACTATTTTTTTTGCCCTTAACTTTCATCCCACCAACTTAACATCAACTTTATTTAAGCAAGTTTAAGGTATTATTAGGAAGAGCATCAATTTTCTGGAACAAATTAAATAAACATTATAAGTCAACATAGATTTGGCGACAGATCATACCTGGCGTACGTGATATTGTTTTAATTTCAAGGACAAACCATAGATGTTTTTCGGTATGTCGCTGCACGATCCGTGAAAGATATCCCCTTATCCCACAACCCCAGTCCCCTGTGCCTTAAAGCACTAGAAAGATATAGTGCGGAGTGCGGCATAATTTAAAACTGTATTTCAACATTGATTTTGATGACTAGATGGGAAGCAGGAGAGGCATTCACAAATCATTATATATAAACATATATCAAAATGTCATAAATAAACTTTTAAATTAGAACAAACACAGCCCAAGTCTATTTCAAACAATTTAAAAAGACCAAAAAGGACAATATCCTAAAATCCACAAAGTCATTATACTGGAAGCGTCTCAGAAGTAGTATTATCAAGTAACCAGAAAAATGAAAAGGTCAAGGTGAGTCTTCTTGAGTACAAGTGGTGAAGCAGTTAGGTACAATCACTGTAGACATCCTATACCTTCACACTCAGGAAAGTGAAATACATTGTGGAACAATTCATTGAAAACTCAGACAACTATACACAGGTCATGTACCTGACTGCAGAAATGCTTAAAATTCTCAAAATTGGTAATTTCAAATGAAACATAAAACTGAAATCATGATCTGCGCCTATTAGCTGTTCCCAGCCTACCAGCTATTCCCAGCCTACCAACTGTTCCCACCCTACCAGCTGTTCCAAGGCAACCAGCTGTTTCCAGCCTAAAAGATGCTCCCAACCTACCAGCTATTTCCAGCCTACCAGCTATTCCCAGCCTACCAGCTATTCCCAGCCTACCAGCTCTTCCCAGCCTACTATCTGTTCCCAGCCTACGAGCTCTTCCCAGCCTGAATGCTGCTTTCTTTCTCCATCAAGCGTTCTGGTGCTAGATTAAGCTCTGGCTCTGTTTATACGACAGAAGACACTTATCTCAGGTGGTATTCTTCACCTCTCCCCACTTTCCCACTACCTCCTTACCTGAGTTAGTTAATTAGAATCGTAAGAGACTTTCAGAGAAATGAAACTCCTGAGTCACTCAGGCGCTCGGGCCGCAGGGAATATACTCAAATTAAGCAGAACTTTAGAGTTGAGAGGCTAATACCAGCCAGAACACCGGCCCTGCTCCAGCACCTCTATTTTCTACGAAGCTCTATGTGAGTGGGGAAGGTAGCAGAAGAGTCTGTGGAGTTGGAGATGACTCTCACCATCGTATACACCGGACCGAAGGCACCACTTGAACCCAATAAGACGTGCTGTGTCCCAGCGATGACTGTAGCTAACTACTACACCACCTGTGCTGAAGACGACTCGCTGTGACTTTGTTATAGGCTTCACCACCACCAAACAGTACTCAACTTGTTCTGAATAAGTCTCACCATGCTCCATTGATAGGGCTGCCCTTGCTACTGGCTTGTAAAAACATTAGTCTACTAGCCTAGGCAGGTCCAAGTCACACCAACTTAAGAAGGAACACTGCTGCAGGCCTACCTTCCCAAGCTAGGCAAGATCAAAGCATATCCACTCATGTATTTGTCTAACTTATTTTAAAGCCACACAAGATAGTAGCTTCAATGACGGTACTCAGGAGTTTGTTCTACTCGTCCACAACTCTATTATCAAACCAGTGCTTTCCAATATCCTTTCTAAATCTAAATTTTTCCAACATGACCCCATTTCTCGGAGTCCTGTCTAGGATATATATTTTTAGCACGTTATTTACATCACCTTTATTTATTAATGTTTTCCATATATATACTTCAATCATATCCTTCTTAATTCTACTCCTTTCTAGAGGGTGCAGATTCAGTGTCCTCAGTCTATCCTCGCTGAAAAGATTTCTGATCCATTGGATCAACATTTTCATCCTTCTCTGTACGTTTTCAAGCACAGTTATGTCAATTTTGTAATACGGTGACTAGCACTGTGCAGCATAATGTTAATGAGGCCAACCCAATAATGTATAAAGAATAACCTGAGGAGTCCTCCTATTTATACCTCTTGATATGAAACGAAAAATTCTATTCGAATTGTTGCAAACACTTACGCACTGTTGTCTTGGTTTAAGATTACTGACAACCATAACTCCTAAATCTTTCTCGCATTCAGAATGAGATCTGCATTAAGTTTATAAGCGTCATGATTATTTAATATTGCAAGAGTTAGAACTCTGCTTTTGTTTATATTAAACTGCATCTGCCACTCCGATCACTGCATCAAGCTAGATCTTCCTGCAGCTAGTATCCTTGTCAAAGTTAACCCGACGGCCCATTTTGGTGTCATCGGCAAACTTGCTCATGTCGTTATTTATTCCCTCATCTCAGTCGTTTATTTACATTGTGAACAACAAAGGATCCAACACTGAACCCTCTGGAAAACCACTTGGATGCGTTCCCACTCTGATCTCTCCCTCTTATGCAAACTCTGGTACATTGCTTGTACGAAGTCTTACACTCCTTCGGGAGCTAGTGACGCATCGCCATCTGGAAAGAACCCATGTTAGGACTTCGTCCCTGACGAATATGTTACCACCTCTCTTCTGCATGACTTGTTAATCGTCCAAGTTATCAGCATGGAAGGTTGAAGCTAATCAGATGCGACACTCAGAAATTGTCATATATACAGCAGAATTTATATTTTTTTCAGAGTTCTCCTTCAAAAGTAAACTGAGATCTAAACTTGTCAAATTTAATCCAAACTTTCTCTAAAACTGATCATCTTTCAGGAACTAAGTGCAGTAGGTAAGTTTTATTTAAGATCAGCACATAACATGCAAATTTTTAACAATTGTCTTGAGGTCCACATGTGTAATACGCAAATAAAAATCATTAACTTGGTTTATTATAGAATAATAAAATCATACGCTGAGATTTATTACTGATCGAAAGTGATATTTTCCAATTATTTCACTAAAACTAATTTCATTAATAAAATGGCACATGACAGATTACACAACGTTACATTAAGTGATTGTTACCTTGGCAGACAACAAATCAGCACTAAAACTAGACAGATGATGCGGTTTTCATTAAATGCACAGAAACCAACAAAATTTGCACTTACACAGCCTTAACACATAAATCAGCCACCATCAACCATTAAGGATTGATGCTGCAAATTGGTGATTATAGTCAGAGCAAAGCTCTAAAACCGTAGGGATCATATAGCCCCAGGAACAGGAAGCATTAAAATCCAATGTTTAATCCATTTTGATATAATTAGAACAACATTAGCATCCTGTCGTCCACGCAGCCGAAAATCAATATAGAAATACTTTATATCAAGATATTCCAGTATATACGGTTTATAGCTGAATATTAGCAGTGAAAGAGTTTACTTAATGAAATTTGCAAATTAAATTTATATAGCGCAGAGTGACAAGTTGCGTTCTAATAAATTTTACGTATGCTAAGAGTTTCATGTCGATCAAAAAAAAAAAAAAAAAAAAAAAAATCCCCAGTGATTGATCTGTCTCCCACGATAACAAATTTAGCTATTATACTAAATCAATAAATTTGCCTAAATTCAAGCTAATGTTAAGAGTGTAACCCCTGGTGGTCGGTATATTTCGTGCCATGCTGCCTAGACCTGGTGGGACTAGTTCTATCTTAGGGTTGGATGCGCCAGATGCTGTTTTGTTCTCACTCGACAGACCCAACAGCAGCCCGAACTCTCACAGGCCTATAGCCTGGCGTGGGCTATCACCAACAGAAGCCCCAACTCTCACAGCCTAATGGCTTGGCGTGGGCTATCATCAACACACTTCATGTTCCATATGCCCAATAACCCTACTGTTCGTCTCCAAAGATTTATTTCACCAGATATCTACTCGATGTAGCTGGTGACAGCTGTAGGTGGAGCAGTCGTGTTATGTCTGAAGTCACACAGAAAATGTACAGAGAACCTTCACGGCACGCGTAACTGAGATAAAAAAAACACCTCAATTACTGGGAGCGTTGAAGTTCCTGAGCCTGTACTCCCTGGAATGCAGGCGGGAGAGATACATGATTATATACACCTGGAAAATCCTAGAGGGACTAGGACCAAACCTGCACACGAAAATCACTCCCTACGAATGCAAAAGACTCGGCAGACGATGCAACATCCCCCCAATGAAAAGCAGGGCTGTCACTAGCACGTTAAGAGACGGACACAAGTGCAACTAATATGACATTTTATTGTGGCAACGTTTCGCTCTCCAGGAGATTTGTCAAGCCGTTACAAACAGTACATGGACACAGAGGGTATATATAGGCTCAGAGTGAGGTGCAATACTAGTGGTGGTAGTAGTAGTAGTAGTAGTGATATAAACAGTAGTAGTATTACAATATGTTAGAATAATTAACTTGCACATGAGTAAACGATATAAAAGCTATTACTTGGGAAACATAAAAATTGGTTAGACAAATATTTCTATTGGAGGCTGGATAGAGAAGGTCTGTTTCAGTGTTCACTCTCTATGTGCTTTGTGTTGTATTAACAGGAGAGACTATGTGATGGCAGGGTTTACTGTTTTCAGGAGGATTCTTGCTAAGACTTCAGAGATGGTGAAGCTGCCTTTGTTTTGTTTAATTGTATTAGAAACAGCTATTAGTGAAGATTCAAGGCACTTGCGTCTGCGGAAATTAGTTGCTTTGATCACTAGTTGGGCGTCCCTGAACTTCATGAGATGACTGGTGAAATTTCGGCGTTGTACACAGGCGTTGTTCAAGTTATCGTTCCTACATGCGTAAATGTGTTGGTTGAGGCAGGAGTCGAGGTTTCTTGCTGTTTCACCTACATAAATCTTGTCGCAGCCTCCACAGGGTATAGTGTAAACCCCTGCGTTGACTGGTTCGTGGTGCTTGAATTTTGTTCTGGTTATGTTGAGAAATGATTTAACAGCTAAGTTTATAGTTTAAATATAGGGAATACTTAGCTGATAAAAGACAGCAAATCGTCTACACAGCCGCCCCTGCAGACGAGGTCTTGAGTAGCTGTCTTGATCACTTCTCAACGGGCTGAAAATGAATATTTTGTAAGATTATAAATTATCCCTAGGGGGTGTTATGTCAGCATATTTCATTCACTGATTGCTGACAAACTTACGTGTGTGGACTCAAAGGTCCGCTTATCACTGGGGTTTATGATAAGTGACTAACTCGTAACTTCGACTCAACTGCGCAGTCAATAGTAATACATCACGAGTTAGAACATTTACCTGGGTATATGTATCTGACCAGTAGTTATGCCCGGATATCCGATGAGTTGATTGAAGAATAGTGTTCTTTGAAGAATGTCGCACTACACTCTGTTGGATCGCAACACTTGTTGTTACACTGTTCATCAACATTAGTTCATTTATTTACCATCTGTTTACTAGAGAAGCTGAATACTCTTCTCTGTAAGTGTTCATTGTGTTTTTGAGACACTTTGTACACAGTAACACTAGCGTCAGTGTGACTCCCAGTAGGGTCAAAAGTAATCTGAAATCACAGCGTCCTCCACCGTCACTGCCCCTAGCACATAAAGGAAAAGCTGACCTAGTACTTTTGCTTCCTTGCCAGTTCCTCCATGAAGCAAAGCAAAATGTTTGATTCTTGCTGTCTTAAGCATAGACAACAATGTACACTATCTTTACCATGGTAATAAAGTGGGAGCAGGATTTTCCTTAATTGTCCTGCTAAGGTAAGAGATGGACTGTCTTTTATTAAATTACACTTTGCAACACTGGAGTCTTGCAAGGAGCGTCGGTCGCTTGACCACGTCGCATACTGGTACTGCATCTGGGATCAATTACTTGTTGTAGCAGTAAACAAGATGCTTGTCCCTTCTGAGAGGGCTGGGCCCCTCAGGGTTGAAAGGGGCTGAAGGGGGCTATCCCCCCCTGAAGAAAATTTCTCCACAGGTTAGATCCTTTATCGAAGTGCTGGAAGCAATGGCGACTCTGGTGTTAGCTTGTGAAAGTACTATAGAAACGTTCAGTGTAACCTGGCTGTTGGGAAGAATTATAACTTCGTTGGGAGTGGTGTTGGTGCCTGGAGAAGTTATAATTCTTCCCAACAGCCAGGTTGCACTGAACGTTTCTAAAGTACTTTCACAGGCTAACACCAGTCGCCATCGCTTCCAGCACTTCGATAAAGGATCTAACCAGAACAAAATCCAAGCACTACGAACCAGTCAACGCAGGGGTTTACACTATACCCTGTGGAGGCTATGGCGCTATGGCGTCACATGTGGTCACACCCGGACGTCATGGTACGAATTAACACCACGACATAACGTTCTGACGTCCCACATGATTTCTCACTGCGACGTCACCCCACGACGTCATGCTGCTACGTGACACACAAGGCATCATACCGATGTCACCACGTGACGCCATGATGTCACACAACCAGTTTGCTATTTCAAAGTGAGCAATATATAGTGTTTCACAGTAATCTCTGGAAAATTAGAGAATGTTGAAGTGTTGCCCGGTCAAGAGGGCAGGTGTTCGACTGAGTACCGTAGATGACATATTATACCACTGTTCCTATAACTACATATCGACTACGACTCCCACACGCACTGTCATTCTCTGGCAACTACCACTCTATCGCCATTGCTGAAGGACCTTCTTCAGAGTTGACCTTAAGGCTTACCTTACCCACTTGTCGCCATCAACGCTACAACATCCCACTCGCCGTCAACACTAAACTGTGCCGCTACTTGAGTTACCCCTGCTGATGACTCCCTGCCTCATAGGTCTCTGTCGAGATGTTTCCTGTAGTGTCGCCGTCTACTGTAACAGTGTAGCAGGGTAGTCGTGCCGTTGACGACTAACCTGCTACAATGTTACAGTAGACGACCCTGGCGTGGAGGATATTCCAGAGGTCAACGCCCCTGCGGCATAGTTTATGACTGTGCCTCGCGGTTGATCAGAGTCTGATCAACGAAGCTGTTATTTCCGGCAGCACTGCCCATAACAGTATTAGTGCACCCTACTTTTTTTCTTCCCCCATAAGATTTTTTCGGGTTTATTGAATATATTTTGTCTTTCAAGTCTTAACATCCACGCCGGTGCCCTGTTGTTTACGACAGTTTTATCCATCATGTATCACTGATGGGACGGCTTGGGTAGTATGCCCGAGTGATTTAACCTCTTAAGGGCATTGTATTTTGTACCATGCTGACTAGGCTTGGTGCTCTTTGGTGATCTTAGATGCTGTTCGGTTCACAATCACCCAACAGTCCCAACAATACCTTCCTCACCCCAACTCACTCGCAGTCCCACAGCCTAGCCTGGGCTAGCACCAACATGCTACCTGTACCATAGACCCAGGTAACTTAAGGCTCACTTCCAAAGACTATAATTATTCCACCAGATGTCTACTCGGTTTAATAGTTACCATGCTGGGCCTAAA
This sequence comes from Cherax quadricarinatus, assembly GCF_026875155.1. Lineage (NCBI taxonomy): Eukaryota > Metazoa > Arthropoda > Malacostraca > Decapoda > Parastacidae > Cherax > Cherax quadricarinatus. The sequence goes on along the minus strand of NC_069455.1, from coordinate 27,975,734 downwards.
TTGCATCAGCTATTAAATAGTGAAGCCCTTCATGAGAGGTCAACTGAAAATTGTTTAAGTGATTTAAGGGTAATACAAAATCATCATTATTTTACACATAAAATAGTCAGTTCTGCTCCTACACGTTTCAATTTCACTTTCCGTTATCGTCGTTTTGAGGGGGCATCATATTTGATCGTTTGAAGCTACGCCATTGAAGGGCTAAGGAAGGTATCCGAGCCATTCCAGGATTCTGGGAAGAGCACGGCAACTTTTGTTATTGGGACATGAACAATTTAATTGTTCCAAGAATTTGGTCCTCGCAACCGTACACAGGTGTTGAAAATTTGAAGCTAATTAAATGAGGTGTTATCGAATTTTCAGTGAAATATAAACGAAGACTGAGCAAGAAAAACGATAATTCAAGCAACCTCTTCGAGGGATACATAACTAGGATGAAAAAAATACAAACTATTGTACAAATCCTGATTTTAGAAAAGCACTCGACTTGTCTCAAGGAAAATTACTGGCCAAAATATAGCAAAACTGTACAGGTGACAAACATATTCTGATTAATGACTGACTTTCATATAGGAAACTACAAGTGGTACAGGACTGATTGGCTAGACGTAAACATCCTCAGGGAACGTTCCTTAGTTTGCTTCATAATGCACGTAAATTATCTTGAGGTAGTGCATCAATAAAGTGTGGAAAATTGAGCATAGTAGTTGATGTCTAAATAGCTGAGAGCTGTGGCTGGTAACCTGGATGATGTATTTCAATATTGATACGTGTAATGCAACGTAATGTAGATGTAGTAATCACATCACTACGATTCTTTTAGCAACAAACTAATCGAAACCGAAAAACAAGAATCTTGAAGCGACCATCAGCATCGACCTCAAAAATCTCATACAATGCTCATCTGTGAGCAGCAAAACCGACAGAACACTATATCTCATGGTTATAAATTTCGGGTACAATATATATGATAGACTACATATCAAGTACATCGTCCAGTTTTATTTCTAGATTAAATAAAAGACGAGAAAGACGTGGAAAGGCTCAGCGAAGAGCAACAATTTTTGATCACTAAGCAGTTTCAGGAAGACCTTAGAAAACGGAAAGTACGAGGATATTTTATTCAAATAATTAAGAAATTAAATGGGTTTGATTCAAACAAACACAAACTACTTGATGTTCAGAGTGCATCAGTAACTTGTAACAATGGAATAAACTTTCAAGACAAAAGATGCATCACGATCATGTGTAAAGATTTTTCTGCGGGAAAGATGGTAGACTGAAGGAAACTGCCCGCTGAAGCCACAAGAGCTAATTGTTAGACGAACACTTTGCAAACAAAGAAGTCAACTAGACACTATGTAGGGGATTAAACTGTAATCAGTGGATTCCTTATTGTCGTTCATCAACCACTTCAGAACAGCCAATTAACAATTAGCTATCTAAGGCAATAACAGCAGAAGTGGTATTATGAACAGAATTATTGGTGATGGTTGTGGTAGTAGTGGTGGTGGTTGTGGTAGTAGTGGGGGTGGTTGTAGTATTAGTGGAGGTTGTGGTTGTAGTATTGGTGGAGGTTGTGGTAGTAGTGGTGGTGGTTGTAGTAATAGTGGTGGAGGTTGTAGTAGTAGTGGTGGTGGTTGTAGTAGTGGTGGTGGTTGTAGTAGTAGTAGTGGTTGTAGTAGTAGTGGTGGTGGTTGTAGTAGTGGTGGTGGAGGTTGTGGTAATAGTGGCTGTGGTGTGCGTCCCCCTACACAACAGTTTAGAGCAGTATATATATATATACATTGCTTCCTACAACACTGTGTAGGAAGCATTGCTAAGAATTGGAGGTAATTATAATTTACCTTCCGTCTCTCCTGCAACTTCCATGTATTGTCTAGTTTCATACCGGTAATGGTCGGAAAGCGTGAAGAGTGTTGAAATTGCTATAAAATTTTCCTATCCTTGACTATCATCTAGATAATACTTGATATTTATAAATTTAGATGAATATTGCTAGTCCTCAGCAAGTAACACACAGTGTCTCTGTTTCTTTCTGTGTGTCTCTCTGTCTGTGGGTCTCTGTGTCTCTGTGTCTCTCTCTCACTCTCTGTCTTTCTGTGTATGTCTGTCTCTCTCTCTCAGCATCATCCACTACACATGGAAAGGAGACTGGTTGAATGGAGTAGGTCGCATCGGGCCCAAGATCCCTTGAGAAGCGCTGGGCCGTGTCTTACTTGTAATTGTGGCTATAAGTCCCGCGTCACCGACAGTACACCCAGTTGATGGCAGAGCTAAATCTGCTTCCACTTCCACGAATTAATTTCAATTAATTTTAATTCGATTTGCTTTGGGCCAACTGATTTTATCTTTATATTCTTTAATATCTATTTCATTTTGTGCTTGTTTGGGTAATGAATAAACAGACTAAGATGTGCTAGAAAATGTACCTAATTTGAAGCAGTCAGTAGCTCTGAAGATCATTTACTCGCGTTAATTTGTATCATAGTATGTTTATCCCTTGTGTTTTCATTCCTTCTCGTGTTGCTCTCGGAAATATCACACATAATAATTTATTTTTGGCAATACAGATTTAAAATTAAAAGTGACACTTAGAAAAACACATTTAATATTGTAAATGTAATTCATTAAAAATTCTTAATTGCTTCGGATGCTATGAGATATTTCTCGATTATCATGTCTATTTTTATTGTTATGACTTGCGCACTTCACATTCCGTCATGTTATGGACATTCTAGTTCTCATCAGGAAGTGAAGGAGAAAATATTTCTGATCATTTAGCAACGTTACTTTTCATCCAGTTCTTAAATTGAATAATTGTTATAGACAATCTTCTCGTTATAGTCAGTTTGCTATAGACAATCTTCTCGTTATAGTCAGTTTGCTATAGACAATCTTCTCGTTATAGTCAGTTTGCTATAGACAATCTTCTCGTTATAGTCAGTTTGCTATAGACAATCTTCTCGTTATAGTCAGTTTGCTATAGACAATCTTCTCGTTATAGTCAGTTTGCTATAGACAATCTTCTCGTTATAGTCAGTTTTGCTATAGACAATCTTCTCGTTATAATCAGTTTGCTATAGACAATCTTCTCGTTATAGTCAGTTTGCTATAGACAATCTTCTCGTTATAGTCAGTTTGCTATAGACAATCTTCTCGTTATAGTCAGTTTGCTATAGACAATCTTCTCGTTATAGTCAGTTTGCTATAGACAATCTTCTCGTTATAGTCAGTTTGCTATAGACAATCTTCTCGTTATAATCAGTTTGCTATAGACAATCTTCTCGTTATAGTCAGTTTGCTATAGACAATCTTCTCGTTATAGTCAGTTTGCTATAGACAATCTTCTCGTTATAATCAGTTTGCTATAGACAATCTTCTCGTTATAGTCAGTTTGCTATAGACAATCTTCTCGTTATAGTCAGTTTGCTATAGACAATCTTCTCGTTATAGTCAGTTTGCTATAGACAATCTTCTCGTTATAGTCAGTTTGCTATAGACAATCTTCTCGTTATAGTCAGTTTGCATAGACAATCTTCTCGTTATAGTCAGTTTGCTATAGACAATCTTCTCGTTATAGTCAGTTTGCTATAGACAATCTTCTCGTTATAATCAGTTTGCTATAGACAATCTTCTCGTTATAGTCAGTTTGCTATAGACAATCTTCTCGTTATAGTCCAGTTTGCTATAGACAATCTTCTCGTTATAGTCAGTTTGCTATAGACAATCTTCTCGTTATAGTCAGTTTGCTATAGACAATCTTCTCGTTATAGTCAGTTTGCTATAGACAATCTTCTCGTTATAGTCAGTTTGCTATAGACAATCTTCTCGTTATAGTCAGTTTGCTATAGACAATCTTCTCGTTATAGTCAGTTTCCTATAGACAATCTTCTCGTTATAGTCAGTTTGCTATAGACAATCTTCTCGTTATAACCAGTTTGCTATAGACAATCTTCTCGTTATAACCAGTTTGCTATAGACAATCTTCTCGTTATAGTCAGTTTGCTATAGACAATCTTCTCGTTATAGTCAGTTTGCTATAGACAATCTTCTCGTTATAACCAGTTTGCTATAGACAATCTTCTCGTTATAGTCAGTTTGCTATAGACAATCTTCTCGTTATAGTCAGTTTGCTATAGACAATCTTCTCGTTATAGTCAGTTTGCTATAGACAATCTTCTCGTTATAACCAGTTTGCTATAGACAATCTTCTCGTTATAGTCAGTTTGCTATAGACAATCTTCTCGTTATAGTCTGTTTGCTATAGACAATCTTCTCGTTATAATCAGTTTGCTATAGACAATCTTCTCGTTATAGTCAGTTTGCTATAGACAATCTTCTCGTTATAGTCAGTTTGCTATAGACAATCTTCTCGTTATAACCAGTTTGCTATAGACAATCTTCTCGTTATAACCAATTTGCTATAGACAATCTTCTCGTTATAACCAGTTTGCTATAGACAATCTTCTCGTTATAGTCAGTTTGCTATAGACAATCTTCCTCGTTATAGTCAGTTTGCTATAGACAATATCTCCGTTATAATCAATTTTAGAATGCATCAGAATTTGCAAACGACTGAAATTATTTACAAACATTGTTTCTCAGTCCAGAACATGATTCAGACCTGTACACTGTACTAAAATATATGGTACTTTCGTCAAACAGCGAAAACCTGATTGAACAAAATGTAATTGAATTATTTTTTTATAAAAAATAGTACTAATTTCAATATGAATATAAGTTCAGGAATGTATAAATTTGAGACATTTATAACGAATATAATTTGTGAGGAATTTAAGCTGTGCCTGATGTGTGAGTCATAAAATTTTACTTGACATGTGACCTGAAAAAATCTTAGAATGGTGTCATGTGTGAGGTCATATCTCAGCCTTATAAGTCTTCTGTTATCCTATTAATTTTACTATTCCTTGATGTGGGAAATCATGAAAACACGTGGAGGATCTTCGGTGTTGCAATCAACACATTAGAAGCTAGCAGTGTTGCAATCAACACATTAGAAGCTAGCAGTGTTGCAATCAACACATTAGAAGCTAGCAGTGTTGCAATCAACACATTAGAAGCTAGCAGTGTTGCAATCAACACATTAGAAGCTAGCAGTGTTGCAGAAATGAGTAGGAAGTCCAGGTAGATGTGCTGAAAGGAACATATCTATCTTGAATGAGATGGCATCAAGCAGACCAGTGCCAGATACCAGAAAGATGAAGGCAAGATAGTTACAAACAGTGCTAGTAACAGAAACCCATGGACATTAATAATTAGTAATGATCTAGCAAACACAACATTAGTACCAGGGCAACTATCTCACTATGATATCAGGCTTCATATCGTACAAGACTTCAATATTCTAATCTCAAAGTAGCTGGTATTTATCAGTACAGAAATTTCCATCGAATAAAGAAAATGGGACAGCAGCAAAAAGGGGCAAGCCCTCCTATTTCCAGAGGCTGTCCTAGTTTCCCTCAGGTAAACACTGGTTTATCCATGAAGTTGATTGGGAGCAGCACAAGATGCTCCATGAGACTGATTGAGAGTAGCAAAAGATGCTCCATGAGACTGATTGAGAGTAGCAAAAGATGCTCCATGAGACTGATTGAGAGTAGCACAAGATGCTCCATGAGGCTGATTGAGAGTAGCACAAGATGCTCCATGAGACTGATTGAGAGTAGCACAAGATGCTCCATGAGGCTGATTGGGAGCAGGAAAAGATGTTTCATAAGGTTGAATGGAACAGCAAAAGATGCTCAGTGAGGTTGATTGGGTGCAACAAATGATACTGAATTCGTCATTGTACAGCTGCATTTAAGACAATCCAATGACTTCACATAGGAATCAAGCTTCAAACTGCGAATAGTGCCTTCAGTTACCAAGTTATCTAATTTGAATAAACCACTGCTATTATATAATGAATGTTTATCATATTTTATAAATGCAGATACTACGATATTTCGTTGAAGCACAGATGAGCAAGGAAAACTGACTCTGGATTCTGACCAATTTTCAGAGTTATTGCAGACTCTACCGTGGCTGAAAATCACATTTGATTCATGCACAGATTGAACTGAATATTGGTGTTGTGATAGTCTAACATCTAGAGGTTTGCTGATCTGTCCCTTTGAGGGAAAAGTTCAATAGATAGGAGTAGCGAGGGAGTATATAGTAACAATAGTTTCATTGCCGGTTGCTTGTTAAGGTAGGGTCAGTCTAGCTCCCGCTATCCCTTCCCCTCCTTCTTTCGCCCCCCCCCCCCGAAAGGTGACGTGTGGGGCTCCGGTCCAAACAGTAATCACTAGACTCACAGCTCTCAGCACTACTGTAAGTACATGCCTGCCTTGTATTCTAGTGGATTTATTGGTTGAAAGCTTCACTTTTGACCAATAATAAACTTAGTCCTTTCAGTCTTGCTCTAAGTTGACTGTTGTAATAATCACCACATCTTTTAGGTATTGTAACCTGTCTATCTTTCCAGCTTGGATGACAGAGAGGGTCACCTGCCAATCAACGAGTAGAATTGATGGAGATGGACCAACGTCCTGAGACTTCCCCTTTTTGGATTTAATTACCTGTGCACCTGTATGAAATTGCAGGACGTAACCCCTCATCATTGCAGCGGTAAAGAACCTGCTTTCCTGTCATCGGGATAGAATACTCACGGCTATACTGTGAAGAACGAACCGGTGGGTTGTAACCAACACCTGCGACCCCCCCCCCATCATCAGCAACTGCTACGATTTCAACAACACGCAGTGTCATCAACACCAGACACCCCTATATATATTAGCTTTGAGTTCAAATGTTATTTTATTCATTTCATTTTTCATTTTTCTTTCAAATAGGATATACCTTTCATGTTTTATTGTTTTATGTTTGCTTTAATAAATAATAAAGAGTTTATCTTTGTGAATTATTATTTCTTTTTCTATTCATTAATTTTCCTGAGGAGGAGCCAGCCTTGTTAATGCTGTCTGAAGTTGTTACAGGGCTGAGTAAGCCTTCACAGTCCCACTCAAAATAAGTTGCAGCCATTGCAACCGGTTCTGTAAATCCCACAAAAACAATGTTATAGATAATTCTTTATCAAAATGCTTTAACAGCCAGTGAATTCTTAAAAAAAATATTAGAATATTAAATATTTTAAGGCCATTCAGAAAGGACAGATAAATTCTCAATGTATGGGAGAACCAGAACATTCTTGATCTGAGGTGTTATCTTAGGTTCAGCCCTATGATAAGTTTTCCTAGTTGCAAGCAATGCTGATTCCATGAACTTCTTAGGGTACCCTAAGAAATGCCCTTAAAAGATCTAACATACAAGCAGTTTTAAAGAATTCACTGACTGGTAATAGCATTTTGATAGAGAATCCTCCTCAACATTATATTGATGGGGTTTACAGAATTGGTTGCAGTGGTTACAGTTTATCTTATGTGGGACAGACCTGCAAATCTCTAAATATTAGGATATCACAACATTGATATTCAATACAGACTGTGCAGGAATCAAGTGTAATTTTTAGCCTTATTAAGGTCTGGAATAACTCTGGAAATTAGTCAAAAGCCAAGAAATATTGTTTCTTCCATCTCTTGACTTGAACGAAATATAGTAGATTTGACAATCATAAAATATGATAAACGTTCCTTATGTAATAACAGCGACAGCTTATTCAAATTTGATAACTCTATAACTGAAGGCATTGTACACAATGTAAAGCCAGATTCTTATCTGAACTTGTTGGATTGTTATAAATGCAGCTCTTCATTGAGTATCTTTTGCTGCACCCATTCAATCTTATGGAAAAACCAGCATTTACCTGAGGAGAATTGGGCCAACCTCTGAAAACAGAAGGGTCTGTCCTTTTCGCTGCTGCCCAATTTTCTTTATGCAATGGACATTTCCATTCTGATAGACGCCAGAAACTTTGAGATCAGAATATTAAAGTCTTGTATAATGATATGAAGCCTTACAGCATGGTGAGATAATTGTCTTGGTACTAATGTTGTGTTCGCTAGGTCATTACTAAATATTTAATGTCTATGGGTTTCTATATGCTTCTGCTACTACTAGTACTGTTTGTAAATATCATCTTTCCGGCACCTGGCACTGGTCTGCTTGATGCCATATGATTCTACATATTTATGTTTCCTAGAACTCATGTACCTGGACTTCAAACTAAATTCTTAAGCACTGCAAGCTCCTGATGAACTGATTGCAACACAGGAGGCTTAGAGCTATCATTCAAGTCTCCCCATGGTTGTTTTGCTTCTTTTTTTTATTAACACATCGGCCGATTCCCACCAAGGCAGGGTGGCCCGAAAAATAAAAACTTTCACCATCATTCACTCCATCACTGTCTTGCCAGAAGGGTGCTCTACACTACAGTTTTTAAACTGCAACATTAACACCCCTCCTTCAGAGTGCAGGCACTGTACTTCCCATCTCCAGGACTCAAGTCCGGTCTGCCAGTTTCCCTGAATCCCTTCATAAATGTTACTTTGCTCACACTCCAACAGCACGTCAAGTATTAAAAACCATTTGTCTCCATTCACTTCTATCAAACACGCTCACGCATGCGCGCTGGAAGTCCAAAGCCCCTCGCACACAAAACCTCCTTTACTCCCTCCCTCCAACCTTTCCTAGGCCGACCCCTACCCTGCCTTCCTTCCACTACAGACTGATACACTCTTGAAGTCATTCTGTTTTGCTCCATTCTCTCTACATGTCCGAACCACCTCAACAACCCTTCCTCAGCCCTCTGGACAACAGTTTTGGTAATCCCGCACCTCCTCCTAACTTCCAAACTACGAATTCTCTACATTATATTCACATCACACATTACCCACAGACATGACATCTCCACTTCCTCCAGCCTTCTCCTCGCTACAATATTCATCATCCATGCTTCAAACCCAAGGACAAAGTTCTTTGTCTCCACAGACTCCTAAGTGCACCGCTCACCCTTTTCCCCTCATCAATTCTATGATTCACCTCATCTTTCATAGACCCATCCGCTGACACGTCCGTTCCCAAATATCTGAATACATTCACATCCTCCATACTCTCTCCCTCCAATCTGATATCCAATCTTTCATCACCTAATCTTTTTGTTATCCTCATAACCTTACTCTTTCCTGCATTCACTTTTAATTTTCTTCTTTTGCATACCCTACCAAATTTATCCACCAACCTCTGCAACTTCTCTTCAGAATCTCTCAAGAGCACAGTGTCATCAACAAAGAGCAACTGTGACAACTCCCACTTTATGTGTGATTCTTTATCTTCTAACTGCACGCCTCTTTCCAAGGCCCTCGCATTTACTTCTCTTACAACCCCATCTATAAATATATTAAACAACCACGGTGACATCACACATCCTTGTCTATGGCCTACTTTTACTGGGAAATAATCTCCCTCTTTCATACATACTCTAACTTGAGCCTCACTATCCTCGTAAAAACTCTTCACTGCTTTCAGTAACCTATCTCCTATACCATACACCAGCAACATCTGCCATATTGCCCCCCTATCCACCCTGTCATACGCCTTTTCCAAATCCATAAATGCCGCAAAAGCTGTTTAGCCTTATCTAAATACTGTTCACTTATATGTTTCACTGTGAACACCTGGTCCACACACCCCCTACCTTTCCTAAAGCCTCCTTGTTCATCTGCTATCCTATTCTCCGTCTTACTCTTAATTCTTTCAATAATAACTACCATACACTTTACCAGACTTATCCCCCTATAATTTTTGCACTCTCTTTTATCCCCTTTGCCTTTATACAAAGGAACTATGCATGCTCTCTGCCAATCCCTAGGTACCTTACCCTCTTCCATACATTTATTAAATAATAAGAACATAAGAACGAAGGAACACTGCAGCAGGCCTATTGGCCCATGCGAGGCAGGTCCAAGTCTCCTACCGGCTTAAGCCAATGCACCCAACCTAGTCAGGTCAGGTCACCTTGACTTAAGAGAGGAACACGGCAACCGTCCTGGTAGCACAAGCTAATCAGGTCCAACTCACACACACCAACACCCACACATGTATTTATCCAACCTATTTTTAAAGCTACACAACGTTCTGGCCTCTATAACTGTACTTGGGAGTTTGTTCCACTCATCCAGAACTCTATTACCAAACCAGTACTTTCCTATATCTTTCTTGAATCTGAATTTTTCTAACTTAAAACCATTGCTGCGAGTCCTGTCTAGGCTAGATATTTTCAGCACACTTTTTACATCCCCTTTATTTATTCCTGTCTTCCATTTATACACCTCAATCATATCCCCCTTAATTCTACGTCTTTCTAGAGAGTGAAGATTCAGGGCCCTTAGTCTATCCTCATAGGGAAGGTTTCTGATGCATGGGACCAACTTTGTCATCCTCCTTTGTAATTTTTCCAGAGCATTTATATCTATTCTGTAATACGGTGACCAAAACTGTGCAGCATAATCTAAATGAGGCTTAACCAAGGATGTATAGAGTTGAAGAACAGCCTGAGGACTCCTATTATTTATGCTTCTTGATATAAAGCCAAGGAATCTATTAGCTTTATTGCGAACACTTATGCACTGTTGTCTTGGTTTCAGATTACTGCTAACCAGAACTCCTAAATCTTTCTCGCAATTAGTAATATTAAGATCTACATTATTTAGTTTATATGTGGCATGGTTATTGTCATATCCAACATTTAGAACTTTGCATTTGTCTATATTAAACTGCATCTGCCACCTCTCCGACCACTGCATCAGTCTACTCAAATCTTCCTGGAGTGCTCTAATGTCCTCGTCAGAATGAATTCGACGGCCTATTTTGGTGTCATCGGCAAACTTGCTGATGTCGCTCTTTATGCCCTCATCTATGTCGTTTATGTATATTGTGAACAGCAGGGGGCCCAACACTGACCCCTGTGGAACACCGCTCGTGACGCTTCCCCACTCTGATTTCTCCCCATTTATGCAAACTCTCTGCTGCCTATTTGTCAACCATGCCTCGATCCAGGAAAAAATTTCTCCTATTCCATGTGGCTTAATTTTCCTCAATAGTCTCTGACGTGGGACCCTGTCAAAAGCCTTACTGAAGTCCATGTACACAATATCATATTCATTACCATGATCTACCTCCTCAAATACCTTAGTGAAAAAAGTTAACAAATTCGTAAGGCAGGAACGCCCCTTTGTAAAACCGTGCTGAGATTCGTTGATTAATTTATGCTTTTCAAGGTGGCTACGAACTGCCTCGGCAATTATTGATTCCATAAATTTTCCCACTATGGAGGTTAGGCTTATTGGTCTATAGTTTGAAGCTAAGGACCTGTCACCTGCTTTGAAAATAGGTATCACATTTGCCATTTTCCACTTATCTGGCACCATGCCAGTTTGTAGTGATATGGTGAAAAGATTAGCCAAAAGTTTGCTAAGCTCCTCTTTACATTCCTTTAGAACCCTTGCATACAGTTCATCAGGGCCTGGGGATTTGTTAGGTTTTAATTTATCTATTTGCCTAAGGACCATGTCACTTGTGACCCTAATCGTGCACAGTTTATTATCGTCCTGTTCCACATAATTTATCATTTCTGGAATATCGCTGGTATCCTCCTGTGTAAAAACTGAGAGGAAGTATGTGTTAAAACTTCTTCACATTTCCTTATCACTGTCAGTGAGCTGACCCGAGGAACTTTTGAGTGGGCCTATCTTGTCCCTGATCTTACTTTTGTATACCTGAAAGAATCCTTTTGGGTTAGTCTTCGAATCTCTTGCAACTTTAACCTCAATCTCATTTTGCTTTTCTAATTCCTTTTTTTATTTCTCTCTTTAACTGAATATATCGATTTCTTAATTGCCACTCTCCTCTTTTGATTTGCCTATATATGCCTCTTCTTTGACCAATTAGATATTTTAATCTATTGTTCATCCATTTAGGATCATTTTTGTTTGATCTGATTTCCCTATTTGGAACATAATTTGACTGAGCAGCTAGAACTATGCCCTGGAAAGCGTCATATCGGCATCCATCACCACCTACCTGACCCTTAGTCAGGTCATTCCAGTTCAGCCCACCTAAGTAATTTTTCAGTCCTATGAAATCAGCCAAGCGGAAGTCAGGGACAGAGACTTGATTGCCATTATTAGGGGAATTCCATGATATATTAAAACTGAGTGATTTGTGATCACTTTCCCCAAGCTCATCATTAACCTCAAGATTATTAATTAGTGTTTCCCTACTGGCAAGAACCAAGTCAAGGAGGTTATTTCCCCTAGTTGGCTCTGTCACAAACTGTTTTAAAAAACAATCCTGGATCGTATCAAGAAAGTCACCTGACTCTAAATTTCCTGTCAAATTGCTCCAGTCAATCTGTCTATAGTTGAAATCTCCCATTAGCACAACATTTTCGTTTGTAGATGCCTTACGAATTTCGTCCCATAGAAGTTTACTGCACTCCCTATCAAGATTTGGGGCCCTGTAAATCACACCCAAAATTAGTTTTTCTCGGCCCTCGAGAAGCTGTAACCAAACAGATTCAGTGGCTGACCCTTCCAATTTTATATCTTGTCTAACACAACAATTTAAATTGTCTCTGACATACATCGCTACTCCACCACCTTTCCTGTTGACCCTGTCAGTGTGGAATAATTTATAGCCTTGTATGTGACATTCAGAGGGCATCTCTCTATCTTTCAGATTGAGCCAGGTCTCTGTTATAGCAATAATATCTATGTTTCCTGCACTTGCAATTAATCTTAGCACATCTATCTTATTTCTTACACTCCTGCTATTAGTATAGTAAACCTTAAGGGAGCTAGTCTCTTGCTGCCCTCTGCTGTCCCCCTTTGTTTGCTGACCTGATCTATTGTTTTTATTTATAACTTCATGCTGAATGCCTTTTATATATTTACTGTTCCGAACGCTAGTGTTGCAACCTGCTTGTTTCCCCACACACACCCATACCTCTATCTTCTATCAGTTTAAAATCATAGGCATTTCACCAATGGCCTTCTCAATCGAGTCTGCAAGTGCTACCACCCCAGCCCCAGAGAGATGTACCCCATCCCTTGCATACATATCATGTTTGCCATAAAAGTTGTTCCAGTTGTCAATGAATGGGATTGCAAGTTCCTTGCAGTATCTGTCTAGCCAGCAATTTACACCAATTGCCCTAGACCACTATTCATTTCCTACTCCCCTTCTAGGCAAGATGCTACATATGATTGGGATCCCTCCCTTAGATTTAATGAAATCTATAGCTGACCTGTACTTATCTAGCAGCTCTTCTCTCCTACCCTTCCCAATATCATTTCCACCAGCACTGAGACAGATAATGGGCTTGTTCCCATTTCCTGACATGATATTATCCAGCCTGTTGACTATGTCCCCAACACCAGCTCCAGGGAAGCACACTCTATCTCTCATCTTCTTATTCCTATTACAAAAAGCAAGGTCAATATATCTTACCTGAGAGTCACCAACCACAAGAATGCGCTTACCTCCATTAGCAGGGGCAGTAGTACCCTTACCTTCACTGGCCACTGAAGTACATTCATCCTGAAGAACAGAGAAGCGATTTCCTACCTTCAAATCTTCACTCTTAACTTTCCTTACTCTGATGCGCCTCCCATTACTGTGAACCACTCGCCACTTGTAACAGGTGCTGGGCTGCACCTTACTGCTGGTAGCCGTTGCTTCCTCCCCACCTACAGCCTCCTCACAGCGAGAGACAGACTGCACCTCACTGCTAGAAGCCTAATTTCCCACAACTCCAGCCACCTCACACTCTCTCCCAGACCCATTGAGGTGGACCTTCAGCCTCCTAATCTCCTCCTGGAGAAGCAAGACCTCCTCCAACTCTCCAACCTCAATTTTTAAAACACTGCAGAAGCAAGCCATGCTTTGTAACCGTCCACGCTAATCCCCAAAGCAGCTCAGGGTCTTTATCCCATCAATCCCAGCTGCCTTACCCCCTTTCATTTCACCTACTGCTTCACGAACTTCCCCCACACTCACAACTGGCTCTTCCTCACTCCTACAAGAAGTTATTTCTCCTTGCCCTATACACGAAATCACAGCTTCCCTATCTTCATCAACATTTAACAATTCCTCAAAATATTCCCTCCATCTTACCAATATCTCTAACTTTCCATTTAATAACTCTCCTCTCCTCTTTTTAACTGACAAATCCATTTGTTTTCTAGGCTTCCTTAACTTGTTAATCTCCAAAACTTTTTCTTATTTTCAACAAAATTTGTTGATAACATCTCACCCATTCTCTCATTTGCTCTCTTTTTACATTGCTTCACCACTCTCTTAACCTCTGTCTTTTTCTCCATATACTCTTCCCTCCTTGCATCACTTTTACTTCGTAAAAACCTTCTCATATGCTAACTTTTTCTCCCTTACTGCTCTCTTTACATCATTCCACCAATTGCTCCTCTTCCCTCCCGCACCCACTTTCCTGTAACCACAAAGATTTGCTGAACACTCCAACACTACATTTTTAAACCTACTCCATACCTCTTCGACCCCATTGCCTATGCTCTCATTAGCCCATCTATCCTCCAATAGCTGTTTATATCTTACCCTAACTGCCTCCTCTTTTAGTTTATAAACCTTCACCTCTCTCTTCCCTGATGCTTCTATTCTCCTTGTATCCCATCTACTTTTTACTCTCAGTGTAGCTACAACTAAAAAAGTGATGTGATATAACTGTGGCCCCTCTATAAACATGTACATCCTGAAGTCTACTCTACAGTCTTTTATCTACCAATACATAATCCAACAAACTACTGTCATTTCGCCCAACATCATATCTTGTATACTTATTTATCCTCTTTTTCTTAAACTATGTATTACCTATAACTAAACTCCTTCCTATAAAAAGTTCAATCATAGGGCTCCCATTATCATTTACACCTGGCACCCCAAACGTACCTACCACACCCTCTCTAAAAGTTTCTCCTACTTTAGCATTGAGGTCTCCCTACCACAATTACTCTCTCACTTGGTTCAAAGGTTCCCATACATTCACTTGATATCTCCCAAAATCTCTCTCTCTCCTCTACATTCCTCTCTCTCCAGGTGCATACACGCTTATTATGATCCACTTTTCACATCCAACCCTTACTTTAATCCACATAATCCTTGAATTTACACTTTCATATTCTCTTTTCTCCTTCCATAACTGATCCTTCAACATTATTGCTACCCCTTCCTTAGCTCTAACTCTCTCAGATACTCCAGATTTAATCCCATTTATTTCCCCCCACCGAAACTCCCCTACCCCCTTCAGCTTTGTTTTGCTTAGGGCCAGGACATCCAACTTCTTTTCATTCATAACATCAGCAATAATCTGTTTCTTGTCATCCGCACTACATCCACGCACATTCAAGCATCCCAGTTTTAAGATAAGATAAGATAAGATAAGATTTCATTCGGTTTTTTAACCCCGGAGGGTTAGCCACCCAGGATAACCCAAGAAAGTCAGTACGTCATCGAGGACTGTCTAACTTATTTCCATTGGGGTCCTTAATCTTGTCCTCCAGGATGCGACCCACACCAGTCGACTAACACCCAGGTACCTATTTGCTGCTAGGTGAACAGGACAACAGGTGTAAGGAAACGTGTCGAAATGTTTCCACCCGCCGGGAATCGAACCCGGGCCCTCCGTGTGTGAAGCGGGAGCTTTAGCCACCAGGCTAATGTTTACAGGAGAAGGAGTTACTAGCCCATTGTTCCGGGCATTTTAGTCGCCTCATACGACACGCATGGCTTCTGGAGAAAGATTCTTTTCCACTTCCCCATGGACAATAGAAGAAATAAAGAAGAACAAGAGCTATTTAGAAAAAGGAGAAAAATCTAGATGTACTCACCTAGTTGTACTCACCTAGTTCAGGTTGCAGGGGTCGAGTCCGAGCTCCTGGCCCCGCCTCTTCACTGGTCGCTACTAGGTCACTCTCCCTGAACCATGAGCTTTATCATACCTCTGCTTAAAGCTATGTATGGATCCTGCCTCCGCTACATCGCTTCCCAAACTATTCCACTTCCTGACTACTCTGTGGCTGAAGAAATACTTCCTAACATCCCTGTGATTCATCTGTGTCTTCAACTTCCAACTGTGTCCTCTTGTTACTGTGTCCCATCTCTGGAACATCCTGTCTTCGTCCACCTTGTCAATTCCTCTCTGCATTTTGTATGTCGTTATCATGTCCCCCCTATCTCTCCTGTCCTCCAGTGTCGTCAGGTTGATTTCCCTTAACCTCTCCTCATAGGACATACCTCTTAGCTCTAGAACTAGTCTTGTTGCAAACCTTTGCACTTTCTCTAGTTTCTTTACGTGCTTGGCTAGGTGTGGGTTCCAAACTGGTGCCGCATACCCCAATATGGGCCTAACGTATACGGTGTACAGAGTCCTGAACGATTCCTTAGTAAGGTGTCGGAATGCTGTTCTGAGATTTGCTAGGCGCCCATATGCTGCAGCAGTTATTTG
Source organism: Cherax quadricarinatus (assembly GCF_026875155.1). Lineage (NCBI taxonomy): Eukaryota > Metazoa > Arthropoda > Malacostraca > Decapoda > Parastacidae > Cherax > Cherax quadricarinatus. Next base: position 27,959,236 of record NC_069455.1, on the reverse strand, counting down.
GTTGATGTGCGCTTCAGGAGATGTACCTGGTGTTATACTCACCCCAAGATCTTTTTCCTTGAGTGAGGTTTGTAGTCTCTGGCCCCTAGACTGTACTCCGTCTGCGGTCTTCTTTGCCCTTCCCCAATCTTCATGACTTTGCACTTAGTGGGATTGAACTCCAGGAGCCAATTTCTGGACCAGGTCTGCAGCCTGTCCAGATCCCTTTGTAGTTCTGCCTGGTCTTCGATCGAGTGAAATCTTCTCATCAACTTCACGTCATCTGCAAACAGGGACACCTCAGTGTCTATTCCTTCCGTCATGTCGTTCACAAATACCAGAAACAGCACTGGTCCTAGGACTGACCCCTTTGGGACCCCGCTGGTCACAGGTGCCCACTCTGACACCTCGTCACGTACCATGACTCGCTGCTGTCTTCCTGACAAGTATTCCCTGGTCCATTGTAGTGCCTTCCCTGTTATCCCTGCTTGGTCCTCCAGTTTTTGCACTCATCTCATGTGTGGAACTGTCTCAAACGCCTTCGTGCAGTCCAAGAATATGCAATCCACCCACCTCTCTCTCTCTCTCTTATCTTACTGCTGTCACCATATCATAGAACTCCAGTAAGTTTGTGACACAGGATTTCCCGTCTCTGAAACCATGTTGGCTGCTGTTGATGAGATCATTCCTTTCTAGGTGTTCCATCACTCTTCTCCTGATAATCTTCTCCATGATTTTGCATACTATACATGTCAGTGACAATGGTCTGTAGTTTAGAGTATGTATATATATATATGCATGTGCATGTCTGTGAAGTGTGACCAAAGTGTAAGTAGGAGTAGCAAAATATCCCCGTTATCTAGCGTGTTTATGAGACAGAAAAAGACACCAGCAATCCTACCATCATGTAAAACAGTTACAGGTTTCTGTTTCACAGTCATCTGGCAGGACGGTAGTACTTCTCTGGGTGGTTGCTACCAACCTACTACCTGCTTACATAATTATGTGTCCGTGTATATATATATATACATATATGTAAAACTGGTCAATTAGCAAGAACTCATTTAAAATTAAGTCCTTTCTAAAATTTTCTCATATACGTTTAAAGATGTATTTTTTTCATTAATGTTGATGCAAACATTTATAATTTTGCACCAAAAAGAACTTAGAAAACTTACCTAACCTTATTATAACAAGCGCAATTAATTTTAGCCTAACCCAACTAACAGAATGATTTTGGCGAAATTATTGCATACACAAATTTCCACTTGTCCTATATGGCAAGATGAGCATTGCTATTTAAGCAAAGATCGCAAGTTCTGCCTATTCGGTACCTCCCTATATATATATATATATATATATATATATATATATATATATATATATATATATATATATATATATATATATATATATATATATATATATATATAAGGTACCACGTCTATAGCTGGAATGGGGACCCTCATCCTCAGAGAAGACAATAAACGTACCTCAGGGAAAACTTAAGGTTCTCCCCGGAGCTGTTTGAATATTTTCTTCTCCTTCCACCCCTATATATTTTATATTCTACGTGAACATTTATTAATAAACAGAATACATTTGCAGAAAAACGCAAACATGAATACAATGGTACAATGTATTAAAGATCATGAATTTCCTCCAGCTCCTCTGAAGCTGGACGCGAGCCAAGTACGCAGCAAGCATTTCCCCTCTGGATGGCTACACTGAGGCACTGGAACATGAAAGTGGCTGCCCTAGGGTCCCTGGTGATGTCGATGAATCTGGAACCCAATACTTTAAGGAAACATGTGCCATTTTTTCCCCATGATCCCATGGTCTCTGATCCAACTGGGATAAATTGATACTGTTGGCTTATGTCCCTGTACTTGCTGATCTTGTACTCCTCCCTGTGGTCAGCAGCTCCTCCCTGTCGCCCAACACTGTGATGGATGTAGGTGTCAGCCAGTGTGGACACACAGGTATAGTCCCATGCTAAGAGCTTGCCATTCTTCCAAGGATAGATGGTGATCCCATCGGGGTGGTTTGCTGGGTTGTGGGTATTGTTGGCTGCTAGTGATCGGGGCACCCTCTTGGCTGGGCATCCAACTGTAGCAAGGGTTCTCTTTATGATGTCGTTGACCTCATTGTGTCTTGCATGCCACCCCTTGGTTTTGGAACAGTTAAGACCATGGAGACCGTATTGGTCTGCTTGCTCTTCACCGCAAATACACATACATTGTGTGTGAATTGGGGCAGCAAGACGCAGAGCCACTGCAATACGGAGGGTCTTAGGGTCGAGTCGCGTTCCCGTTGCCGATATGGGAACTGTTTGGAGGAAGTCCCCGGAGTGAGGTTGTAGACAGCCTGTACTGTCAGCACAGACAGCCTATGCTGCCTGCCAGCTTAGTTCATATTTTGCGGCACTTAAGTGCTGCCCTCTCTAGGCCTACCCAGGTCAGTGGGTCGCTGGGCCCACTCGCTCTCACTTCATGGCCGACAGACTCGAGAGGTACAAGTGCTCCCCTCCGCGGACTGGCTATCGGTCAATCCCTCACATTGCCCGTTTGTGTACTCACTCCTATCCAATTAAAGCCAAACTAGTCCATGGCCGTATTATTGCTACCTACGCTACCTCCATCGGCACTAAACCGTTGTTCAACAGCAAGAGCAGCAATAACAAGGTGTGCTCACAGCCTGGAAGTGGGCAGTCTCCCTATCTGATGTTGCAGCCCTGAGCATTTTGGCAAGCACCTTTTCAGCGATCTGGCCATCCGAGCTTGACTGTTTGTGAGCCAGTGCTGCACTAGGGTTTGGTGCTGGAGCAGCAAGAGTCTCCCATTCAGTGATGGCACTGGCATAGCTAGGGTCCTGTATTCCTGCTGAGTCACTGAGGTTATCAGGAAGAATTTGTCTTATCAACTCGTTTGATGCTATGGAAGAGGATAGGAAAGCTGTTAGAGCAATCTGGGAGGATCTGCATACTCCTAGCCCCCGAAGCCTGACGGGAAGTGAGGCTTGCAACCACTGTCCATCAAGGGAAAGATTCAATACACTCTCTAGCATGGTCTTTAGGAGTCATATTCCTTGAGTTTTGGACTGCTGAAGGCTAGGGAGCATCTCAGAAAGTAGATAAGTTTTGGGATTGACAGGCACCTGGTGAGTAGGTAGGAGGCATTGTGTGTGTCAATGTCTTTCATCCTGCTTTCCATCGTCTGGAGGTCTGCAGCTTTTTTTTCTAGGATCAGATCGATGGCATTGGACCCAAGAGGAGCACCAAGGATTGTGCTATTGGCTGGATCAATGGCTCGTGCTCCTAGTAAAATGGCACTAATATTCTGGATCATCTGTTGATTGGTAGAAACTATTTCACATTTGGTGGGGTTTAAAGAAAGGCCCAGGCTTTCTCCCATGTCTTTAATTTTACTGATGTCCTCTAGGAGAGATTCTGTTGTGCCAGCTAGGGTACCGTCGTCCAGGAACCAGATATTGAGCTCGCTGGAGAGTGCTTTTGTGGCTTCCTTGATGACCAAACAGAATAGAAAGGGGGCAAGAGGGTCCCCCTGTTGCACGCCCTCACATGAGTCAATTTCATGGTCCCCAAACAATAGTTTGAAAGTCACACTATAACACGATTCTATGAAGGGATAAAGGGAAGGGAAGTTTCTATAAACGGCTTGGAGAGCAGCATCCCTTCTGACTGAGTTGAAAGCATTGGCAAAGTCCAATTTGACCCAGGCTTTTTCATCGGACATGTTTTTGGATGACAAAACCGAGCTGAGTTGGTTTCAGCATTGCAGCAGCCTCTTGACTCACCCTTCTTACTGCAGCCTTGGCGACTAGGCGCTGAAGTGTGTTACCCACTGCAATGGGCCTGATTCCGCCATCCTTTTTCCGGAGGGCACACAATGAGGCACCAAAGAAAAGGGGTCTGATGGCCTCTGAGACACTGCCAGCCAGGCACAGGTTGGAAAATTTGGTGAGTTCAGACAGCTGTCTCTCTGAAACCTCACCAAGTGCCGGAATGGGTATTTGTTTTAAGTGTTGAGGCCTTAAACCGGTGAAACGTCCTGCTGAGCCCTGTGGAAATGACATAGCAGCTTTATACACATCAGCACCCTGTAAGGTTAGATGTTCTCTGCCTGCTGCAATGTCAGGGAGGTCAATGTTGGTACTGGGAGCCCTGGGTGGATGTTTGTCCTTCAGAGCTTGCGTCGTGCTGACGTCCTTGGGAGCGATGGTATCCTCACTGGTTATAAGCCTCAGTGCTCCAATAGTATTACCCTCTTCTATTTTTTTGCTAATTTGGGCTCTGATTTTTGAGGGGTGTTAATGTTGCAGTTTAAAAACTGTAGTGTAAAGCACCCTTCTGGCAAGACAGTGATGGAGTGAATGATGGTGAAAGTTTTTCTTTTTCGGGCCACCCTGCCTTGGTGGGAATCGGCCGGTGTGATAATAAAAATAAAAAAAAAATAACATGTGCTAGTGACTTGTCCCTCCTTGGTGGGACAGCCAAACAGGCATTGCCAAAAAGCAGCAGGTTGTGCCAGGATCTGTTGTTTGAAGGAGCATCGTTGACTTTCTTCAGATGGTCAGTGAATTTGCTAGCAGCTTGAGGGCGAGCTGCTTTGGGGATGTGTGTCAGAGTCCTGGTGGATGTTAATTTGATTGCAGATTTGAGGTCCTCTGTAGAGGTGAAGTCACGGTAGCTGTCAGCACAGTCTGCTGGGAGGGGCTGTTGTTTGTTCTCATTTGGAGCTCTCCTGGAGCCTAGACATCCATTGTGTGCACGGATGTTGCCAGTTGAGGGACTGGGTGCACATTCCCTGTAGCACACCCGGCAGATGCCTCGTGAACGACGGCTTTGGCTCTGTCGCGAAGATTCCTGGGAACCCACAACTACTTGTGACAATGCTGATATCGTGGAGGTGGGAGGGCGCCAGCTGTGGGGTGACGGGTGAAGGACAGCAGGGATGCATGGGGGATGAGGATGGGGAAGTAGCGAGCGGCAGAACTTGTAATTGGTGGGACACTAAACGGCAACACCCTTGGTCAGTAAGTCAGTGGGCCTAGGCTGGGATGAGGGAAGGGGAACAGGGATGGGAGGCGGAGGGAGTGGCCCTGTGTGTTCGCTCAAGATACACATCACTGACTAACTTTTGCTAGTTGTTATACACTTGTTCCATTTAGAAAAAACCCTCGGCATTTGGCACACTAATCACCATGCTCTCACTATTAACCGAGGTGTTCTTCTGTTCACCATCCAATGACCGTGTCGTGGGCGGCCACTTCCTCCTCCAACCCACGAACCCGGCCGGACACAGATGTAAACAAAACCTCCACACCTCCACTGGCAGGATGCCCTCACCACCGCTACTCCCCAAATTCCAACGTGCACACCGCACTTTCACTGATACAGAAGCAACGGTCTGATGCAGAGGATTGTCACAACTCTGTGATCTCCGGTGGATACTCACGATGATGTCTGCCGAAATTGGCCAGTGTAAACCATGTTGGTTCTTGGTTTACACACAATGTATGGAGCACCACAAACTGACTCCCTCCCTCCACGCCGGCAAGCCCAACAAGTGGTATTGATCAATACCTCCTTTATATATATATATATAAATATATATATATATATATATATATATATATATATATATATATATATATATATATATATATATATATATATATATATAAGGAGGTAGCACCTCTAGAACTGTCCCCACGAATAAGTGGAATTAATCAATAACAACACTGCGACCAGCCAAGGAGTCGAACCCATGCTACTTTGGCCCACCCCATGGTGAGCGAAAACTCATGATGCTCTAGTCCACGGGACCATACAATCCTTAAGAATGACGCACCCAGCCAAGCTAGGTGTTATACCCGTCATCCGAGGACATACGGTGGTGTGGCTTCTGAGCTAATTTCATTCTTCTCCCTGTTTGGTGAACTAACCCAGCGAGCAGTATTTCATATTATTGAGCTCATGAACGAGTGGTATTGATCAATAGCAACACTGCAACTAGCCAAGGACTCGAACCCATGATGTTTTGGCCCGCCTCATGGTAAACGAAAATCACATGACGGTCTAACCCACAGGACCACCAAATCACCAAAACCTACAAACCAAGCACTCAGCCAAGCTAGGTGTGATACCCTTGCTCCGAGGAAATACACTGGTGTGGATGCCTCTGAGCTAATTTCATTCTACTCCCTGTTTGGTGTACTAGCCCAACAAGTGTTATTGATCAATAACAACAATGCGACCCCAGAGGCACCCACACCACCGTATATGCTCGGGCCAAGGTTAACACACCTAGCTTGGCTGGGTGCATGGTTCTTGTAGGATTTGCTTGTCCTGTGGGTTAGAACGCCATTTGATTGTCATTCACTATGAGGTGGGCCAAAACATCATGTGTTCGAGTCCTTGGCTAGTTGCAATGTTGTTGATACACACACACACACACACATACACACACGATGGTTAAGTACACTTAAATATTTATAATACACACTTTTACATCTACATGTGTATTGAAAAGCAGCAAGGACTATAAATATATAAATTACATTACATGCCCAAATATTTATATACATTTCTATAATAGTGAAGTTAATGGTACCGTATTATTTCTACCTATTAGATTATTACATAGATTACGAAACTCTTATGTGACGTTAAAAGACACTGGAACAGTTAAATTGTTAAAAATTCAGAATAATAATTCAGAATAATAATGGTCACAGACCGGGCCGCGGGGGCGTTGACCCCCGGAACTCTCTCCAGGTAAACAGAAGACTGTCAAACACAGAAATAATTTACTAATACCTGTCAAGCCAAATTTTTTTCGAAGACAAACTCTTCCTTGATATTTTCAATTATTTTGAATAATTCTGTAGTATCAGTCTTTAAGATGAGACACCGAGGAAAAACATTGTTATACGAGATAAAATGATGGCAGCTGATGCGTATTTACCAAAATCTGTATGTTTCTACACGAGCCTCTATAATAATCACAGTAATTATACAGTTGCCAAGAAAAATATACAAAGACAGGCGTAGAAGCTTTTTTTGCGTTGTAAGAAAGAAGTTTGTTATTGAAGAATTGAGACACTTATGCAACGTTTGGGAATCTTTGTTGAAGAAACGTTTCGCCACATAGTGGCTTCATCAGTCCAATGGGTAAGGAGGAGTTTGAAGTAATCAGTCCCTCAGCCTGGAATCAATGTGTTCAGTCCATCACTCATCTATTCCAGGTTGAGGGAATGATTACCTCAAACTCCTCCTCTCCTTACCCATTTCTACTTTGTATTGGACTGATGAAGCTACTGTGTGGCGAAACGTTTCTTCAACAAAGATTCCCATATGCTGCATAAGTGTCTCAATTCTTCAACTTGTCGGTTTTGAAAACCATTCATCACAAACGTTAGGTATTGAAGGTTCAGGACGAGCTGCATGAGAACCAGTGAATTCGTGTGAATGGAAACCGGTTTTCCTCCCTCCCCTTTAATCCTTTCCTCACCACATAAAAAAAGCGACATTATCGGCCAACAAAGGTGATAAAATCTGATAAGTTACTGATGTTATTTTTCAATGTTTCATATGCCATAAAAAGTCGTATGCGTAATAGGTAGGTTGTTATTACATATCGCCGTCATGCAAGTTATGTGAGAATATGACCTAATAATCATGTCGTAAATGATCATTAAACTCGACGTGCTCGCCTCTGGTTTGTGTTTCTCATTCTAACAGCAAAAGACACTTGTAAATCCATTACATTTCTGAGTGTCGTTGAACATGGTTTATTCTTGTTATTTAAAAATGTTCGCGTTATGTACTACAAATATTTCAATCTTTAAAATCCACGTTGAAAAAATACCATAGTTAAACAAGAAAATAAAACCTAGCACGTGAAAGAGCTCAGGTTTTATTTCGTATTTTTCATCGTTGTAATTTTTTTTTCATGTTTACAGTTAGGCGTTTTATTGTGATTTCTCAAAATCTAAGTTATATGTCATTGATTGAAATTTATCCTTGAAATGCATGTGTGGAGTACTTGCCACAATAGCTTAGTCACAAAGTCTCCCATTTGCTAGCCTGATCGACCAGGCTGCTGGTGCCAGTCCAACGAATGCACCGTAACACAGCAGATTAGGAACTGATTTCAGGAATTTATCAGGTTCCCTTTAGAAGACAACTGAGGGAAAAGATGGTAATTTCCCATAGGCACGAAGGGAAGATGTGATTTTATCTAAACCTCTTACATTCTATAAATAACAAAAAAAGGCACAATTCCGTGACTGGAACGATACACAAATAACCCGCACATAACAGTGTGACTTTGTAAATGGTCCAAGTCGGACCGAAAAGTCGTCGTAAGCTTCTCTCTTTTATGTGCGGGTTATTTGTGTACCCTTACATTCTGTCAGTTTTTTCTCGGTGTGCTTTTCGTGTTCTTGATTTTAACTAGTGGTATTTTAACTAGTGGTATTTTAACTAGTGGTATTTTAATTAGTGGTATTTGTATCGTCTGCCAAGAATTTCTAATTCATTTGTAGTGATAATTAGTGGTCATATTTGAGATCAATACTTGAAGAATATTCTAGGTGTAGATTACGTTACATATTTATCGCCTATATTCCTAGGAACACAATATAATTGACTTAAAGCTGAGATTGTAGGAGCAGTTGAGATTCTCTGCTCGTTTTCCAGTTCTGCATTTTCTCCTTCAGAGAGAGAGAGAGAGAGAGAGAGAGAGAGAGAGAGAAAGAGAATCACGAGACTAGAAGAAACTCTGTCTCTCTTGTTCTACTTACACAGTATTATTATTCTTGCAGTTGCAGTATTTCTTTTAACATCACTATCATTCTCTGAAATTCTCACTCCTCAGTCAAGATAAATTTCAGCTCAACGTTTCAGTTTTTTTCCTGTACTCTTTTTCAATTTTTTTACTCCTCATTATTTCTAAATTTGTATCAACTCAAAGGCTCAGTGTGTCTTCTATGGACACTAATGTCATATATATTCTAACATCTATAAAAGATGATACGTTGAAGTTATTTAATATATATATATATATATATATATATATATATATATATATATATATACATACATCTAGGTTTTTCTCTTTTTTCTAAATAGCTCTTGTTCTTTTTTATTTCTTCTATTGTCCATGGGGAAGTGGAAAAGAATCTTTCCTCCGTAAGCCATGCGTGTCGTATGAGGCGACTAAAATGCCGGGAGCAATGGGCTAGTAACCCCTTCTCCTGTATACAATTACTAAAAAAGAGAAGAAGAAAAACTTTATAAAACTGGGTTGCTTAAATGTGCGTGGATGTAGTGCGGATGACAAGAAACAGATGATTGCTGATGTTATGAATGAAAAGAAGTTGGATGTCCTGGCCCTAAGCGAAACAAAGCTGAAGGGGTAGGAGAGTTTCAGTGGGGGGAAATAAATGGGATTAAATCTGGAGTATCTGAGAGAGTTAGAGCAAAGGAAGGGGTAGCAGTAATGTTAAATGATCAGTTATGGAAGGAGAAAAGAGAATATGAATGTGTAAATTCAAGAATTATGTGGATTAAAGTAAAGGTTGGATGCGAGAAGTGGGTCATAATAAGCGTGTATGCACCTGGAGAAGAGAGGAATGCAGAGGAGAGAGAGAGATTTTGGGAGATGTTAAGTGAATGTATAGGAGCCTTTGAACCAAGTGAGAGAGTAATTGTGGTAGGGGACTTGAATGCTAAAGTAGGAGAAACTTTTAGAGAGGTGTGTGGTAGGTAAGTTTGGGGTGCCAGGTGTAAATGATAATGGGAGCCCTTTGATTGAACTTTGTATAGAAAGGGGTTTAGTTATAGGTAATACATATTTTAAGAAAAAGAGGATAAATAAGTATACACGATATGATGTAGGGCGAAATGACAGTAGTTTGTTGGATTATGTATTGGTAGATAAAAGACTGTTGAGTAGACTTCAGGATGTACATGTTTATAGAGGGGCCACAGATATATCAGATCACTTTCTAGTTGTAGCTATACTGAGAGTAAAAGGTAGATGGGATACAAGGAGAAATAGAAGCATCAGGGAAGAGAGAGGTGAAGGTTTATAAACTAAAAGAGAAGGCAGTTAGGGTAAGATATAAACAGCTATTGGAGGATAGATGGGCTAATGAGAGCATAGGCAATGGGGTCGAAGAGGTATGGGGTAGGTTTAAAAATGTAGTGTTAGAGTGTTCAGCAGAAGTTTGTGGTTACAGGAAAGTGGGTGCAGGAGGGAAGAGGAGCGATTGGTGGAATGATGATGTAAAGAGAGTAGTAAGGGAGAAAAAGTTAGCATATGAGAAGTTTTTACAAAGTAGAAGTGATGCAAGGGGGGAAGAGTATATGGAGAAAAAGAGAGAAGTTAAGAGAGTGGTGAAGCAATGTAAAAAGAGAGCAAATGAGAGAGTGGGTGAGATGTTATCAACAAATTTTGTTGAAAATAAGAAAAAGTTTTGGAGTGAGATTAACAAGTTAAGAAAGCCTAGAGAACAAATGGATTTGTCAGTTAAAAATAGGAGAGGAGAGTTATTAAATGGAGAGTTAGAGGTATTGGGAAGATGGAAGGAATATTTTGAGGAATTGTTAAATGTTGATGAAGATAGGAAGCTGTGATTTCGTGTATAGGGCAAGGAGGAATAACATCTTGTAGGAGTGAGGAAGAGCCAGTTGTGAGTGTGGGGAAGTTCGTGAGGCAGTAGGTAAAATGAAAGGGGGTAAGGCAGCCGGGATTGATGGGATAAAGATAGAAATGTTAAAAGCAGGTGGGGATATAGTTTTGGAGTGGTTGGTGCAATTATTTAATAAATGTATGGAAGAGGGTAAGGTACCTAGGGATTGGCAGAGAGCATGCATAGTTCCTTTGTATAAAGGCAAAGGGGATAAAAGAGAGTGCAAAAATTATAGGGGGATAAGTCTGTTGAGTGTACCTGGTAAAGTGTATGGTAGAGTTATAATTGAAAGAATTAAGAGTAAGACGGAGAATAGGATAGCAGATGAACAAGGAGGCTTTAGGAAAGGTAGGGGGTGTGTGGACCAGGTGTTTACAGTGAAACATATAAGTGAACAGTATTTAGATAAGGCTAAAGAGGTCTTTGTGGCATTTATGGATTTGGAAAAGGCGTATGACAGGGTGGATAGGGGGGCAATGTGGCAGATGTTGCAAGTGTATGGTGTAGGAGGTAGGTTACTGAAAGCAGTGAAGAGTTTTTACGAGGATAGTGAGGCTCAAGTTAGAGTATGTAGGAAAGAGGGAAATTTTTTCCCAGTAAAAGTAGGCCTTAGACAAGGATGTGTGATGTCACCGTGGTTGTTTAAATATATTTATAGATGGGGTTGTAAGAGAAGTAAATGCGAGGGTCTTGGCAAGAGGCGTGAGTTAAAAGATAAAGAATCACACACAAAGTGGGAGTTGTCACAGCTGCTCTTTGCTGATGACACTGTGCTCTTGGGAGATTCTGAAGAGAAGTTGCAGAGATTGGTGGATGAATTTGGTAGGGTGTGCAAAAGAAGAAAATTAAAGGTGAATACAGGAAAGAGTAAGGTTATGAGGATAACAAAAAGATTAGGTGATGAAAGATTGAATATCAGATTGGAGGGAGAGAGTATGGAGGAGGTGAACGTATTCAGATATTTGGGAGTGGACGTGTCGCGGATGGGTCCTATGAAAGATGAGGAGAATCATAGAATTGATGAGGGAAAAAGAGTGAGTGGTGCACTTAGGAGTCTGTGGAGACAAAGAACTTGTCCTTGGAGGCAAAGAGGGGAATGTATGAGAGTATAGTTTTACCAACGCTCTTATATGGGTGTGAAGCGTGGGTGATGAATGTTGCAGCGAGGAGAAGGCTGGAGGCAGTGGAGATGTCATGTCTGAGGGCAATGTGTGGTGTGAATATAATGCAGAGAATTCGTAGTTTGGAAGTTAGGAGGAGGTGCGGGATTACCAAAACTGTTGTCCAGAGGGCTGAGGAAGGGTTGTTGAGGTGGTTCGGACATGTAGAGAGAATGGAGCGAAACAGAATGACTTCAAGAGGTGTATCATCTGTAGTGGAAGGAAGGCGGGGTAGGGGTCGGCCTAGGAAGGGTTGGAGGGAGGGGGTAAAGGAGGTTTTGTGTGCGAGGGGCTTGGACTTCCAGCAGGCATGCGTGAGCGTGTTTGATAGGAGTGAATGGAGACAAATGGTTTTTAATACTTGACGTGCTGTTGGAGTGTGAGCAAAGTAACATTTATGAAGGGATTCAGGGAAACCGGCAGGCCGGACTTGAGTCCTGGAGATGGGAAGTACAGTGCCTGCACTCTGAAGGAGGGGTGTTAATGTTGCAGTTTAAAAACTGTAGTGTAAAGCACCCTTCTGGCAAGACAGTGATGGAGTGAATGATGGTGAAAGTTTTTCTTTTTCGGGCCACCCTGCCTTGGTGGGAATCGGCCGGTGTGATAATAAAAAAATAATATATATATATATATATTATATATATATATATATATATAATATATATAAATATATATATATATATATATATATAATATATTCACGTATATTGATCATATAAATCACTCCCGCATCAGTTTCTTGTTTTAGAAAAGGGCAATATTTAATAATTTTTTTGTATCATAAGATTGATGATACATTTATGCTCAAGCATTATCGCACACGTACCTATTCTTTCTTATATAAATATCTTGAAAATCTATTATACGAGATTCTTACCTAATGTATGGCTTAGAAAAAAATATATTTATGACATAATACAAGAGTTTCACTCTTAGGAGGCCCAGATTTATCATTTACTACAGATATAATATACAAACCAGACGTTCGTAACTACTGGAATACCAACTCGGGGCCTCCTACCTCCTACGAGTGAAATACCCTGTACTTAATGTTAAATACCTGGCGATAATGCTCAAGGCAAGAAACATTTTTTTTCTCCATTCAACACAGACTGAGGGCTGTTGTTCTTCCTCAATTCAAAGTATACCTATCTGTTGTCTACTACTCGCCCGCAATATGAAAAGTGCTACTGCCAGATAACACTCAGGTACGTATTTACTGCTATATAATCAGGAGAAAAATGTGAAATGTGCTCAACTTTTTCGGGAACGAACCTGGGTCTTTCAGTCGTCAGCTGAAATCGGAAACACTGACTGGGACAATTTTAGCCTAACTGTTATTGTTCACACCTCCCCTCCATCAACACTTGCTGTATTATACAGAAATTATATGATAAATTACATATATAACATGCACTCAGGAGAAAGAAGGTTATAATGACGTTTGGGTCAGAGAGGTCACGAAGGCTCAGGTAGGTCTGCCAGGACTGGTCCTGGTCTGGGTCTCTATGTGGTGACCCGGTAGTGGCTCCGTAAGGAGTATCGGAATTTGCACAAGTGATGTAATATTTACAGCCCTATTGCTGAGGCAGCCCTTTGACAAGGGCACGATAAGTCTTCTTCGTGTCAAGTGGAGCACCCTTTACAACCCTATGGCAGGGGCATCTGTCTGACAAGGGCGCTGTGAGCTTTCTTCGTGTCGGTGTTGTAAAGGGTGCATTAGTGAGCAGTGGTATGAGGGAGAGGTAGTGCTCTGAAGGGTGCATCAGGGAGCAGTACTGCGAAAAGTGCGTCAGGGAACATTGCGGTATTGGGTGCATCAGTGATAAGTGCTCGACGGGTGCATCTCTTAGCAGTGCTGTGAAGGGTGCCTCGGAAACAGTATTGTAATGGAAATGAAGTAGGAAAGCCAGCAAATTTATTAAATGAAATAACGAGTTTTTAACAAAATTGTTATGGGATTGAGGTTGTTAAACAGAAAAGCCTAAGAAAAGAAATCACGATGCAGTGCAGTGAGTAGTCGTTGTCAAGAATAATGTTAGGACAGCAACGAGTATTCCTGTATATCTCTGCTAAGTAAAGAATAGTAATGTGAGATACTGTCACGAATGCAACGGTTTTGTGATGTAATCAGATATAATATAACTAGTGACTAGTCCTGATGTGTAGGACAGATATTGTACAGTTGTAGCACAGATTTGCAGTACAGAGAAATCTGGAAGATCCTGTCGTCCAAGACAGGAAAATATATATCAGATTTCTTTAGACTCAATCGGCGTAGTGACCTAGTGACCTTAGTGACCCGCTAATATGTTCACATACATACAGTGGAGAAAGTGAAGATATAACTGTCATTATCTACCATACTGCTTGTCGAGAGCGCGGAAAATAAAATATATGAGTTAAGACTAATTGTATATCCAGACAAAAATAGATGACATTACAATAACCGAGGACTACCTGACTCAGAATCGTAATAACAGGATTGACCAGATGCCACGGTACGGCCGTGATTTCGATCCCCACCCGTACCGTACCGTTGACTCTATCCACACTGATAGAGTCAACAGGAATGGAGTTGATATGTAACCTAGGGAAAATTTAATTTGGAGTTTCAGAAAAGTTATAAAGGTAAGGAGGGACTGAAACGAGAAGTATATGGTTGCAGTTGCAGGAAGGGCACGAAGAACTAATTAAAAGTATGTTAACAGACCTACGAACCTATATAATAAAAATCTTTGGTATGAAATTGCTAAGGAGTCTAGTGGAAATAATTTTCTGGCGTTGATTCTTACAAAAAAAAATTATCTTTCATAAAAAATATTGTGGTTAACGAGGAGCTTGATGGAAGCAATCACTAATCTCTAACTTTAATTATTTTCAGGAGCTGCTAAATAACGAAAATAAAACTAAGGTTCCTGATTTTTCGTGCCATGAATTATCTTAGGATTAACGATTACCTAAACAGTGTCATTTATGGGTCACCTCTATAGAACTCAACAGATGGAGACGATGGCTGCCAATACGAGTCTCCAGATAATTGTACACGCTGCTCACTGTATATATAACCTCAGCAGGTGAATAAGACTAAATCTTTTAGGTGAAAAGAGAGGCACACCTTATTACACCTTATGAACCAGTTTATTCATTTTAAGAATGAAGGCTGAGAGATTTTAAACTTAAGATTTTTACGAGTTAAAAATCCAGTCAAAAGTAAATTTAGGGAGAAAATAGGCCCACTTTAATGTAACTTAGGTAAGCTCATAGCAAAGAAATGTGAACGATTTCTAGTACATTTTATTTTCACAGAATACGAAGCAAGTGAAATCTCAGAAATAAATAAATTTACAGGTCAGGATGAAAATACATACAAGATCAAAGTCACCAGTTTTATCATATCATATCAAAGTCACCAGTGACTTTGATATGATAAAACCAAATAAGCCGTCAGGCCGTGACTGCCTCTTCTAAAGAGTTATAAGGAATGTCCAGAGGATACCATTAGTTAGTCTTTTTAACAAACCGCTACCCACGGTATTGTATCATTAAGTGAAAAACAGCAAATGTGATACCTGTTTACGAATCGGTAGATTGGTAGTTAGCTGCAACTTGTAGACAAATCAGCGAACTAATATTGTAGGTAAGTTGATGGAATCAATAACTGCCGACGAAATTCGAAGTTTCCTTGGATATTATAATTTAATGTCTCTTAACACAAACCATACCACGGGCGGGGATAGAACCTGCGGTCAGAGAGCCTCAAAACTCCAGACTGTCGCGTTAGCCACTGGGCCAGCTAGCCACAATAAGATTCATCCAAGTATATTTATACACCATAGGAGGGTAAGCATAGGCACCACTGTGACCACAAATACAAATACCTTCCTATGGTGTAGAAATATACCTAGTTGGATGAATCTTATTGTAGCCAGCTGGCCCAGTGGCTAACGCGTCGATCTGGAGTTCTGAGGCTCTCTGACCGCGGGTTCTATCCCCGCCCGTGGTATGGTTTGTGTTAAGAGACATTCATTAAATTATAATATCCAAGGAAACTTCGAATTTCTTCGGCAGTTATTGATTCCATCAACTTACCTACAATATTAGTTTGTGACTCTCTGATCGCGGGTTCTAACCCCGCCAATGGTATGGTTTGTATGCAATCGTCTCATTACAATTTCGCGAGTCACTCTCAGCACAGTTTTACAAAGGGGCGTTCCTAACTTACTCACTTATTTTTATGTATTCGAAGCAATAGACCAAGATTAATAATATATCGTATATATAGATTTCATAAAAGCTTTTGAAGGAGACTGTTGTAGAACGTGAAAAATTATCTTCTACACCGAGGCATGGCTGACCAATAGACAAACAATTTGCAGAAATGGGGAGAAATAAGAGTGTGCCCCCATTACCAGTGGTCTTCCACAGGGGTCAGCATTGTGCCTCTTATTATTCCTAATATGCTTGTAAATCTTAGATGAGCGAATAAACAGCAATGTAAGCAAGTTTGCTGATGACGTTAAATTAGCCATTAAATCCATTCTGGTAAGTAAAGTTATGTAGGACAGGAGACAACGAATTATTAGACAATTCATAAATACCTGATTTGGTTAAAACAGTGAAACACCGAGACTGAGCACCATGGGTGAAACATCGAGTCTGAGCACCATGGGTGAAACACCGAGACTGAGCACCATGGGTGAAACACCGAGTCTGAGCACCATGGGTGAAACACCGAGACTGAGCACCATGGGTGGAACACCGAGACTGAGCACCATGGGTGAAACACCGAGACTGAGCACCATTGGTGAAACACCGAGTCTGAGCACCATGGGTGAAACACCGAGACTGAGCACCATGGGTGGAACACCGAGACTGAGCACCATGGGTGGAAACACCGAGATGAGCACCATTGGTGAAAACACCGAGTCTGAGCACCATGGGTGAAACACCGAGACTGAGCACCATGGGTGGAACACCGAGACTGAGCACCATGGGTGAAACACCGAGTCTGAGCACCATGGGTGAAACACAGAGACTGAGCACCATGGGTGAAACACCGAGACTGAGCACCATGGGTGAAACACCGAGTCTGAGCACCATGGGTGAAACACCGAGACTGAGCACCATGGGTGAAACACCGAGTCTGAGCACCATGGGTGAAACACCGAGTCTGAGCACCATGGGTGAAACACCGAGACTGAGCACCATTGGTGAAACACCGAGACTGAGCACCATGGGTGAAACACCGAGTCTGAGCACCATGGGTGAAACACCGAGACTGAGTACCATGGGTGAAACACCGAGTCTGAGCACCATGGGTGAAACACCGGGACTGAGTACCTTGGGTGAAACACCGAGTCTGAGCACCATGGGTGAAACACCGAGACTGAGTACCATGGGTGAAACACCGAGTCTGAGCACCATGGGTGAAACACAGAGACTGAGCACCATGGGTGAAACACCGAGACTGAGCACCATGGGTGAAACACCGAGTCTGAGCACCATGGGTGAAACACCGAGACTGAGCACCATGGGTGAAACACCGAGACTGAGCACCATGGGTGAAACACCGAGTCTGAGCACCATTTGTGAAACACCGAGTCTGAGCACCATGGGTGAAACACCGGGACTGAGTACCTTGGGTGAAATACCGAGTCTGAGCACCATGGGTGAGTGTTTTTCTTACGCTCCTCCCAGGTAGAGACCGCCATGCATTGTCCAATTATACGAACGTTTTATAAATGACCACATCCTGGAGGCTTGGTCACAGACCGGGCCACGGGGGCGCTGGTCCCTGAATCTCCAAGTATACTCCAGGTTGGTATACCACTAAACCACAGGTCACAGTACGGTACGGCATGACGCCTTTGAGCAGGGTGGCAGCACGCTACTTCGTAAGAGAAAGGGGCAAAACTTCGTGGGCAGCCTACCTGTTGTTTATATCTGAAAAATGAGGAAGTCTTCATTCAAAACAGGAATAGGCTCAGCGTTCATCAATGAAATGGAAATAAGACCTCTAAAATTTTGAGTTAACCCTTGCATATTGTCCAACGTCATTCTCATTAATAATGCTGAAATGAAAGATGACTGAGAAATCTCAATTATCTTTGAAAATATATCTTTCTCAAAGTCAAGTTGTACTCTGTGGTGGATTACCAGAAGTTCTGGGAGAAGTTTCCTGCTTCAGAGTTGCTCAGTCTTGTATATCACTGCAAACGCATCTGTAAATACATAAGATAATTCATGTTAAGCGACGTAATGACGTTGACCATCAGAGCGGTGGACAGTAATTACACAGTAATCTCGGCACTTAAGTCTGAATCTGTCTCAGCTTCCTGCACATCCATGATGCAAACATTACAAAATCCTTATACTTCTGTAAATTCCATGGAGAATGGAAAAACCGTATTAAGGCTCTTTCGTAGGTAGTCTTTCGGTGCGTCTGGAAGATAACAGATTCGACATTTGACACGGCAACTAATTATTGACTGCGAACATTTTTGGACATTTATAACTTAATAAATAATCTGAGACTGGTAGGTCATGTGCAGTTTTGTGTATTCTCCCCCAACACTGACTTGGAATAATCAATCTCATCCGAATCCAGGGGTTTTGAAAACCAAACTCACAATATTTAATCCTCAAAGCAAAACTTGAAGGACAATCCTCTTCTGCCAATAGAAACAAAACCATGAAATTTTGTCCATATACCCAGTCAATTTTTGAGTTATCTACCCAGAAATCGAAAAGACTGAACAATGTAGTATTCCAACTGAAACTGTATCCAGGTTTAATCAAAGCAAAACGAAATTATTTCCTCTTGGCTGGAGTTATTTTTTTTTTCAAAGATCTGAGAATCGTTTGTGTACGAAAAGTATTGCAACACATTACTTCATGAGAAAGTGTGAAAAATACTGCCATCCACACGAGCAGGACATTCCCACACAGTAGCGGTGTTTTCCAACCAGATGAGGTAAGAGGTAATGAAATTTCCTTCGGTGAATGGAGATTAGCTAGGAACGTGGACCCTGGTGATGGATGCAGAGGCTTCCAGCATCCCTTCCCCTATTTTCTGTTTCAAAAATCTCAATACTGCTTTCTGTAAGTTCCACATTTTTTTTAAATTCGATCGTTCATTGTTACGTTCTTTTCTGCATTGCTTTCTCCTCTTATTTATACGTTTCACCCTCATTCTTGTTCTTCCCTGTCACGTTACATCCCGACCTTTAATTACCATTCTATCTTCTCTTTCCTAGCTAACCTTTCATGCAGCTCTAGAAAATTCAAATTTCTTTCCCTTCCTCACAGCATTAATGAAAAAATAACTCGTCCTGCTTGCTGCCTACTGACAGTCTCAGCTCCTGCCGCTGCCTTCGCCATCCTCTCCTAGAGAACCAAGCAACGTCATCATCCAAGCCTCTCCATCTATGCATCCAGTACTTCGGTACCACATATCCCTAAGTGGTTGGGCCACTTGCCTTGATTCCTCCTCTTCCTCTCCTTCCCATCCTTTTCCAGTTATTTCCATCCTTCCTTATCCTTCTTCCTTCCCATCTCACGACAGCTCTCGTCGTCTTAATCCTAATCCTAATCCCTTCCTCTCATTAACTAGACCTTAGTATTTAGTCTGTATGGAAGAGTAAGTATAAATCCAAACAGGTAAATATTTCTTACAAGTACAGTAATATTAGCTTTAAGAGTGGAGACTAACTCAGCTACAGTTTTAGAGTAAACTACGTTAACATCAAAACAATCAGAAAATATTTGGGTCCTCTATTATTTCTGAACAACAAGGTATCCCTTGACACTTACATAGCTGAAATTAATACAAGAATCAGAGAAGTATAAAGTCATTGGAAAACTGCGGGTCCCTTGGATCCAGTCTTCTTAATCATGATAAATTTAACAATGCCTGGAATGAACTGACTTTGACTCTGACTCTCAGAACTAGGAATATAAAACAGTCCTGTTAAAGGGATTCCTTAATTAATAACCTGTTTACACTCTCCTGACTCAAAGCAAGATATCAACTGACTGCTAGTTATGTGCTGTCTATCGATTTCAAGTCTTTAAACTTTCAGATCCTCTTAAGGTCTCCTTTTGTGAGTAATATGATAGTAGAATATTTGAAGTTAGTTCAGGCTTAATTCGGAAAAAAAAATAATAACTCATGTGAAGTAAAGAAATCACGGTAAAAAAAACACAGATTTTAATTATAATTGAAAATAAAAACCTAAGCATGATATAAATTTATGTTCGAATTGAAGCGAAGATTGGACAGGATATATTCCCTGAAGAGTGTGTTTCTCCCAGCGTATATACACTCAGAATTTACTTTAATCCCAATTTCAGGAATTAAATTCTTGTCCGGAGGTGAAAAGCGTGCAGCCTTAATTACCCTCGTGTAGGCGACAGGATTTAAACCTCGTTACCTAACTCAACATGAGAAATTTCAGATAAATATTAAAAATATCCTCGGGGAACACTGAACTCCAGGTCTATGTGACGGTTAATATTTTACTGTCCACGAACACACGTGATGTTAAGGTGAACACACACGCGATGCTGAGGTGTCACAGAAGCTGACGATGAAGCCTGGGGTGAAGCAGGTGATTATTCACCTTGAAAGGTAAACTGGTATGCAAATGAGGCGGTTTACCCCATTGTCGGAAATCAGCTTAATCTTAAAATAATCAGTGAGGAAGACGCACTGACAATTTAAGTACTACTAGTCAAAATGGTGGCTATAATTATAACCTCAGTCAGATGACCAACTGTGTGGAGCAGCATAAAACTGAGACCCGAGTCTGGAAGCACTTGTCCTCTTTCATAACAAACCTTTCCTACCTAATTCGTGTTGAGGTGTAATAAGAGTATTGTGTGTCTGTCCTGTTTTCGCCACTGAGACGTTCTGTAGTAAAGGATGAGTAGATAAACTTAGGAACCGGTGATTCAGAGAAGAGAGACATGGTCTCAGTAGCAGCCACGACAATTATAAAAGACTCTTAGTCCAAGCTAGGCTGGCCATAAAAATGAAGTTAAAGAAAATTAAAATCTCTTGCCGTGTTCCTTTCCTCGTAAGTCAGGTAACCTCACCTAACAACGTTTCAAGGTCGTACACCAGTTACAATATAGTAAATCATTCACATTCACACAACAGATTGAAGGCCCTTAAAGGAGTGAGAATTTAAAATTTACTTTTATGTTAATAAAGAATAATGATCTAAAAGACAAAACAGGGAACTGTCAGAGAAATAAAGCAACATCAAAATAAACCAAATTACCCTGAGGATGATGCTTATGACCGATAACCAACGAACCACAAGTCAAGTTGGCTTTATCAGCTGACTTCATTACCAAGCAGCCACCAAGGTAGATGCCAGAATGGCCGAAAGGTGGCGCTCAAGTACACACACCTCTGCAAACAATCGAATTTCACAGGTAAACGATTTACATCAGAGTCATTTACCAGCGAACTTTTCCCTACACAGGAGAGAATTATTTAAATTAACTCATTTATTGCTGTTATAATTTGTATAAGTTTAGTATTCAACTCTCCCTTTTCAGTAGGTCCAAATGAAGGTTAAGATTTACATCCATCTCATTTAGTGGGTAAGCTAGCAGAAATACACATTTATGAGCATCAAGGGGAACAGTGAGGGGAACTGGTATCTTTGACATTCAAGGGAGAATGTAGTGGGAAATGGCATCTTCGATATTCAAAGGGGAACGTGGTGGGAACTAACGCTTACAACACTTAATGGAAGATTTAGTAGGAACTAATACCCACCACACTCGGTGAAAATTTGGTGGGAATTAATCCCAACCACACGTGGCAAGAATCTGAGAGGGAATAATAGCATCGATGACACGCAGTGGTGTAGAAATAGGAACTGACACCAACTGCAGTAAAAGGGTAACCTGGTGGGAACAGATCCCCCCCCCCACACTCAGTGGAGGAGATCGTGAAAGATGACATCTACCACACTAAGTGAAGGACATGAGAGATGACATTCACTACACTTACAATGAAACCAGGAAGAAACTAACTTACAATTGTCAAGGGAAACAGATTACTGACACAAATCATGCTCAAGAGGAACTTAGAGGGAACTGATATGCACCATGGTCGAGGGGAACGTACAGGGAACTGACAGGTGCCACACTCAAGGAGAACGTACAGGGAACTTCAACATATAATACTCAAGGGTGACGTACTGAGAACTGCGACGTACAATACTCAAGGGAGAATTCTTACAGCAGTTTCTTGTGTGGTAGGACAGAGTGAATGTGTTAAAGAGAGGTTCGTGTCCCTGGCCACTCATAGTTTATGCCTTGCTGCTTCACGAAAGATTTTAATTTCAGTAAGAAGAGAATATCATTCCTCCAACTTCCCAACTATTCCAGATCACTCATGCACTCTCTCTCTCTATCTCTCTCTCTCTCTCTCTCTCTCTCTCTCTCTCTCTCTCTCTCTCCTCTCTCTCTCTCTCAAAACACAGAGTTTTCAGGGTTAGGTTAAGGGTTCCTAACTTTATTTACATGCTAAGAGCGTTCACCTACACCAGCTCATTTTAAAGTCTTTTCATTGTTATTAGACATACATATAAGAAACAGGCTGAAGTAGGAGCCATGTGTTTGCCAGCGATTTCATTTGGTCAACTGACTTTATTTTGTTCAAGTCATTATGCTGTACCAATATGTTCCAGACTCGAGTCGTCCTAGAAATAAATGATATCAGATGAAGTGATGTTTTCGAGAAGGGTGCAGGCAGAGTGAAGTTCTTGCTTGCTGCCCGTCTTGTTGTGTAACTCACCTCTCGCTGTCCGCGGAGTGGAGCCAAGTGTAGTAATGTGACAACATTTGCCTTGTACAGTGTTAAAGGTTCTGCTGAGATAATAGATCTGTCTAAGTTGGGTTCAGGTGAAAGACGAGTCGTCTTGCTCTGTTTTCTACTCTGTCAAGAAGTCGCAGATGAGATGGAGGCAGACAATCCAAGAAAGTGGAATGTACTCAAGGTGTGAGCGTACTTGTGCCTCGTACAGAATCTTGCAACCTCTTCTGTCGAGCAGAAGCTAGGTACGTCGAAGTGTTGTAAGCTTCCTGGCCAATTTGCAAGATTTACAACGTTGTTCTTCATGGTCAGTTTGGCGTCAAATTTCACCCCAGGGATATCGATTTCATCGCCGAATTTCAACGCTATCCCATTCTTTACCACTGTTCCAACATTACCATCATGATTCGTGACCTGCCATCGATTTCCTTAGGCATATATAGCTGTAAGCTGGAGACTGATGTAACTTATATCAGCTAGCAGTTCCTCTGATAAATAAATGTTAGACTACAGTCGCCTGCATATATGAATTGGATCCTGGATTACGTTGAAGATGGTCATTGAAGAGCACATTCCATAACAATTGTCTAAGCACATTTCTTTGTGGAACACTTAAACTATTAGTATGTCTTGTTGACTCTGTTCCGTTGGGAACTACTCTTAGAGATCTTCTAGAAAGGTACTCGCTAGGAAGGCATAGTGCAGATCTGGCGACTCCTAGTAATTGTAGTTTTACTAAGGGCCCCTGGCGCCATTATTAGTCGAAAACACCATTAATGTCTAGTACTACCTTGGATTCATTCAGTAACTGGTCTCACATAGAGGCGAAGTTTAACAACAGGAAGTGACATTTTCTGAAGCCATACTGACGGACGCAAAGAAAACGTCATCTGCCGTGAGATTATTGTTTCAAGAATCTTGCCAGTGATTCACAGGAGTGTCACTCGTCTATAGTTCTTGATTTCTCTTTCCACAGAGAAGGTCATTTAGACTGAGATAGGCAGTACTGATAGATGCTAGTTACACTTAATATTAGCTGGTCTACACATCTATTTTATTAACATCTACTCAGTAGTCATGGGTTCATCTATCTGGGCCCACAGTTTTTCGTGTTAGGTAAAAGGGCACAAGTGTAACCAATGTGACATTTTATTGTGGCAACGTTTCGCTCTCCAGGAGCTTTGTCAAAACATAACGGCTTGACAAAGTTCCTGGAGAGCCAAACGTTCCCACAAAATGCCACATTAGTTGTAGTTGTGTCCTTTTACCTAACGTATTATCGGTAATTCTACCAATATTATTACAGCCTTTTCTTGGTTCTGCGATTTAAACAGAAGGTACTTATTGTCACCCGGCAAACGGGTCCGCTTTCTACTGACATCTAGTAGGAACTGTCCCCATCCTGACGTTTCAGAGGTGGAATAATTTAATCTTGGCTGTCGTTGACAAAGGACCGCTAGGTTTTGGAGCGCACTCTACCTGACGGCAGTTTTCCTCTTTGTGTCAGCCTCCCTTCCAGAGATGGCCCACACTTTTGGACTTCTTCCATTTGTCAACAGGCTTGCATGCGCAGGTTTTTGTTATAGAAAGTGGGATGCCTCTTACGCCTTTTCCGAGCATTAAACCTAGCAGTAGCAGCCTCTCGACAACGGAAGCCGAACCAAGGCTGATCTCATGAAGGCTTCGTCACGTACTGCCGCTGAGGGATGCATATTTGTTGCAGATTAAGGAAGTGATCAGTGAAGGTATTTACTTGGTTATCAACATCACTTTGGAGAAGAGTATCCAATCGGAGACGGTGTGTTGTAGGAAACCCAGTGTTGTAGGAAACCCAGTGTTGTAGGAAACCCTGTGCTGTAGGAAACCCTGTGTTGTAGGAAACCCAGTGTTGTAGGAAACCCAGTGTTGTAGGAAATCCTGTGTTGCAGGAAACCCTGTGTTGTAAGAAACCCTGTGTTGTAGGAAACCCTGTGTTGCAGGAAACCCTGTGTTGTAGGAAACCCTGTGTTGTAGGAAACCCTGTGTTGTAGGAAACCCAGTGTTGTAGGAAACCCAGTGTTGTAGGAAACCCTGTGTTGTAGGAAGCCCAGTGTTGTAGGATGCCCAGTGTTGTAGGATGCCCAGTGTCTCTAAAGTCTTTTCCTGGCCAACCTTCGAAATTAAGTAATAAGTGTGGTGGACACATCCTAGTGTACGTCCGTCCGTCCTTCCGTCCATCTGTCTGTATTTCTGTCTATCTCTGTGTGTGTCTAATTTTTTTTTTCACTCGGTTTGACAAGGTTAGGTTAAGGATCCCTAATTTTATTGACAAGCTAAGAGCTGTAACCTACATCAGCACATCTGAAAGCATTTTTGTTATGAAACATACAAGCAGGGAACAGGATGAAGTTGGAGCCATCTGTGGGCCAGCATTTTCATCAACTGACTTTATCTCGTTATCACTATGCTGTATGAACGTGTTCAAGACTCGACTCATCCTCGGGAAAAATGATCTCAGACGAAGTGGTGTTCTGGAGAAGAGTACAGCCAGAGTGAAACTGCTGCTTTCTGCCCGTCTTGTGGTATAGAATTTTGCTTCTCACTGTGTGCGTCTCTCTCTCTCTCTCTCTCTCTCTCTCTCTCTCTCTCTCTCTCTCTCTCTCTTTCTCTTTGACCATTTTCATTAAAAATTCAATGATGAGAAGTTCATCAGAACACGACCGCGTGTCCCTCTACTCAGCAAGTATGAGCTGCTTGCTGAGGATTTCATGACCGTGAGATTCATTAAGGTGAAGCCAAGAGAGTTATGCATCATCAACTTGGTCTCCTTCACCAGTTATTAAGCTCGTCACCGCCTAGAACGGCTTGTAATATGAAATTCATTGTACGAGGCGAGAGGTTGCCTTTCCTAATCTTGTCTCGGGGAATTAATTAGATTGCTTGACATTACAGAATGCGAAGCAGCCTAGGTTCCAACGTATTTTGGGTTTTAAATCAATATTTATAATATGTAGGAATGAGGAAAAAAAAAAGCAATATAAATAAGGGGAAGAAGAATGGGTGATTTCTTGAGAAAATTTTCTCATGGAAGGTTGTTCCTATTATGGGATGTGAAGCGTCTTGGTTATTGTTGAAAATGGTATAAAATACCGACAAGATGAAGATTAAGAAACATGTGCAATGGTTGGGTATCTTCAGTGGCGGCTCGTCCATAGGAGCTGTAGAGCTGCAGTCCCCCTAGATGCTCACTGCCAGATGTATGACTTCATCAACCTTAAGCTAAAATAATTTGCAACTGACAAATATATTACAGGAAAATCTGTTGTATGTTGTTGTCGATGTATTTATAAGCTAATTTCTATTTTTTTTGTTGAAACGAGATAAAGATGATTAAAAATGGAAATTTGAAGCGGTACGATGGTATAGGTATTACTGGCGCTACGAGCCTCCACTTCGTGTCTTTACTGATGAAACGTTTCGCTTACACTGTTGGTATCTTCAGTCAAATACAAAGGGAGCAGAATTAATGAAATAAAGATATACTCAGTCCATCAACCTTAGAGAAATAGTATTTGATGTGGTCAGTCCCTTAGCCTTGAGAAG
Organism: Cherax quadricarinatus; assembly: GCF_026875155.1. Classification (NCBI taxonomy): domain Eukaryota; kingdom Metazoa; phylum Arthropoda; class Malacostraca; order Decapoda; family Parastacidae; genus Cherax; species Cherax quadricarinatus. The sequence continues at coordinate 27,932,956 of NC_069455.1, read as the reverse complement.
AGTTTAGCTCCATGGTCTGGAACGATATCGTTCCAGACCATGGGGCTAAATTCTTCTCAAGGCTAAGGGACTAGAACGATATCGTTCCAGACCATGAAGCTCCCTTTGTATTTGACTGAGAAGCCTCCGGTGTAGGCGAAGCATTTCATCAGTGAAGATACCTAACTAGTGCACATGTGTCCTGATCTTTGGTTATTGTTGTATGAGTACTCGAGGTGCTCTGATCACATCCCATTGTAAGATACCTCTACTTAGAAACATGCAGTTGTTAGTGTGATAACTGTGGTGGAATGAGTGGGGTGAAAGTTGTACTTGCTTGCCAGTCTAGCTGGCATGTACATTTCTCCGTTTATTTGCTGTGACGTTGTTCCAACAATATATATATATATATATATTTGCTAATTTGGGCTCTGATTTTTGCCCGGCGGGTGTTTGTCGCCCTAGGGGGGAGACGGACGAGGTTGTCATCCCTTGGGAATGCATTTATTGCCCTAATAACATGTGTTGCTAGTGACTTGTCCCTCCTTGGTGGGATAGCCAAACAGGCATTGCCAAAAAGCAGCAAGTTGTGCCAGGATCTGTTGTTTGAAGGAGCATCGTTGACTTTCTTCAGAAGGTCAGTGAATTTGCTAGCAGCTTGAGGGCGAGCTGCTTTGGGGATGTGTGTCAGAGTCCTGGTGGATGTTAATTTGATTGCAGATTTGAGGTCCTCTGTAGAGGTGAAGTCACGGTAGCTGTCAGCCCTATCTGCTGGGGGAGGCTGTTGGTTGTTCTCATTTGGAGCTCTCCTGGAGCCTAGACATCCATTGTGTGCACGGATGTTGCCAGATGTGGGATTGAGTGCACGTTCCCTGTGGCACACCCGGCAGATGCCTCGTGAACGACAGCTTTGGCTCTGTCGTGAAGATTCCTGGGAACCCGCGACTACTTGTGACATTGCTGATATCGTGGGGGTGGGAGGGCGCCAGCTGTGGGGTGATGGGTGAAGGGCAGCATGGATGCATGGGGGATGAGGGTGGGGGAGTAGCGAGCGGCGGAACTTGTAATTGGTGGGGCACTAAACGGCAACACCCTTGGTCAGGAAGTCAGGGGGCCCTAGGCTGGGATGAGGGGAGGGGATCTGGGATGGGGGAGGAGGGAGGGAGAAGTGGCCCTGTGTGTTCGCTCAAGACGCACATCACTGACTAACTTTTCTAATTGTTATACACTTATTGTTCCATTTAGAAAAAAACCTCGCCATTTGGCACACTAATCACCATGCTCACACTATTAACAGAGGTGTTCTTCTGTTCATCATCCAATGACTGTGTCGTGGGCGGCCACTTCACTCCCCAACCCGCGACCCCGGCCGATCACAGATGTAAACAAAACCTCCTCCACACCTCCACTGCCAGGATCCCCTCACCACCGCTACTTCCCAAATCCCAACATGCACACTGCACTTTCACTGGATACAGAAGCAATGGTCCGATGCAGAGGTTTGTGCAACAGGGGGACCCTCTCGCCCCCTTTCTATTTTGTTTGGTCATCAAGGAAGTCACGGAGGCACTCTCCAGCGAGCTCAATATCTGGTTCCTGGACGACGGTACCCTGGCTGGCACAACAGAATCTCTCCTAGAGGACATCAGTAAAATTAAAGTCATGGGAGAAAGCCTAGGCCTTTCTTTAAACCCCACCAAATGTGAAATAGTTTCTACCAATCAACAGATGATCCAGAATATTAGTGCCGTTTTACCAGGAGCACGAGCCATTGATCCAGCCAATAGCACTCTCCTCGGTGTCCTTTGGGTCCAATGCCATCGATCTGATCCTAGGAAAAAAGTCTCTCAGACCTCCGGACGATGGAAAGCAGGATGAAAGACATTGAACACCACGATGCCTTCTACCTACTCACCCGGTGCCTGTCAATCCCAAACTTACCTATTTTCTGAGATGCTCCCCAGCCTTCAGCAGTCCAAAACTCAAGGAATATGACTCTCTCCTGAAGGCCATGCTAGAGAGTGTATTGAATCTTTCCCTTGATGATGGACAGTGGTTGCAAGCCTCACTTCCGGTCAGGCTTGGAGGGCTAGGGGTACGCAGATCCTCCCAGATTGCTCTACCAGCTTTCCTGTCTCTTCCATTGCATCAAACGAGTTGATAAGACAAATTCTTCCTGACACCCTCAGTGACTCAGCAGGAATAGAAGATCCTAGCTACGCCAGTGCCATCACCGAATGGGAGACTCTTGCTGCTCCAGCACCAAACCCTAGTGCAGCACTGGCTCACAAACAGTCAAGCTGGGATGGCCCAATTGCTGAAAAGGTGCTTGCCAACATTCTCAGGGCTGCAACATCAGATAGGGAGATTGCCCGTCTCCAGGCTGTGAGTGCACATCACTCCGGGGACTTCCTCCAAACAGTTCCCATATCGGCAATGGGAACGCGACTCGACCCTAAGACCCTCCGTATTGCAGTGGCTCTGCGCCTTGCTGCCCCAATTCACACAGAATATATGTGTATTTGCGGCGAAGTGCAAGCAGACCAATACGGTCTACATGGTCTTAACTGTTCCAAAACCAAGGGCTGGCATGCAAGACACAATGAGGTCAACGACATCATTAAGAGAACCCTTGCTACAGCTGGATGCCCTGCCGAGAGGGAGCCACGATCCCTTGCAGCAAACAAAAACCCACAACCCAGCAAACCCCCGACGGGATCACCATCTATCCTTGGAAGAATGGCAAGCTCTTAGCATGGGACTATACCTGTGTGTCCACACTGGCTGACACCTATATCCATCACAGTGTGGGGCGACAGGGAGGAGCTGCTGACCACAGGGAGGAGTACAAGATCAGCAAGTACAGGGACATTAGCCAACAGTATCAATTTGTCCCAGTGGGATCAGAGACCTTGGGATCATGGGGGAAAAAATGCCACACGTTTCCTTAAAGAATTGGGTTCCAGGACTCATCGACACCACCAAGGGGCCCAAGGGCAGCCACTTTCATGTTCCAGCGCCTCAGCGTCGCCATCCAGAGGGGAAATGCTTGCTGCATACTTGGCTCACGTCCAGCCTCGGAGGAGCTGGAGGAAATTCATGATCTTTGATACATTGTGCCATTGTATTCATGTTTATGTTTTTTTCTGTAAATGTATTTTGTTTATTAATAAATGTTCACATAGAAAAAAAAATATTATATATATATATATATATTATATTATATATATATATATTTATTTATATATTAACACTGAAACCCCTGGCTGAAGGAGACTCGAACCCACGAACCTTGGAACAAGGTACGCAGTGCTTTACCAATCTACCCACACGGTCCAGTGTGGGTAGATTGGTAAAGCACTACATTCCTTGTTCCAAGGTTCGTAGGTTCGAGTCTCTTTCAGCCAGAGATCAGTGTCTGTTATTTCGCCTGCTCTTGCGAATTCCTTGCATAATATATATATATATATATTTTATATATATATATATATATATATATATATATATATATATATATATATATGCATAGGAAATATAACCTGAGCGTTTTCATGTGATTAAATACATATCTTCAGGGGATTCGGAAGAGGAGGTAACAGAAGCACATTTTAAATGTTAAACAATGAGGTGACACCTCATTCAGAGATGACAACACCTCACACATACCTGTCCCACGTATACATTTGTCCAGCATTAAGTTATACTGTTCGCATAATATTTTTGTGAAAAATATTTTATCTCTTAAGTTTATGAACAATATTCTGGCTTATAAAACTGTCAAGTTTATACATTCCAGAACTCAAATTTGAAATATGTTGTGTATCATACTTGACAAGAGATGAAATGTGTGACATGAATTAGTGGTCAGAGAGTTATTAGGTCAGGTTAAGATAAGGTGATAGAGTTAGTGGAAGTAGAACGACGCTGCATTAATGGGAAGAAGAGCTTTTTTCACAAAGATAAAGTGGTAAACATTTGATGTGCACAATTAAACAGAATTTGCATTGGAGGGAAGGAAAGTTTATTGGACAGTGATGATCTAAGCTTATAATAGGCAGAGTTAATAGATGAGGCAAGTTAGTGTTGGAAGGGATCAGTTAGCGGGGTCCGAGTTAGTGGTGGGCATTAACAATGCCCACCATTAACTCGGATAATATATTATCCTGAGCTTGTCTACCAATACATGGGTAAATATAGTTACATTTTTTCCAGCACATAACACAGACACACAATATATTCTCCAACATATTCTCCCACATATTCTACGGACTTACATGTACATCTCATACTTCTATGTACTCTATATATCCCGAGATTTTTACTGTATGTATTACCACATGTTTGTTTCTTATTATCTTATTGTTAGATATCAGTCTTACAAGTATTAGTGAGATTCTTGTCTTCTGTCTCCCCAAGTGGTAAAAATCTTGATTAGAAAATTATAAGCACAGAAGTATACATTATTAGCAGTATTGCGTGAAATTTCTCCTTTGCTTTCTCGAAAGTCAATCTTTATTCTCATCTACTTGCTCCATTTCCCTGAGTTCTTAATGCCACTGTATATCTTCTTATTTCCTGTTTCTGTTTAATCCATTTTTTGCTAGTCTCCTTACATTTCTTTACATTCTTTCATCTATTTTTGTGGTTATGTTTCACTCTTATTTTTCCTACCATATCTGATTTTACCAAACAGATTTTTCCCGGATCTCACATTCTCAACCCTATTTTTTAATAATGTTTTATTGAATGATGACACCCAACACCCAACTCTTGCTGCTGAATTTCTATGTTGATCACGAATCATGACGATACAGAGATGGTTGGGTCACGCAGAGATACAGCCGCTACACTGACCTTTCGTTTTCACGGAAGATCGACTCTAAAACATTTTTGGACTTTCTTGTTCGCTTTCTGAGCTGGAGTCCGTGGAAACATTACACTTCCTAGTCTAGAGGATACCTTTCCTTCGAACAGGAATTACTTCACAAATAACCCGCACATAAAACAGAGGAGCTTAAGACGACGTTTCGGTCCGACTTGGACCATTTGTGCATTGTTTCAGCCACGGTATTGTGCTTGTTTATGTTATTTAAGAATTACTGCAAATTGAATTTGATAATAATCTATAACAGTTGCCAAAATACTAAGTTTTTTTTTTAATTTAAATAATTTCACGCAGTTCGGTATAATGGACGTGAATATATGTGAGGGAAAAGTTCAATAGATAGGAGTAGCAATATAGTAACAATAGTTTCATTACCGGCTACTAGTTAAGGTAGGGTAAGTCACGGTCCCGTTTTTCCCGCCTTTTCTCCCCCCCCCACCCCTAAAGTGATAGTTTGATTGCCGGCTGCTTGTTAACGTAGGGTCAGTCTAGCTCCGGCTATCCCTTCCCCTCCCTCTTCCACCCCCCCTCGAAAGGTGACGTGTGGGGCTCTGGTCAAACAATAAATCACTCGACTCACAGCTCCCAACACTACTGTAAGTACATGCCTGCCTTGTATTCTAGTGGTTTTTATTGGTTTTAAAAGCTTCACTTTTGACCAATAATAAACTTAGTCCTTTAGCCTTTGCTCTTGTTGCTGTTGTAATAATCACCACTCTTTTGAGTAATGTAACTCCCTGGAGGGATTATTTAAGCGGGGAAACCCTTTTCTTTTCAGCTTGGATGACAGGGGGGTCCCCTTAACAACGAGCGAACAGGAAAAGGGGGATACGTCCAGGATTTCCCCATTTTGCTTTTAAGTACCTTGCACCTGTATAAATTGGGACAAACTCACATCATTGCAGGGTAAAGACCTGTTTTCCCTGTAGGGGATAATAATCAGGGCGATTTCTGTAAAGAATAGCCAGTGGTGGTCCCCAAAAAACACCTGCCCCCCCCCCCCCCTCCACATAGAAACGGCTCGATTTCAACAAGCAGTGTCCCCAAATACCAGCACCCAAGTGTTAAATTAGCGTTGAATTCATTACATTTTTTTTTTTTCCTTTTTTCATTTTTTAATGTAGGTTTAACATTTCATATTTAAATGTTTTTTTTTATATTTTTTTATATAATAAAGTGTTTATGATTATCTGTTATTATTTCTTTTTCTATTCATAATTTTCCCGAGGAGGGGGCCAGCCTGGGTAATACTGAAATTTTACAGGGGTGATAAGCCTTTACAATAATTTCATCAATAAAATTTTGTCTCGTCAAAAAGTTATCTCCCATCATAAATTTGTTATTAGGTGCTATCTCTAATATTTTGTCATTCTGCTCCCCTCTATATCGTGCTCACTTTTTTTTTTTTTTCTGGGGGGGGGGAATGGTTTGTCATTCCCTTAAAAGACATTTAGTGGAACATATTTTAAGCGATTTTAAAAAGATTACCATATTACCCTATTCCTTTAGATTCAGAAAAATCGGATTTAAGTATTGTTACTTGTTTCAGACTTCTCAACAGATTGACTACGCTATTATAATGTACTACGCTATTATAATGTACTACGCTAATGTACTACGCTATTATAATGTACTACGCTAATGTACTACGCTATTATAATCTACGCTAATGTACTATGCTATTATAATCTATTACGCTAATGTACTACGCTATTATAATCTACGCTAATGTACTACGCTATTATAATCTACGCTAATGTACTACGCTATTATAATCTATTACGCTAATGTACTACGCTATAATCTACTACGCTAATGTACTACGCTATAATCTACTACGCTAATGTACTACGCTATTATAATCTACTACGCTAATGTACTACGCTATAATCTACTACGCTAATGTACTACGCTATAATCTACTACGCTATTATAATCTACTACTATTATGAATTAGTATGCAGTGATTATACATGTAACAGTTTACCTCTTTTGAACAAGCTTATTATTTAATGGCTGGTGCATCATAGGCCCAGGATATTACCTAATAAATCTTGTTTGCATGCCAACAAATTTCCTCATGTGCTAAAACAGTTAAAAAAAAAACTTGGAATCATTGTAATTCTTACTGAATACTAGATATTTGCTAATTTTACAGCATAAATTTAAAGACCCCCAAATACAGTTGGAGTTGTCTTCTGGTTACCTCATGTTAACATTTCCATCATCGGTGATTAGCTAAAGGACATGATAATTAACAACTAATAAACATCGCGTAATAATTGCCGGTGACTTCAAAATAAACCTTGTCCAAACACCCTCAGGTAGCCGATTTCCTCATGAATAATTGCTTGCAAATACCGGCTATAACTAAGCCCATTATGAGTATTTGAGACAAATGCATCTTCCATTGAGAATATCTGAACCAATGTAATAGGTCCTCTCAAAGCAGTGGTAATCACAGAGTACTGTAGATCACTACCCTATTTTTCTCATTGACACCGTATGTAAATTACCATTAGATAATAGTAAGATCTCATTTCATCTCCATGATGAGATATCAGTAAATAATTTTATTACAGGAATAAATGACATTAGTAGGAACAGATAATTTACTGACGATCGGAAAACAGATAAATGGATTAATATCTACAAAACGATATATATTGTCCTATTTAAACAAAGTATTCACAGTAAATGGGCTAAGTATCCCTTGGCTAGCAAACAGCATCCTCACGTCTATTGATAAAACACATAACTACGAAAAGCTGTGCACATTGGGAATAATAACTGAAGAACATACTAAACATTATACATCAATACTGACCTATACAATAAGGAAGTCTAAATAGCTATTTTATGCTAGCAAGTTCAGTGAAATAAGAGAGAATATGAAAGACCTGGGAAACAAATAGCTAAATTCTGGGCTCTCGAAAACTGACCAAAACCATAGATGTTGTCATAACTACAACCACATTCAGCCTGCTGAAATGATCAATATTCTAAATATTTTCATCTCTCCTAGAGGATCAACTCTAGGTAGGAAAATTCCAAGTTCCAATGTCCAAGCGAGTGACAATCCTGCTGGAAGTTTTCCAAACTCATTCTGTCTAGCTACAACTAACCATATCGAGGTCACTTTGATAATAAATTCACTGAAAAATAAGGCAGGAAACTTACCTAATTTGTTACTACTTAAGCACAAATATGCACATGTCCTACCACAAAACTGCAACACTGTTTAAATAAATCATTATCAACCAGCATTTTCCAAGCAATGCTCAAGATAGCAGAGGTTATCTCAGTTCATAAAGGAAGAGCCCCATCCGATGTAAATAAATATGACCCATATCTAACCTGCCTTAGTCATCATGAAGCTCATTCCTTCCTAGTGTCCTGCAATGTACTCAACCCCTGCTAGTTTTGTTTCATGGTCAAGTAAAAGTTAAAATGATGCAATTCTAAAAATTCTGGACTCAATTTATGTACCACTTGAATATAATGAATATTCAGTGTCTCTCTTCATAAACCTTATGAATAATATCGAAACAGTAGACCACAACATCCTGCACCTTAAACTAGAATATTATGGTATCAAAATTCATATCCTTGCATACTTAGAGTCCTAACTTAATAGCAGACATAAATTATGACTCCATCAAATGCATAACCTCGTCAACTTGGTTTACGTGGCAGAAGACCTTGGTCAGATGACCAAAAGCTCTGGCTGTGGGTCATGATACGACTCAAACCCGTGTCAAAACCCGTGACAAAACTTACCTAACTTTATCTATCGGCTCTGCAGTTGCCTCAGAGCAACCTGACCAGTTAGCAGATGTCACAACTTGTGTTCATCTTGCACTCAAATCTAAAACTACATTCTACAACTCTTTGATCCTACAATATCTATGGTATTTGTGCTTGGGGATTTACTACAGCAAATCACCTAAAACCAATAACAACTCAACGAAAAGCGGCTGTTCCAATGATTAGCTAATCTAGTGCTAAACAACACACTCCCCTACATAATATTCACTCATATTACTGTGTTTACTATATATACAGAATAATTAATTGTAATATTAACCGTGCCTGGAAATTTTCTGATTACTGCAACAGAACTCTTAGGCATTACACAACGCACAAAAATCTTTGATATCCTCTATGTCCGACTCAACTTGTGTAAAAACTCAGTGCGGATAAGTCTCTAATATCTCGAACTCTCCGCCTGAAAATTCTAAAGGTCACCCCTTCTGTCAATCGCTTCCAATCTATTGTTAAAAAAACACCGCATTACTTTAATGTGATCTCCACTATGTTTTCAGTCAATTCTGCCACTGTTATTCCAGTTTTCCTTCACCTCCCATATATTATTAGATACCTATGCTATATCATCATATTAGCACTGTAATTTAACTAGTATCACACTCCCTGCTAAAATTAACACTTATATCATGTCATATATTTATTATGAGTAAATTTTTAAGCATTTCCAGAGATGCTATACATTCATTGGTCCTTCAGTTCATTCTATATCCTGTGTAGTAATTCTGAAATTTAGATTAGTATCTGTGTTTATATCTGATTAACATTCATAATATAATTTCCAACAAATTGTTTTACATATTGCTCAATAAAACTTTGGTTGACTATTACTATTTTTACTGCTGCTACTACTACTATTAATAATAATTATAACGATAATAATAATAATGGTAGGATTATCGAGTATATATTACATAATAAAACACGTGTGTAACTAATGAAACATTTTTTGGGGCAAGGTTTCGCTCTCCTCGAGGTTTGTTCAGCCGTTACTGCTGATCGAAAAGTTGTCAGAATATGGCACATTAGTTGCTCATGTGTCCTTTTATTAACATACTATTAATGGCATTGCTACTAATTCTACTACTATATTTTCTTCACCTAATATTCTTTATTTTCCTTGCAAACTTCTTACTTTCCATTCAGTCTTATGATTTCCTCCCCGTTTTTTATTCATAAGTATGATTTGATAATGATTTTGGTTGGACGGAACCGTCAGCTGAAGTTCCTACTGTAAGTAGTAGGATATGCCTAAATTCTCTTCATAATCCAAGCTAACCTTAGGATTTTTGTAAATGTACTGAATAATTACATCGCAATAAATGGATTACCTCTAGATACGCTGAAACAACACTATTTGCAGAGTAAATCTTAATATAACGGCAATATTTTACTCTCTCTGGAGCTTTATCAATTAAAATGGCTAATGAACACATTATTTCAAATATTTTAATTAATTAAGGCAAGTAAAGAACATTACAAGGCTCGGTAATTGTGTCTAAATTAACACATCATCGATTTGTTACTCCTACTTCAATTTTTTAAACAAATTATTAACCTCTGATGAGAACATAAGAATTACAAATATCTCCAACAAGATTATTTAGAAATACAATTTGTAACGTTGTTTAGTTAAGGATAAAATTATTAAATATACATTACGCTTAATATATGAGGGAACAATTGATGCTAATGATTACCTTAAGAGTAACGTTTCTTTAACATTCAGCTGACGCAACATGCCCCATTATGTTCCTCATATCCCTGAATGATAACTAATAACCGATACGGTCAAATTGTGTAAACAAGACACGTTTACAAACACTGAGACATATTTAATAGAAAACTTTTTGAGGAAGAAGTGGTTAAGATCCCAAGAAGCCTACTGTGTAGGTGATACATTTCGAAATATGCCTAACCGTTGCCTGTGTGTCTTACCTACCAAGATCCCAAAACCCTAAACTTTTCCTATGTTCTAGTGTTTCATCCCGTGTCTTTTTAAACCAAAAGTCATCCATTTTATCTCCCTCTACGAAACCATACATATATGCTTCTAGATAAAGGTGATATCCAATGCAACAAGAAATCGCCTTCAAGGGAGAAAAAAGTCAGCTATAAAACCCTGTAATATTAACTTAAATTAAAACGTCTTAAATAAAAATATATCTCCCTTTATGGAGCCATACATAGCGCCTTAACGCAATATTAGAGAAAAATATGACTTACAACGCAATTAGACAAGACTGAAAAGTAACGAGATAGTGAAGAAAAACATTCAAATCAGAAAATAGTTCTTGAAATCATAAGTACACGCAAATACATGTTCCAAAATATCTTAGAAGAAAAAATACACCAGTTTAAAGCTTTAATGTATATGAAAAGTGCGAGTGTAATTGAAAAAAATATTAAATATTGTGCACTGGAAAATCGATTCGAGAAAGCAATCTGAGTAAACACCAGCCACTACTGTTCACAACTCCTTCATACAGTAGGTGAATACGTCGTTACCTGCAGGCACCACCTGTGAACTACTATTGCAGAAATTGTGTATTGCAGACCTGCAGTTGATTGCTGGCACTATAAACTTCGAGAGATGAAGATTGCAAGGGAGTCAGCATTGAATGAATAGTAACATTTTCTTTCCCATATTCTCTCTAACTTTCCGCAGGTTGAGTCGCCAGAGAGGACTGACCAGGACTTTTTTTTAATCTATATTTGTCAGTGAATACATTTAATGTGTTGATTTCATAATGTCGTTTTCACATTACAATGTCCTAGTGACTTGATGCAAAAGAGGAATTTTATAAATAGGAAACTGAAGTGTACTGAGTAAACAGCAGATAATTGTTTTTATTATACGATTTTTAACGTTATGTTCTACGGTTGCTTTCAAGGAAATGCAGTTTTCTTGGAAATGCAGTTTTCATGGAAATGCAGTTTTATGGGAAATGCACTTTTACTGTAAATAAAGCTTTCTTGGAAATGTAGTTTCATTTGAAATAAATTATTATAATCAAATATAGCGGCCGTCTGCAAGAAGGGAAGATAAGGTAAGAGCGGTAGGCGGCGTTGTTGGAGGTAAATCCTGCGAGCTTGCTGGTAAACAGGACAATCCGCAAGAAAAGGAAGAACTGAAATAGGGACCCGACAAACCTAACAGAGAGGAACAGAGTGTCGCTCCATGAGATACCCCATGGGTAAGGCGAGTACAACAGCTACGGAGACGAGAGAGCACAGTCTCCCGAGTACGGCAACAGTGGTAAGAAGATGGCCACAAACCCAAAAGCGATTTAATAGAGTGTAATTTTCTATGGTGCATGCTCGACCGCCGTTGTTACCTACGGTTTCGAAAACGGGCAGAGTTGACAGTAATCCCTGAACGAAATACCTCTATAGGAGACCGGAAGATCACGCACTGCTGACCGCACAGCAGCATCTGCCTGTTCATTGCCCTGCTCATCAACGTGTCCAGGGACTCAACAGAAAATGAGGTTTTTGTTTCTGCTAGCTATACTGCACAACCAAAGTTGAATGCGAAGGACTAATGGATGAAGGGACTCAAATTGTTTAATGGCTTGTAAAGTGCAGAGGGAATCCGAAATGATCACAAACGCCGAAGGAGACATCCATGTAATGCAGAGAAGCACTATGAGGATGGCATACAAGTCGGCGGTAAAAATACTAGCCGAGCCTAACAAATGACCTCGGACAACATCGTCAAGGAACAACACCGTCAGAAGATTTAGAACCATCTGTATAAACAGCAACAACACGAGCATGCGGCCGGAAGTGATCAAGAAAAAGAGAGCTAGGAGTCGTTGGTAGGAGAGCTTTGGAGAACGGCATTAGGGGAGAACAGACTTGAACCCTCAGAACCCCCCAAGGGGGAAGGAAAAAGGCAGACGCAACATGAACATATAAGGGAGGAAACTGAAGAGAAGACCAGAGTGAAGACGAAGAGAAAACAGACGGAGTAAGCAGGAGCGCCGAACAAATAACGGGCTTCTATTAACGCCTGAGACCAGCCTATACGTAGAAGGAACACGAAGGTCATGAGAACGGACACGAAATAACGAAGGCAAGTTAAGGAAGGAACATTCGCCTCAGCAAAGAGTCTTTCAACAGAGGATGAACGAAAGGCACCAAGGCATAAACATAGACCCTATGATGAAGGGGATCTAACTTAGAAAGACTTGTAGGAGAAGCCGCAGAATAGACTTGGTCGCCATAATCCATCTTTGACAAGACTAGTGTGGAATGCAAACGGAGGAGAGTCCGGCGATCTGCGCCCATGAACGATGCGCAAGAATTTTAAGGAGGTTCAGCCGACCATGGCAAACTGCTTTCAAAAAGGAAATGTGAGGTTTCCATATCAACCGGCGATCGAATATAAGGCTAAGAAACTTGTCAACCGTATCACATTCCGGGATACGTGAGCCGTGCAAATACAGTGGAATATCTAGAACAAGAGGAAATCTAGACAGACACAGATAAACACACACAGACACACGATTCTGCTTTTGACTCTCGCCTCGGCAGGTCATAGCAGCTCTCCTTACATACTCAGTCTCCCTACGATCCCCATCGGGGAGGGGAACCTTTACCAGCGTTGTTCTCGCCTTGACTTGCACGATGAGCTACGCAAATCGTGTAAAGATCAAGCCAGTGGTACCGTTGATGATTCAACGAAGCTTGCTCTTGCAACTGTTGTGCAGGGAGCATTGCATGTTAAATTCAATGCTATTCTGACACTCAATGAAGCACTCATTGTTGTATGTCACGATGATGCTGAAGCAGAGAAGTTACTCACTACAGAAGCCACCACTACTCTTACTGCTCAAGGATTTACTGATACATCATCTCCTGCCCTCAGGGCAAGGAAATCAGTATTCCTAAAAAAACTGGACAAGATTCTGACTTCTCAACCAATTGCTGAACTCACGTCATCCATTGAAACTCAAAATAATTGGGCTACTGTTGACAGCATTACTAAAATCCCGAATGCATCGTCTATGCTCAAGGTCATCTTTACCGACGTGAACATGGCTGCCACTGCTCTGGACGAAGGTCTTGCTGTTTACTACTACTACATCAGTCCCACCTACACAGAAGCAGAGAGTTACCACTACATCCAACATTGCTGGAACCGTTATTCTTATCTTCACACCACCAAAGCATGTCCAGTAAAAGACAAGAAGTTCTGCACTACATGTGGTAGTGAGGGACACACCTTCAGTTCCTGTACCGCTGCTGCTCCAACACAACCAGCGTGTTTAAACTGCAAAAGTAATGATCATCATACATTGGCAGCAAAATGTCCTACAAGAAAGGATATTATGAAGAAAACACAAGATGCAGCAAAGAAAAAATCTACTAACAACACACCAACGTATGCGGCAATTGCAAAGTTGCAAGCAGACACTACAAAATTACTTCAAGTATCTACTCAGCCCGCCTCCACCACCACCACCATCACTCCTCCAACATGTGACGTAACGAAGATTCACTACTGTCTACTATACGCTCACATGCAAACATGGCTGTATCTGGATCCTTTAACTCTACCATCAACGAGTTATTTGCATTAAATAACATGCCATCATTTACATTTCCAGCATCTCCACCTTCTGAAGAAATTCTCAAATTCACCAAAGACTTAATCACCAACTCTGCTGCAGAAGTTCCATCAACACCACCTAGTGACGTCAATCCAACAATGACCAATGAGAAGCCTACACCGCCACCACCCCTCACTGAATCCAACCAATCAGAAGCCTTGCCATCAGAATCATCTTCCTATTCGTCTATTGAAGATGACAACGAAGCAACACCACCTTCCTCAACTTCACCACCGCCTTCTCCGCCTCGCCCACGTCGATTACCTGGAACACTATGGGTTAAACACAAAGGACTCATGTTCTACACCATGAAGCAATGCCCCAGCCCAATGACTCCCCTAGAACTCATCCAACATCTCCAAGACAGCACTGCAACGTGCACCACCGACGAAAAGCCATACCCTACCGTCAACCAAATAATCCACCAACTCCAAACCAATGAACTCTTATACAGAGTTCCCATAGGTGTGATACAACTCTCTAAAACAAAATTCAAAGCATTGATAACTGCACTAGGAAATAAATAACTCATCCTGCTTGCTGCCTACTGACACTCTCAGCTCCCGCCGCTGCCTTCGCCATCCTCTCCTAGTGAGCCAAGTAACGACATCATTCAAGCCTCTCCATCTACGCCTCCAGTACTTCGGTACCACATATCCCAAAGTGGTTGGGCCACTTGCCTTGATTCCTCCTCTTCCCCTCCTTCCCATCCTTTTCCAGTTATTTCCATCCTTCCTTATCCTTCTTCCTTCCCATTTCACGACAGCTCTCGTCGTCTTATTCGATTCAATTCGAGGAAATCTAGTGAAGATAATGAAATTGGTTTTCGCACTAGAAATTTTAAATCCATGGGAAGTGGCGCAATGGGAAACACAGTCAACCGCATCCTGAAGGGAGGCTGCTACCAAGTGACAGTCAGTGTCTGCGTAAGCAACAGCGAAGTCATCCACGTAAAGCGGCGACAAATATGCGATGAAAGGAAGGGAGGTTGTATGCAGCCAAGAGAAAAAAGATAATGCTAAGGACGTAACCTTGTAGGACTCCCTCAGCCTGAAGAATGTCTGAGGAAAGCGAGGCGTGAACATAGACACGAAAATGTCTTTCAGATAAGAAAGCAGCAAGGAAGGTTGGTAGATAAGCGAGGAGGCCTTAGTAGTGGGCCTGGGCTAAGATGTTATATCGACAAGTGGTGTCATCTGCCTTTTCTATATCAAAAAAGGCTGCCAAGGTGGAGTGTTTATTAGCAAAGGCATTTTGCACATATGTATCTAAGTGGATCAAGGGGTCCAAAGTAGAGCGGCCCTTGCGAAAGCCATATTGGCTAGGACAAAGACTATTGTGAGTCTCCAAATACCATATCAGACGTCTATTCACCAATCGTTCCATCACTTTGTAGACTACACTGGGCAGAAGAATGGGACGATAGTGAGATGTATCAATCCCCGAGGTGTCTGGTTTGCATAACGGTAGTACAATGGCAGATTTCCATTGTTGAGGAGAATCGTCCAAACTAGATTGAAAAGACGCAAAAAGACTAAGGGCTGTAGAATGCAGATGCTGTAGCATACAGATATGAATATCATCTGGCCCACATGCCGATGACCGGCAAGGGGAAAGCGTGGACTTTAGCTCTAAAAGAGTAAAAGGTATGTTACATGTCTCCATCGCATTAGAAGAGAAATCCAAGGGTGATTGTTCCCTGGCAGATTTAGAAGCGAGAAACGAGGGAGAGAGATGAAACCCTTGGGAGACACGGACAAGATAGTTCCCGATTTTCATGGCAACTTCAAGAGGTTCTGCAGCATTAAGACCAGCATCCCGCAAAACGGGAGCTGGGTCGGAAGCATACTTGCCACACAGCTTCCACGCAGCACGTTTCAAACGCACTGCACGGGCACACGCAGGAGACCACCAAAGCATGCATGTCTGAGAATGTCTGAATGAGGTTTGAAAAGTAGGACGTGATGCTGCAGTCAAAACTAAGGTCGAAAGCTGGTGCACCAGCTCATCAATAGAGGACGAAGGGTCCCCACAAATAGCAGTAAGATATTATAAGTCCCAGTTCGATCGTCCAAATTGCCAGCGGGGGCTACGAAGAGGTCGGAAATATGCAGTAGAATTAGGAATAATAGGAAAGTGATCACTGTCATGCAAATCCGGGAGAAAAAACCAAGCGTAATCAAGTGCAACTGAGGAGGAGCAAATAGAAAGATCAGTGCAAGAGAGACAGTGCGAGTCAAAATGGGTGGGAGCACCTGTGTTTAAAACATAAAGAGGATGAGCAGTGAAAAGTCTTTCCAACTGATCACCACGAGAGTCACAGTTGGACGCTCCCCAATGATGAGCGTTAAAATCGCCTAACAACAAAATGGGCGGCGGCAGAGAAGAGCTTAAGAAAGCAACATCCGAGATACAGAATGCACGGAAAGGGGAAACATATACAGTGAACTGCATACCACCTGTGCAAATAAATACGAGCTGTAGTATAATTCATTAGAGAACGAGCAAGGACTTGTTGAAACGGTATACCAACGTGCACAAGAAGCGCAGTCTCATTAAAAGTTTCACCAGGAAAGGGATCAGAAGAATGCAACAGTACATATCCCGAAACAGGACGGATAACCCCTGAACGATCTTGAGGCTCTTGTAACCCGACGCATATGTGGGAAAATTGGTAGAGCAACACCTGGAGCTCTCTCCAATTACCCCTGAGGGCAGGAATTTTCTATTGTATATAAGTTGTTATTCACAAAGATAAACCATACCACGGGCGTGGATAGAACCCGCGATCAGAGAGTCTCAAAACTAAAGACCATCGGGTTGGCCACTGTCTGGAGTTTTGAGACTCTCTGATCTCGGGTTCTATCCTCGCCCGTGGTATGGTTTGTTTGCAATCGTGTCATTACGATTTCGCGGGTCACAAAGATAAATAACGCAATACAATTTATGGGCTAGTAGGGTTAGGGAAGTAATTGTGTGGAGGCAACAGAAAACGAGTAAGCAGGGAAGAATCGGAATGTTCTGAAAGAAAAGATTGCTGTGAGGGTTGTGAAAAATAAAAAGGGGCATAAGGAGGCACACCGGTGTCCATCGAGGGTTTCGTCTCCGCAATATAGTGGGAGATAGCGCCAAGCTTTAAAGCGGATTAGGAAGATACCAATACCATGACTTCAGAGAAGTGAGGTAGAGGAGGTAGAGATCGGGGAGACTATGGAAGGAACCAAAGGGGTCTGAGAGGGGAGAAGAGAGGAGAAGAGACCTGAGGTTGAACAGGAGAGGAAGAGGGACTGGGGAAGAAGTCTGGGGGGAACAGGAGAAGGGACCACACGAGGGGAAAAGGTCAACCTTTACCTTCTCGTGAGAGTTAGAAAGGGGGTGAGAACTAGGCACCGAAGCCGAGAAGCAGAACTGTTGGAGAACTGTAAGCACTGGAGGAATGCGAGGAGACCTGGGCTTAGGAGACAAGTTCAACTTCGCAGGTGAAAGGCGCAAAGAAGGCGCAGGTGTGTGAGGCCTCGCAGACTGAGAAACTACGTGGGCAGAAGATAAAGAAGTAGAGGTAGGAGGTGGTAGGGGTTTCAGAGGGTAAAACCACGAAAGAATTAGAGACGGGGGTGACCCCAGAAGACACGGCACCAGAGGAGCTGGTAGGCGGAGGTACCGCCAAGGTCTCCCAGCTACTCTAGAATAAGGAACACGAGGAAGATTTCCCTGAAGGCGGAGCCGAGAGACATCCGTAACATATGTAAGACCTTTGCTCTCCTTAAGACAACGGATTTCTCGTTCATTACGATAGACCTGACATCATCGGGAATAAAGAAGAGCGAGTTTCGTTGCAATTAAGACAAGTGGGGAGAAAACTGCATGATGTATCGGCATGATCGGCGGCACCGCAGACCAGACACTCCGCCGTAGACCTGCAGTATTTAGCTGGATCTCCGAAGCGCCAACAATTTCCACACTGTAGGGGCGTAAGGACCACTCTACGGACCCCTAGGTGATGTCCTGCTATATAAACAGAGGACGGGAGTTCACGACACTTATATTGGAAATAAAACTTTCATGGAAATGCAGTTTTGTGGGAAATGTATTTTTATTGGAATTATAGCTTCCAAGGCAATGCAGCATTTATGGAAATGCAGCTTTTATAAAAAATGCAGCTTATATTAAAATGCAGCTTTTAAAAATACGGCTTTCATAAAAAAATGCGCCTTTTATAAAAAATAGTTTATTAAAATGCAGCTTTTATGGAAATGCCAGCACATTTAATGGTGAAATAAATGCTGTTAATGTAGGCGACTGAGATAATTAATGTTCAGGTGAAATAATTAGCAATTATATAATTAAAGATTATTCATTATTTAAACAATCAAAATATTATCATCACAATTATTTAACAGAAAAATTACTTCATATATCAGTGCCTGAATTTTAAAGACCTTATTTTTTATTTTTTTTTATTAACACCTCGGCCGCTGCTCACCGAGGCAGGGGGACCCGAAAACGAAGTAGCACTTTCATCATCACTCACCTCATCACTGTCTTGCCAGAGTGCAGGTACTGTAAATCCCACCTCCAGTACTCATGTCCTACTAACCATTTTCCCACAATCTCTTGGGACAAATAGTGGATAGCGGTAGAGTGGATGGTGGCATAGAGGATATTAGAATAGTGGATAGAGGCATAGTGGGTAGTGTCATAGTGGATAGTGGTATAGTAGATAACGGCATAGTTGTGGATGGTGGCTTAGAAGAAGATGGAGAGAAGTTCATCACTTATAATAGTCATAATCACTACAATAATCATTACTATGATTAAGAACATTATAATCAGCACTCTCATAATCATTATCATAATCACCAGCATTTCCATAATCACAACTGTATCATCACTCATGTAACCATTACTATAACCACTACTGTAATTACTATAACCATTTCTATAATCATCACTACTGTAATCATTACCATAATCATCATTTCTGTAATCACTATAATCACTACTGTTATTACTACCATATTTTCTCATAAATAAAGATAAACCAATCTTAACATTCTTCGCTTTTTTTATAAATAATTACTTGAACAATTTTTTTTATCTTCAATGTAACACTTGCTAGTAATCTATAAATTAACTTCAATATATTAATCAGTACCTCATTATCTTCACTACAATTATCAATACTATCTTCATTATTTTCGCTACAATACTCAGTACTATCCTCATTAATTTCAGTACATTAGTTGTGCAAGAATGGTATATAATACCGACAAGATGAAATTAAGACACATGTGCAACATCTGGGTATCTTTATTGTAGACGTTTCGCCATCCAGTGGCTTTATCAATACAAATTCTAGGACATAACTTGAAGACAGTAGGACTATATACAGAAGATGAGGTAATCAGTAGGTGCTCTTCGCACCTACTCCAAGGTTGAGGGACTGATTACCTCATCTTCTGTACATAGTTCTACTGTCTTCAAGTTATGTCCTGGAATTTGTATTGATAAAGCCACTGGATGGCGAAACGTCTACAATAAAGATATCCAGATGTTGCACATGTGTCTTAATTTCAGTACATTAGTTATAATTTATTCACTATCGTTTTCACTGCCCTGTTCTTAACAACTTTCTATTATAAACAAAACAGTCGTCGAACTTAAAATATCTAATAGCAAGATCAAATAGATCGTGTTCACTATATAATGTGATATTGTTAAATTATATTAAACGGTTAGCGCTTCTGTTAGAATATATATCCCAGTGGTGTTAACAAGCTAATCTGACCTTCAGAAAAAAATAATATAGTCGTTAGGGTTGTCTTTGGAGGTAAAGTTATTCAGCAATTGTGGCGAGGAAAAGAAAACTGCTTGGGTGTGGAAGTTATGGCTAGGTTCCTCTGGTAAACTGGAACGGGAAACCCGCAACTCTGAAGAAAGCAAAATGAAAAATCTACGTAAGATGTTTTAAGTAAGAGGTAGTGATTCTCAGTGCGTTGCAGGGAGCTAGTGGAGCCTCCTTCCTTTATGGGATGAAGACTGTTGGTCCAGCAATGCTCCTCTCTTGCAGAGGCAGTCGCCGTCTGTGTGGCATTATGGCACACGACTCCTTTGATCTCCTCGTAGATCTTGAAATTGGGGACAAATTACGACAGATTCATACCACAGTTTATATACACAACGACCTTAAAGACGACAACGTGATGGTGGAAGGATCATCTGAAAGACCAGTGGTGAGGGTCATTGACTATAGCTTGAGATGCTTAACTGGAAAATCCTCACCCAGCTGCCAAGCTTCCGTGCTTCACATGTCTTTTCCTACAGTTATCTAGGAGAGGCATCTATGAAATGTTATCTCCGCGTTATGATAAATTGACAAATTTTTCAGCCAAGCCATGAATGCCAACCCACTCAGACACCCGGTACTGAATATAATGATAAAGATAATAAAACATTAAACTACATCTTCACCTCAATGATATGAACAACGTCAATGCAGTTTAGAGGATAAATTCCCCAAAGCGTATACGCCGTTCCACACGTGGATCCTTTAGAAAGAGAAAACTCGATCCCTCACCTGACTGTAATTAGAAACGTAAGCGCAGTCCCACAACAGTGCGCGCTTAAAAATGTACAGGCAGATGCTGTTTTACACCGAGGCGTCTTAAAAATGGGCAAACTGAAACACTCAATGGCGTTCAAAGCCTTTGTTGCCATTTCACATGCAGGTGCTATAACACGCGTTAACGTAAATCATCTGAACCTGGCACCTGCCATCTACATATGTATTAAATTGGTCTCACTTTGAGGCGTCGGTACCAACTCAAGAATTATCTTCAGTCGTGAACTTTTAAGAGTCAATAACCGAAAAGTATATTTTATTTAATTTTACACATCATTTTGAAAGATTTATATAAAAGAAGGAAATTTAGCATTAACAATGAAGCAAGGTGAGATAGAGGGGTTCGGACAATAAAAAAACGGACACTATAGACAAGATTGGAGAAAAGCCGAAGACAGTAAATTGAAGATTAAGATAATGATGGTGAGTGAGTGTGGCATCGCTTGCTAAGTCATTACGGTTGTGTTGCTAAAAATAGTGATTAGTTATTATACTCATTTGTTTATCAATAAAATTATCATTTGTTTAATCAAAGATGTTTATTGTAGTAAGTTATATTAACAGAAATAATGATAGTAGTTATAACTGAAGTGATGTAATTATCATTACGCTCTCCCATACCCCCAGTGAGAGCGACTTTATGACCCCTGTCGGCCATGACTAATAGGAAGGAGCCGATCCAGGCCCGGGGTGCCTGGTTACTGTTGCTGCCTCTGGTCCTGATACTGTTGTCTTTGCGGGGAACGGGGAGAGCCCTGTGCCCGTCACACAAGGTTTCCAGGATTACAGCCTTGATGTGTCCTCGGCCAAAAAGGTTGGCTTTTATCCCTGCTCTACTCGGATGTTCTTGAAGTTCATTTGTTTGAGTAGTGGACGGAGACCAACAAGTGTCGAGGACCTGTAATGACCTTGGCTAATTTCGTAGAGCACTATTTCACTCGTGCTTAATGGATAAAGGTCTTTGCTGACGGGTTAGTGAAAGAGGGCAATGTTGTTTTTGCTGGGATCGCAGATGAGGATTCTTACAGTACACAACTTAGAAAATTCTCTGTATTCACCTAGGAACACTACGTAATCCTCGCATTTCTTGTCCTGTAAGTTCCTTAATTTATATTCGGTTTGCGGTGTATTTAGAGTTCCAATTTACTCTGTCTCTCTTGAAGCATGCTTCAGTCCACCCTGTGATCCAAAAGATTTACAAGTGGTTAGGTCGGCTCCGTGAGCCACGATGCCAAGACAAAGGCTGCTGCAACGAGCCTTCTGTATATTGGACTTTTGCGTACAATGATTTGATGGTCCAAATCGTTAGATGTACTTAGAAAGTAGCTGATACAGTGGTCCCCACAGTCCAGCGGCAGAACGTGTGTTTGGTACTTCATGATGAGACGACGCTATTGACCGAAGACTAGGCATACACCTCTCAGCCATAGCCACTTGTTCACAGGTGCTCCTGTTATCCTCTGTGTAGCATGTGAGATGCAGACTACTGAGGAATGTATTTTAAAAGAGCCCACAGCATAGTGCTTTTCCCCCTTTATCATAATTTTATCATTACCTCGGTGATTGTTGTTCGTCGTTGTGAAGTCGAGCTACATCGCCCATTTGCCCCCAAACTCGCCGAGCGGCAAAAAATTCTACATTAAAACTGACTGAGCTTATAGAGGTGAAAACGGAAAATTTGGTTTCTTGCAAACCATTGCGAAGTTTACCTTGTTAAAACTGAAATCTTGCAACTTTCATTTTTTATTTTTTTTTTTTAACAACGATATAAGGTTTCTAAACTGAGTCGTGAACACTGAACGTTCATTTTGGGTGAGCACAAACAATTTGATTAGTACCATCACTGGACTCTTATTGTGAAGGCTCTCGTTATCCACTTTACTGTTTTCCTGACCTTTCATATATTTCTTGTGCTTGTTTTGACTTTTCCATTCTGTTTAGTCGTTTGAATATTATTGTTCATTTTCCACTGGAAGTTTTTTTTAAGTATCTTAATCAAGTCTATACAGTCTCCACAATAATACCATAAATATGATTCAAAAGAGTGTGGCAAGGTATGGAGGTCGTGTAGTCTTAGTAATGGAGAGAGTATTCTTTCCAGGTTTGAAATTCTGCCGTATATTAATAGCCCCTTCAAGGCAGTCGAGGGCCGCGGGTAACTGCAGTAGGCCTACAGCACTATACAAATTGCAGTTTTGCGTAGCTAATGCAGCAATGTATGTGAGTGGCTGTGTGGTTATGTACCTGGGGTCGAGTTTCGGCTCTCTTGGTCCCATCTTTTTAACTTGTTATGGGGGATCACAGAGATCTATGGAACGTGAGGTAATCATTTTGAACTATGTCGAGGCTAACTCCAGATCCTTGTATCAAGAGCCCTTCCCTATGACTTCCGAAATGGCATGAATATTTAATTCTAATTCATTACTAAATAGTTGTTTATTGCCTTGGGTTCTAGGGAGAAGGAGAGGAACCATACCGCTAAGAAATACATGGAATCAGGTGACAGAGTATTGCACAGTGAATTATTTTCTTGAAATTATTTGATGAAAATACTGAATCGATAAACATGTCTGAACAGTTTAGTTTAGAATTAATTTCAAGTTAAACCGTAAATTTTTTTTTTTGAGTTAATTATGCTGTTGACTAAATAAACTTACTGAGGAATACAGTTCTTGGTCTGCGAATTACCAATATTAATATATTACACTCGGATTAGTGCATGCAGTACAAGAAACACTAATCACTAGCCTGGTGCCACAACTTTGTTGCAAATGTGTAGTTTACTAGGCGCCAAAGTTATGGTCTAGTCCGATTGTGTGTTGTTAGGACTCCATACTTGTCTCAAAGTTTGTAGGTTCCAGTCTCCACTGCCCAGAAATAAATGTGTGTATATATATATATATATAATATATATAAATATATATATATATATATATATATATATATATATATATATGTCGTGCCGAATATGTAAAACTGGTCAATTAGCAAGAACTCATTTATAATTAAGTCCTTTCTCAAATTTTCTCTTATACGTTTAAAGACATATTTTTCTCATTAATGTTAATGTAAAAAATTTTAATTTTGCACCAAAAGAATCTTAGAAAACTTACCTAACCTTATTATAGCAACCGCAATTTATTTTAGCCTAACCCAACTAAATATATTTTAAATACGTTTACAATAATTTAATACTAAATAAACAAAATCAAATATTTTTTTTTCGTTAGGTTCAGAATGATTTTGGCGAAATTATTGCATACACAAATTTTCACTTGTCCTATATGGCAAAATGAGCGTTGCTATTTAAGCCAAGATCGCAAGTTCTGCCTATTCGGCACGACATATATATATATATATAATATATATTTAATATATATATATATATATATAATATATATATATAATATATATATATTATATATATATATATATATATATAATATATATACATATGTATATATATATATATATGACATTGTGACTAACCAAGGATTCGAATCCATGCTGCTTTGGCACAGGACCACGCAATCCTACAAGAACTAAGCACCCAGCCAAGCTAGGTGTGTTACCCTTGGTTCGAGGACATACGGTGGGTGGGTGCCTTGTAGCATTTTGCATACTAATGATTTTATGTAAATGACCAAGAATAAAATACATCTCTTCCATCTATTCCTTTTTCTATAAGCATTATATATGTAATTTAATGTGTGTAATAAGCTAGTGTGTGTGTGTGTGTGTGTGTGTGTGTGTGTGTGTGTGTGTGTGTGTGTGTGTGTGTGTGTGTGTGTGTGTGTGTGTGTGTTGCACAGATTTTGCATAACAACAGAGATCACACCTGTAGCCTCTCCAGATTAAGATAAAAGTATTCTAGGCATTGCTGCAACGAACAGTTTGATTGTGCAGTTTATCACACACAGAACAAGAAAACAATTCAAGCGATTTATTTGATCAGAAATGTTTATAGAAACAACTCCAGAAATAGCTAATACAAAAATGTATTAACACCGCGATGGCACCGAATACTAAGCATATAATTAGTTAACAGGACTAAACCCTCGTTCTGAAGGTGGAAAAATAAGCACAAAAGAAATATAATGTCATCCTCTGACAATGTTTCGCCCACACAGTCGGTTTTATCAAGTCACAAACAGATCTGTTTGTGACTTTATAAAGCCCACTGTGTGGGCGAAACGTTGTCAATAAAGGATGACATTATACTGCTTATGTGCTTATTTTTTCCATTGTGTCGGTATTTTATACCATTTATTTCCTCGTTCTGAAGTTACTCGTTGAATCACCTTAATAAATCCTTGCATTTAACTCCTGTTGCTGCTTTGTTGCAGTGCATGACACTTACCGCACTTAATTTTTTGCCCTATCTGGCTCAGCTCTTACACCAGACCAATTCCATGCATCTGACTAACCTAAGTCTGACTTAGGTCATGTGTCTAACTCTTATATATAAGTTCCCCATCTTAATTTTCACTTAAACCTCACCATACCTTCAAGTACAAACGATCTCGCCTCTCTAATTACCCCGTGTTGAGAGTGACTTTCCTCAGAGTGGTGGTTATTGGATCTTCGCCTTTACCATCAGGATTGGTGCGTCAGTGGCTGCCTCCCCAAGGGCAGGAAACCTCCCTCTGCACTCCTGTTGCTGTCTGAAGTCTCCACGCCTCAGACTGTACGTGTAGTCTTCACGCCATACAGCCAGTGTTGCCTCTCCTCGCCGTTCACAGCCAGTGTTACCTCTTCTCGCCGTTCAGGGCATACAGTGCTTCATCAAGCTACAGCTCACCACCTCAGTGTCCTTTCCCTCCAGTGACGGACTCCAGAAGAAAACTTTAAAGTTATAGCCAAGTATTCTCACAGATTTGGCCGCCACAACTGATTATTCATCTTTACGATGCCTTCAATACCTTCCACTTCCTTCCCCCTTACCACTCCTCTACCGCCAACACTTGCCTCTACTCCGTCTTCTACTGCGTCTAAGGCCAACCCTACCTCTACTTCTTCCAAACCCAATTCTTTCTCGCTTAACCTCAAATACTCTATTTCTGATCATGCCACTATCTGTCCTGGAAATTTATTGTACCAGATCACTGGCGCATCTCAGCTGAAAGTCTTTAAAACCAACTCAGGCTTCAAACTTCTTGACAGACATTCTTACGAAACGTACACCTCAACCGAGACCATGCAAAAACTTCTCAACGCAGGTTTCACTATTGTTTGGACTCCTGAGCACCACGCCTAATACACAGTGATGGCAATGCATGTAGACTATTCCCTCCTGACTGCCTATGACACAGACGAAGAAGTCTTAATCAAAGACACTAGTACTAAGAACAAAGTCTCTGTTGACGATATTTACAGATCTGAAAACTCTAACATCCACAAAATACGCTGTTAACTCCTTCTGACGCCTCAACACTCTTCAATCAAGGAATCCTTGCCAAGATCATCCGCATTCCTCCAAACACTCTCTTCACTCCGAACTTCCACCCCGTCACACAATGTCTGAAATGCTATAAATTCGGCCACGGCAAACACTCGTGCACATCCACACAAATCTGCTCTAGATGTTCAGCAACTGGCCACTTCTGGAATACTTGCAACCTCTCCCTTAGATGTTCTAACTGCGGCGGGTCACACACTGCAGTTGCAAATTCCTGCCCTTCTAGAAAAGACATTCTCTCCTCCCTCAGAGCAAGCCACCCTCCCTCCCTCCCCAACCCCTTCCCTGCACCTCCCCCCTCCCTTCCATACCTCCCTCCCCTACCCCCAATGCATGGGTTACTCCACTCACTTGGTCTACCTCTTTACTCTACATACATCAAACACCTATACCTACACTAGACTACAAAACTAACTGTCCACTCGCCACTGCTGCCCACTCTGCGATGGTAATCTCTCAAACTTACCAATCAGACTACTCACATGTCCTTAACCTAATGTTATCCGCTAACAATCTTCCCTTTTTAATTATCCCTCCTTTCTGCTTCTCTTCTAAGCCCCCTACAACCTCTCCCTCCTCCATCTCTCTCACTCCCCCACTTCCTACACCCACCAGCTCTCCTCCTCCCCTACCCTTCTTCACTACATCTACCCTTCCCACCAATACCCCTACTGTTGCTGCAACGACCACCCCTCCCCCAGCCTCCATACCCACTTCCTCATCCCCAACCAAAGCTTCCAGTCCCTCATCCCTTACCATTGCCTGCACTTCCTCATCCCCACCCAAAGGTTCGACTTCCTCTGCATCCACCTTCGCCCACTCCTCCACCACAACCAATCTTCATCCAGGTCCAACTCCACCTCCTCCAGCCAAAATCCACTTAAACCTAAACCTGTCCCAACTTCTGACAGATACAACAAAGAACATAAAACTAGATCCATCTCTTCCTCCCTGTGAGGGAAAAGTTCAATAGATAGGAGTAGCGAGGGAGTATATAGTAACAATAGTTTCATTGCCGGCTACTTGTTAAGGTAGGGTAAGTCAAGCTCCCGCTATTCCCGGCTTTTTTTCCCCCCACCCCGAAAGTGATAGTTTGACTGCCGGCTGCTTGTTAAGGTAGGGTCAGTCTAGCTCCTGCTATCCCTTTTTCCCCCCCTTTCTCCCCCCCCCCTTCAAAAGGGTGACGGGGGGGGCTCAGGTCCAAACAGAAATCACTAGACTCACATCCCAGCACTACTGAAAAGAAACATGCCTGCCTTGTATTCTAGGAATTTTTGGTTGAAAGTTCATTTTTGACCAATAATAAATTAGTCTTTCAGTCTTGCTCTAATTGACTGGAATAGCCCACTCTTTGGGAAAAGATTTCATGGAAGTGATTTCTTAAGGGGGGAAGTAACCTGTCTATCTTCCACTTGGATGACAAGGGGGTCACCTCCCAAATAAACGAGAAGAACTGATGGAGAGGGGCTAACTCCTGAGACTTCCCCTTTTTGGTTTTAAATTACCTGAGCCCTGTATGAAATTGCGGGACGAACCCCTCACATTGCAGCGGTAAAGAACCTGTTTTCCCCTTTTCATCGGGATAAAAAACTCACGGCATACTGTGAAGAACAACCTGGGTTTAAACCAACACCTCCCCCCCCCCATCATCGGAACGGTTCGATTCCAACAAGCAGTGTCACCAACACCAACCCCCAAAGTTTTATTTAGCGTTAAATTCATTATTTATTTTTTTTCTTTTTTTTTTTTTTCATTTTCTTTAATGTAGGATTAATTTTCATTTTTAAAGTTTTTTATATTTTATTTTTCTATATAATAAAGTGTTTATGTGTAATTTCTTTTTCTATTCTTTAATTTTCTGGGGAGGAGCTAGCCTTGGTAATACTGTCTGAATTATTACAGGGCTGAGTAACCTTCACAAGTGGCGATTGCAAGGGCAACTCTACGAATTTAAGTTCAACCCCTCTCAAATCTACCATTGGAACTCAACGCCAAAAAACCACAGACGGTTCCCACCACCAGAGTAATCATTATCTATGTAGGACTACAGTACGGGGTATTTAAAAGTTTTGGTGATTGTTATGGTCCTCTATTGAAGTCAAAAAGGCAGGTTTTCCGTTAATTCTGCCATCTTTTTTGTGTGAGCTTGAAACACTTTGGGGGATTAGACTTAGGGACCCAAATTTTTTCCAGTGAAAATTTTTTTCTTGACTTTTTATTTTCAAGGAACTGTCATAGGACACCTTGATTTGGGGTGAGAAGATTGGATGGTCAGTGCCCCCATTCTACTTATTTTCTCGGAGCCGGCATAAACCCTTTGTTTTAATTAATAAAATTTTTGTTTAATTGAAGCAGGGATCGACCCCCCCCTGGTTTTAATACAGTTTGAGCAGACGGGAAATGAACCTCCATTTTCTTTAATACCCATTTCTTTTTCCCCTTAGTTTAAGTTTTTTCTTGCAAGCATGGGGGAAATACCATTTTGGATAACGCGGGGAAGTAAGTTAGAATAACGGGGAAAAAATTAAAATTTTTCATTATTGCTAAGATCCGGGAAAGACTGACAGAAAAAATTTGAGAGGAAGAGAGCAGAAAGGAAGAGAAAAAGAAAAGGAGAGAGAGAAATCAAAAGAAAAAGAAAAAAAAGGAAGAGAGAGAATCGAAAGAGAAAAAAAAAAGGAAAAAAGAGAATTGAGAGAGAAATCCAAGAAAGACGTTAGAAAGGAAAGAAAATAAAAAAAGAAGCGGAAGATTGACTAAGAAAGAGCTAGAGAACGGAGTAACAGGCAAAATAGTGGGGAACAGGCTAAAATACGTGAGGAACCGGAAAAATAAAAGAATTTGAGGAAAGAGAAAAGGGGTAGAGAATTTTGAGGAAAAAGCTAGAGAACTTGAGTTAATAGAGAAGAAAAGGATCGCGACTAAAAAAAATCACCCCAAATTAGGAAACAAAAAATTTTTAACTTTTACAAAACAACAATTAGAGGAAGGATAATGGAACAACGGCAGTTGCACATATTCCAACACCAAATTTACCCCCCTTACAGAGGGTAAACATAACTTCAACATTACAGGTTTGAAAATACCCCTCCCCTTTTGTAAAAAGGCTGCTGACACCGGGCACCAGGTTAGGAATTTTTTTTTTTGTACAGCCTTAATATCTAGCAATTTGTCGCAGGATATCTATGTAATTATAACCATAAAGAAGGCAATCCTTAAAGCATATCAAAAACCACAAATTTTTACGGGAAATTTTCATGTATGCCACCTTACACCCTGGCAAAACTTTCAGCAGTTCAGGTAACTCTCTTTTGTTCGATTTTTGGATAGGGGTTTCGGGAATTGATCCAGTTATGAATCTCTTAGAGATTTCATGGTTGCTGACCAGTTCCTGACCTTTTCCCCCCCTCAATACGAACATTCATCAAGAACGAAACCTGTTTAAAAGCTGGGGAAGTTGCTGGGCGCTGACCTGTATGTGAGCTCACAATTCCAAAAAGACCTAAAGGGACGAACCCAAGGGAAGGGTTCATTAGCCCTTTAAAAAATCAAAGCCTCTAATGGAAAGAAAATGATTCTTTTATTCCTTTTTGTCTTTGTGGGTTTTAAAGGGGACAAAAACGTCCAGATTGTCCTTCAAAAAAGGTCCAAAATTTGGGAAGAGTTTTAAAGACTGAATGCCCAACACCCTTTCTGTTCAGGAACTTTAAAGGGATTTAAAAATGTATTACCTTTTTTACGAGACACTGGATGCCGTTTCATTTCTGTAAGCTTTCCCTAACCTTAAAGAAACTTTCCTCTGCATACTTTCAGACATTTGGGGCCGTACGGAGATTTTTCCCACCATCCTTGTTACATTAGGTTTAAATGTTTCACAGGTTGGTCTAAAGCCGTACTAGCTCCCATCACTTCTTGCCCCGTACTAATACAATGTAAAAGGGTGCCATTTTTCCTTCTGGGGTGGACCTTTATCCCCAAAGATGGAATAGGTGTTTCGACCCCTTTTTCTGTAAGTATAACCCCCCTCGAAAGTTCAGAGAGACAATTCTCGTGAATTCTTGGGTTTAAAAAAAAACCATGTGCTATCTCAAAAGCGGGGTAGTAGCTCCCCGGGTTCACTTATTAGATAAAGTGAAGATATCACCCCCGACATAAATGTCTTGACTAGGGGCTCAGACCAAAGCCCGGGCTTCTCCTTCTGTCCATCTTTGTTTTTCCCTAAACTTTAAGCCTTAGACATATCGAAGGATTTTCCTTTGTCCATTTACAACAAATTGCCCTTCTCTTCAAAAATTCCCAAAAATGCCGCTAAACAAAATCAAGTTACCAAAGGAAAAACTCTTCATATAATTTTAAAATAATAAAAAGGTATCTTGTACAAGTCGTATTCAAAAAAATTTTCGAGAACAACTGTTCCATCTTAGTATTTCCAAGTCATGGAGAGACTGTTCTTAAAATGGCCATGACCTTCAGGGGGCCGGGCATTTCTGTTTGGGAAAACTTAAATAAAATTAGGGAAACCTATTTTGGCCAAAAATGTCCCCAGATACCACTATCTTTTGTAATCGGTAAAGTTGCCCAACTGTCATCCTCCCGAGGTACCGGGCGAGTACCTATGGCAAAATCCAGTCTTACGGGACCTTTTGAAAGATAGCTTTTACTCGTTTATCCCTTTTTCTCCACTTTCATCTGGGGGGGCAGAGATTTATTAAATAGTGTTATGCTTCGAGTTTTCCCCGAAGCCATACCCCTTTAAAACCAAATAACAACTACAGAGGTGGCGATGCCCCTTTGTCCATCTTCTCCAAAGTGGGCCCCCAGAGAAATTTGTCGACCGTGGGGCAAAAATTTACATCTATTTAAATTTAAAAATCTATACCCAAATTTTGGGAGGAAGCCTCTCTTCACCACCCCCTTTCCCCGCGTTGTGAGGATTGGCGCCCATTCGATTCTCAAGTTATTTTAAAAGGGAAAATTTTCTCCCTTAATCCTAAGGGGTGGCATGTTACCTACCCGTGCTTTTTTTTTTTGCCATGAGGGGGAAATTCCCGGGAAATCTTTGGGGGTTTTTCCCTTTTTTAACTTCTCTATGGGGACAGGCCCGAGGCCCTTTTTCCATCCTTCATGACTTATGGATTAATGAGGGGGGTGATCTAAGGTTCAGTCTTCTTACCAGTTTTTCCTTTACCCTTTGATCCAAACTTGAGGGGACCTTGCATAGTTTCGAAAAAACCCAAGTTGTAATGGACGAACAAAAACCATTTTATTTCCAAAAATCAGAGGAGAAGTTTAAGTAGGGGATAAGTTCTTTTAATTTTGCCTACAGTCAAAAAATTATTAGTACATGGAAAGGTCCCATAAAATATTAAAAATTGTGGGAAAGTTGACTACCTCATAGAATCCCGGGGGAAACCCTTTGCTTTATCAATCAACACCTTAAGAAATATTACCGAAGAAATTTGGTTTAAATGCCTAATAACTTTGACTTTGGTTTTCCACACGAACTTGAACGACAATAAGAATGTAAGGTGTGCGAATTGACACCTCTAACTTAGACTAGAGGGGAAAAACTACATGATTGGGGCTCTTGACCCCTCGGGGTGCTACCAAAATTTAAATATAATGAATCTTTGGTGACCATAAGAACATGAAATACTCAATGTGTAAAAATTTTCAGACGTCTTTACGATATTCCGGTGTTACCTCCACGTAGTCCATAAATTACTTAGTGAAGACAATCCTATCAAACGAAAATTTACCCCGTTCCAGTTCACCTTTGGATACATTTGCCGGAGTAGAAAATTATTTTAAAAATAAAGACATTCAACCCTTTAGTATCTCATATTTTTCACCAGTAGTCTTTTTTTGAAGGAGGATAATTCATATAGACTGCTGTTGACTTCAGAGGGTTAATGCTATAACTCGGGGGATGCTGAGCCCCACCCTTAAAGATAGCGATCTACACAAATTTTATGACTCTTCCTTTTTTTCAAGATTTACATTGGCGGGAATCAAAAGTAATGTTAGGGTCCTTCTTCAAGCATACACCGCTTTTCCAAACCCCAAGGGGTGATGCAATATAGAACTTGCCTTCGGGTTTGGGGACTGTCTGTGCTACCTAGGTGAGACGATGAAAAGGTCTTTGGGGAATAGCCAAATGTTTCAGTTTATTTTGATAACATTACTAATGACATCCATGGGGCGAACAACCAAACTTAACTCAGTTTTGCTATTTTTCGCCCCATGGCCCTCACGGGCCAAACCGAGGAAAACTTCCTTTGGGGATAACAAGATTAGTATCTTTGGACTGTACTTTCTAATAACCTCTGCCTCTCCCCATAGATCAAAGCTTTATTTGAATTTAAAATTTCCCCCCCCAAACCAAGAAGTCATGGGGGGTTTTTTTTTCTGTAAATTTTTATGCACGGTTTATCCCAAACCCTTTCTCTTTTAAAAACACTTATCCGGTTCCTTAAAAGTCTGTGAAGGGAAACCCTGAACTTCCCCTAGCTCGGGAAAAAATTAATGGTTAAAAGTATCTTTTCGAAAGACCCTATACTTGATTCCAATATTTAAAAAAACTTTTGTTTAAGAACTGAGCCTCCAATACTGGCTTTGGTGGGTGCTACTACAATACCATGATGGTATCCCCCCTGTATGCTTCCCAAACCCGGAAACTATTCCCCCGAAACTAGATACTCCCCATAAAAAGGAAGTTTTCCCTTGTGTGGGGGATCTCCAAATTTTAAATTTTTTTTCTGGGGAAAAAAATTCATTTTAGAAATGGACCACAAACCTTTGATATACCTAAAAATTTTAAGGAAACCCAAAATCGCCTCTTGAGGGGGACATTTTGGGACTCCAGGCTTTTTGAAATTTCCCTATTTTTATCAATGGTTTTAAAACCAATATTTCTCTGACTGTTAATCGTGACAGTCAGTAAAGATTTCTTTTCCCTTACGGACTTTCCCTAAGTTGAACTTTTTTTCCCCATTATTTTCTTTTACTCCTTGCTGTAATCTTTTTATGGGGGAGTGTGAGGGAAAAGTTCAATAGATAGGAGTAGCGAGGGGGTATATAGTAACAATAGTTTTTATTTTGGGTACTTGTTAAGGTAGGGTAAGTCAAGCTCCCGCTATTCCCCCTTTTTTCCCCCCCCCCCCCGAAAGTGATAGTTTGACTGCCCGGGTGCTTGTTAAGGTAGGTTCAGTCTACTCCGGGTATCCCTTCCCCTCCTTCTTCCCCCTATCCCTTCCCCTCCTTCTTTCCCCCCCCCCCCCCAAAGGTGACGTGTGGGGGCCCCTCCCAACGTAACACTAGACTCCCCCCAGCTCCCAGCACTACTTTAATACACCTGCCTTTTATTCTAATGAATTTATTGGTTTAAAACTTCACTTTTTACCCCTAATAAACTTAGTTTTTCGTCTTGTCTAAGTTTACTGTTTTTAATAGTCACCAATCTTTTTAAAAATTGTACTTATCATGGGGAGTGATTTTTTTAAACAGTGGGGGAACCCGTTATTTTTCCCCCCCCCCTGGGGGGTGACAGAGGGGTCCCTCCAACCAACGATAGAACTGATTGAGGACTAACTCCGAGACTTCCCCCTTTTTTGGGTTTAAATTTCCTGTGCACCGTATAAATGCAGGACGTAACCCTCACATTTCGCGGTAAAAAACCTGCTTTTCTGTCATCGGGGTAGAATACTCAAAGGCTATACTGTGAAAACTAAAACCAGTGGGTTTTAACCAACACCTGCGACCCCCCCCCCCCTCATCCCAACGGTACATTTCAACAACAGTGTCACCCAAAACCAGACACCCCGTTTTATATTACGTTTAATTCAGTTATTTATATTTTTCATTTTTCATTTTCTTTAATGTAGGAATAATATTTCATATTTAAGTGTTTTATATTTTATATTTTCTATATAATAAAGTGTTTATGTTTGTCTGTTTTTATTTCTTTTTCTATTCATTAATTTTCCTGAGGAGGAGCCAGCCTTGGTAATACTGTCTGAAGTTTTTACAGGGCTGAGTAAGCCTTCACACTCCCCCTCCAAGAAAAGGGTCTGTAACACCTACAGAGACACATCCACCGATGGCACCACTATCACGGGCTTTAATCCAAACTCCTCCCCCGACATTAACGTTGGTTTGACAAGACCATTAAATCATGTTTAAGGTGATTCAGTTCAACGTACGTTCTTACTTTACAATCAGACACCTAGTGGCCGAGCTCCTTGAAGCAGAGAGGCCAGATATTGTTTTACTAAACAGTACCTGCCTGAAAGCCCCTCAACGTATCCGCCATTATGGTTATACTGCTCTACAGTCCCCCTATAATCCCCACGGTGGGGTTGCCATCCTTGTCAAATCCAACATAAAACATGAATTTCTCCCAATCCCTTTTATTCACCAACACTGTCTTGCGGTCAGAATACACACCCACCTTGGCATCTTCATCTTTTTCACCACCTATGCTCGCCCAAACACTATTCTCAACATACACGATCTTTCCTTAGTCTTCAACTACACCAACATACTATCTGATATGAATGCCAAACACACCACCTTTCATCACACCAGTAACAACCAACTTGGTCACCAATTACTCAACTTCACAAACCATAAATACCTAGTTCACCTCAGCTCAGACTTCAACACCTTCTACAACCACACTGGCCAAGGCAAACCAGACATCATTCTGGCAAACCGAGTCAGCTCTCTATTTCAACACTACATATCACCTGGCCCTATTACAGGCTCTGATCACATCCCAGTCATCTTACACATCTCCTCCAACCCTATTCCTCGTCCCGGCCACCCCTTCCTTCTCCTACAAGAACGCTGACTGGGATGCTTTCAAAAAACACAGACAATACTAACCTCACCTATGACTACAACAACAACAAACCTATCTCTGACATTGACACTCAACTTGCTCTCATCCAGGACACCATTACACAAGCAGCCAATATCGCAATACCAAAGAAAACCCACCACTCGTTATTCCTTCAAAACCTCAATCAAAACGAGAAGACTAATTATCTGCTACCACAACCGCTTCCTCTACAACACACACAGATTTAATCAAGTCCGATTAGATCTCACTTACCTTAGAAACAACATTCTATACAGCCTAGACCAAGACCACAACAATCACTGGTCACAACTCATACAACAAGCAGACAAACAGCGTATTAAAATCACCAAAGCTTTCTGGAATTTTATAAAAAAAATCAGAGGCACAACTCCCACCAACAAATTCAAACACATCACCCACAACAACACACACATCTCAGACCCGCAGGCTGCTACTAACATCTTCAAACACATCTGGGAGAACATCTTCCACCCTCACCCACCCCACCCTAACGCTATTCAACACATTCAGAACATAGAACACCGGAACACTGCACACACACAAGAAACAACACCAGATAGCCACATCCATCTGGACTCTCTTACCTCCTCCCAAGAACTCGACACTCCTTTCACCAACACAGACATTAAAACTCTCCTCAGACACCTTCCTCTCAAGGCTTCTGGTGCCTCTGGCCTAAACCATATTATCCTAAAACACCTTCCTGACTCTATCATTACTGCCTACACAAACCTCCTCAATGCCTCCCTTGCCTCTTGGATACTTCCCTTCCCCCTTCAAAGCTGCTACTGCTATCCTCCTTCCTAAAGCCAAAAAAGACCACTCTGACCCTAGAAACTATCGCCCTATCAGCCTCCTCGAAACTTTAGGAAAGCACTTCGAAAAACTCATCAACTATTGCCTTCGCAGGTACCTGAAACACAACTCATTACTTTCTGATGGCCAGTTTGGCTTCAGAACTCACAGATCCAGACAAGATGCCATTAACATCATTCTCAACTACATCCACATAAACACAAAACAAAGAAACAGGACAGCCCTGGTTGCAAAAGACGTTGAAAAAGCTTTTGACACTGGCACGAAGGGCTCAAGTACAAACTCTGCACTAACTTTAACCTGCCTCTTACTACTCGTAAACTTCTCTGCAACTTTCTGGACGGCCGTACCATGAGGATCAAATTCCTAGGCTGTTACTCTGACTACTTCACACTAAATGCTGGAGTACCCCAGAGATCTGTCCTCGCCCCTACCCTCTACATTTTAAACACTAACGACATTCTAACACCTGTATATCACAACTCCATCACACTAGCCTATGCAGACGACATTACACAACTTATCACTCACGCCAATGTAGATTCACTCACACACAAAACACAAACTGAGGTCGACAGGATAGCCATCTGGGAACAAAAATGGAGGGTCAAATCCAATGCAGCTAAATTCAGCATTACATATTTTAACTATAGGAAACGTGATCTTCCATTAACCGTCGAGCTCAGAACAGCTGACACCCGCACTTACATCCCCATCACACAATCTGTAACTGTCCATGACGTTAATCTTGACTACCTTCTTCGCTTACACGGACACATTCACTCAAGGCATGCAATAGGCCCTTGCGGACCTCTACAAGCTGCAACATGCCTCCCAACGCACCAAATTACACCTCTACAATCCCTAATATGTCCTCTGATAACTTACTCTCCTCTAGCCCTCTCTTTTGCAGCTAAAACAAACTTAGTTAAACTGCAGCGTGTCCAGAAAAAGGCGCTGCGCTGGGTGCTTGATGTCAGATGGGGAGGACTTCGCCACAAGCGAGTCTCTCCATGCCCAATTAGACATCCCTGCGCTGAATCTATACTGGAAGACGCTCAGTGACAGACAGATAGATGAACTTGAGACACATCATGACTACTGGATCTCTCTCCTTGACGAAGACAATCTCAGACCCACAAACCAACACAACCTTTTTCTACTCCTTGTATGATCCTGCTCCTAACCCTATTTACAAATAACCTTGGATTCTCTGACACGTTGTCTGATTCTCTGACACGTTCACCTTAGCTTTTGGGTTAAGACATGGCTCAGTTCTACACTCCTCTCTAGCGTTAATCTTTGCCTGTCCCGTCCTTCCCGGTCACCCCACCGGAATCCCAACAGAAGAGCCCGAATTTCTGCTATCATTGTCTGTCCCACGATCGCCTTAGCTGCTGGGTTAAGCCCTGGCTCTATTTCTACAACTAAGAACACTCCTCTCCAGAGCTATTCTACGTCTGTCCCGTCTTCCCCGCTCATCACATTTGGGATCTTACCTGAACTTGTTCGTTCGTTCGTTCGTTCACTTAAACCACAGTCCAGAACTGGTGAGTTAACACTGGGTGCTGCCGTAGCCCCTGAAGCATGTATCAACGAGAGGATTGAGACATCATCTCTCTTAAGTTAACACTGGGTACTGCCGTAGCCCATGAAAAGTGTATCAACGAGAGGATTGGGAAATCTCTCCTCTTTACCTGCCTTCCCAGACTCACCATCACAAGCTTTCATAGAGAGAACAGGGAGAACGTGAAGCGAGTTTTAAGAAGATCATAATCTCTTTACCTAATTGTTTTTCCTTATTAGAATTCAAGTTTGCTCTTCTTAACGGTGGCTTGAATTTTAATAGCAATGTTTCCGACGAATGTGGTAAGTAACTTCATATATTTTAAGTTCACAGAGAAGTTTAATATGAGCCCCGATTTTAACTGTCTGCTCTAGATGACGGCTATAAATTACTAGGCAGTTCCACTCAAAGAAGTTTTAAAAAATGGCACGAATTTAAAATATGCATGAGCATATTTGATAGGATTGAATGGAAACAAATGGTTTTTAATACTTGACGTGCTGTTGGAGTGTGAGCAAAGTAACATTTATGAAGGGATTCAGGAAACCGGCAGGCCGGACTTGAGTCCTGGAGATGGGAAGTACAGTGTCTGCACTCGGAAGGAGGGGTGTTAATGTTGCAGTTTAAAAACTGTAGTGTAAAGCACCCTTCTAGCAAAACAGTGATGGAGTGAATGATGATGAAATTTTTTCTTTTTAGGGCCACCCTGCCTTGGTGGAAATCGGCCGATGTGTTAATATAAAAAAATAATATAATATTCTACTACAGGGTAGTAGAATACACACCTTGTGAGTGTATACACTTGGAATTGTGTATATATATTGAATATACTCCAACACTTTTCTCGCTACAACATTAATTCAGGCATCATTGACAAATGGTGTGCAGGGCAAATGGAGACTTACTTTCCCCTCGTTTAGTCAATGGGTTCCAAAGTTTATAAACATATAATACAGTACCTATAACATTATAGAGCACAAACCTACAATACATTGTGAACACAAGACTCTCAAAATTTTAGGAACACAATATCTACTACGCTGTAGAACACAATGTGTTGTCCATGTTACGAAAGATGCATGAATTAGCCCGACTCTATGTATGGCAAAAAGAGATAGAGTCCTATGGGTGTTCTAGTCAGTAATATGCTTAGAAATGAATTGGCAGCTGCTGCCTGATCCATCCCAGACTCTCCCCGGCAGTGACTTCATGGCCACATACATAAACACGTGTTTGCTAAGAGGAGGGCGCTGGAGGCCCTACTGACGAGAAACAAGATATACATGGATCGTCAGGAATTGGATGCATAGTCCTTCTCCTTCAACAGGAATCGCCAATCTGAGAGTACTCTGTTGTGTATCCGACACACACATCTCTTCTGTGTAGTCTGTGACGTTCATCTAACCGAAAACAAATTGTATTGGCTTTTTCCTTGAATTTATTATGCTTATTATAAATTTTTGGATATCTTTTGAATTTCCGAGAACTTTTGAGGATCATTTGAAGTTATTAATATAATGATTTTTTTTAAACTGATGCTGGTTATTTTAATATGGAGTGAGGTTATTTATTTGTGTTGTATATCTTATTATATACTCACCCTTTTTGTAACTAATTTTTCCCATGCATGTTCTTAGTTAATTCTATTTTTATTAGCAACAGTTCGAAAAAAATCACCCAGGTCAAGGTACTCAAAGATCTCTAATCTGCTTATCTATAATGCTGTAGAATGCAATACTTACAAAAAAAGTGTAGACGACAATATTTACAACGTAGACCAGAGTCCCTGCAGCGCTTAAGACATCTTTAATGTTGTAGAACTACCTAGTGTTTTAGAGAACAATAACTACAACAAATTAGAAGTAAATGGTTTTAACTGGAAATAATTTTTAAAGGGGTGGATCGGTAAGCCAGCGGAAGGCCACGGTCAGATTACCAAAAGTTCCAACGGTGAATCATATGACTAAAGCCCGCGTCAGGAAACACTTGTCATGTTTCCTGACGAACCTTACCTAACCGAACGTAATAGGACAAAGTACCAACAACGTTCAAGAATACAGTACTGGCAACATTTAAGAATACAATACTGACAACATTTAAGAATGCAATACTGACAACATTTAAGAATACAATACTAATAACGTTTAAGAATACATTACCTATTATCTTGTATAACACAATACATTCAGCGTTAAGCAATAACTATAACTCCATAGATCAATAATGACAACAGTGCAAAACAATGGCTTTATTTTTTTTAAATTATACGTATAACAAAAAAAATTACAACTACGTTTGTCTCAAAGGGAAGAAATTATCACGTAGTAAAGACAATCCCCATTAGCTAAAGACCTCCGTCTCAAAATGAACAAAGTATAACGTAATCAAACTACAATCCCCATTAGCTAAAGACCTCCGTCTCAAAAGGAACAAACTATAACGTAATCAAACTACAATCCCCATTAGCTAAAGACCTCCGTCTCAAAAGGAACAAACTATAACGTAATCAAGCTACAATCCCCATTAGCTAAAGACCTCCGTCTCAAAAGGAACAAACTATAACGTAATCAAGCTACAATCCCCATTAGCTAAAGACCTCCGTCTCAAAAGGAATAAACTATAACGTAGTCAAGCTACAATCCCCATTAGCTAAAGACCTCCGTCTCAAAAGGAATAACCTATAACGTAGTCAAGCTACAATCCCCATCAGCTGAAGACCTCCGTCTCAAAAGGAACAAACTATAACGTAATCAAGCTACAATCCCCATTACCTCCGTCTCAAAGGGAGCATTATCGAATCAGCAAACATGTAAGCCATTCCAGTAAAAGAATTTGTCAATAGTGATCAAGCTATTGTTGGTTTTGTGTGATCACGAAGCGATGTCTATCGAGTTTACTTGCTGCCTTTACCATGTAGAATTGACAACATCAGGCAACAAAAATGGTATGGACACCAGTGGTGTTGCTGGATGAATTGTGGATACAAAACATTCAGACTCTTTTGTGAGAAAGAGGCATGTTAGCGCGTTGTAATCAAAAGTACTAAACCCACAAGGGTTATATAGCGCCGTCAAATGATAAAGGTCGATACGCAAAGTAACTATAACGAAGTTACAAATGCTAGGCAAGGAGTAAAAGCCTTGTCTAGGGGCATTCAGAATATTAACTATGCTAGAAAATAAATATATCCATCCCTATTTCAGAAAAAATAAGTGGCAACTTGACGAAAATAAGTGGCAACTTGACGAAAATAAGTGGTAACTTGACGAAAATAGGTGGTAACTTGACGAAAATAAATATATCCATCCCTATTTCAGAAAGAAATAAGTGGCAACTTGACGAAAATAAGTGGCAACTTGACGAAAATAAGTGGCAACTTGACGAAAATAAGTGGCAACTTGACGAAAATAAGTGGTAACTTGACGAAAATAGGTGGTAACTTGACGAAAATAAATATATCCATCCCTATTTCAGAAAGAAATAAGTGGCAACTTGACGAAAATAAGTGGCAACTTGACGAAAATAAGTGGCAACTTGACGAAAAT
The DNA here is from genome assembly GCF_026875155.1 of Cherax quadricarinatus. NCBI lineage: Eukaryota > Metazoa > Arthropoda > Malacostraca > Decapoda > Parastacidae > Cherax > Cherax quadricarinatus. The sequence continues at coordinate 27,891,757 of NC_069455.1, read as the reverse complement.
AAGTGGCAACTTGAAAATAAGTGGCAACTTGAAAATAAGTGGCAATTTGACGAAAATAAGTGGCAACTTGACGAAAATAAGTGGTAACTTGACGAAAATAGGTGGTAACTTGACGAAAATAAATATATCCATCCCTATTTCAGAAAGAAATAAGTGGCAACTTGACGAAAATAAGTGGCAACTTGACGAAAATAAGTGGCAACTTGACGAAAATAAGTGGCAACTTGACGAAAATAAGTGGCAACTTGACGAAAATAAGTGGCAACTTGAAAATAAGTGGCAACTTGACGAAAATAAGTGGCAATTTGACGAAAATAAGTGGCAATTTGACGAAAATAAGTGGTAACTTGACGAAAATAAGTGGCAACTTGACGAAAATAAGTGGCAACTTGACGAAAAGTGCAGTAACAATTAATCACATCGTCTATGTATGTGCGATTCTCCAGTTTTGAAATTTAAATCCGATCATAAGAGGCTTTTCTCTTCCATGGACCTTCTAGGTATCGTTCACCAGCATTCAGAATTTGAACAAAGATTCATAATTTAAACGACATGAATACCAAAAAACGACGACAACAACCACAACAACAATCAGATACTTTGTTAAAAGCTGAGTAAGTCTTTCAGGTGTGAGTGGCCTGGTAGGCTACACTCTCGCCTCACACACTGAGTGTCTGTGGTTCGATCCCCGGTACAAGTGGAAACATTAGGCATGTTTCCTTAAGACACCTGCTGTCCCGGTGTATGTAGTAGTAAGTAGGTACCTGGGTGTTTGACGATTGGTGTGGGTCACATCCTGGGGACAAAATTAACCCGAGTTGCCCGAAATGCTCTGCATAACCAGGGGATTTCTATATAGTAAGTCCTTTAGTGGGTGGGTATGGAGACCTTGCTTGAAATAAAATATATACGTATATATTAAAGTAGAAGTGATGCAAGGAGGGAAGAGTATATGGAGAAAAAGAGAGAGGTTAAGAGAGTGGTGAAGCAATGTAAAAAGAGAGCAAATGAGAGAGTGGGTGAGATGTTATCAACAAATTTTGTTGAAAATAAGAAAAAGTTTTGGAGTGAGATTAACAAGTTAAGAAAGCCTAGAGAACAAATTGATTTGTCAGTTAAAAATAGGAGAGGAGAGTTATTAAATGGAGAGTTAGAGGTATTGGGAAGATGGAGGGAATATTTTGAGGAATTGTTAAATGTTGATGAAGATAGGGAAGCTGTGATTTCGTGTATAGGGCAAGGAGGAATAACATCTTGTAGGAGTGAGGAAGAGCCAGTTGTCAGTGTGGGGGAAGTTCGTGAGGCAGTAGGTAAAATGAAAGGGGGTAAGGCAGCCGGGATTGATGGGATAAAGATAGAAATGTTAAAAGCAGGTGGGGATATAGTTTTGGAGTGGTTGGTGCAATTATTTAATAAATGTATGGAAGAGGGTAAGGTACCTAGGGATTGGCAGAGAGCATGCATAGTTCCTTTGTATAAAGGCAAAGGGGATAAAAGAGAGTGCAAAAATTATAGGGGGATAAGTCTGTTGAGTGTACCTGGTAAAGTGTATGGTAGAGTTATAATTTAAAGAATTAAGAGTAAGACGGAGAATAGGATAGCAGATGAACAAGGAGGCTTTAGGAAAGGTAGGGGGTGTGTGGACCAGGTGTTTACAGTGAAACATATAAGTGAACAGTATTTAGATAAGGCTAAAGAGGTCTTTGTGGCATTTATGGATTTGGAAAAGGCGTATGACAGGGTGGATAGGGGGGCAATGTGGCAGATGTTGCAAGTGTATGGTGTAGGAGGTAGGTTACTGAAAGCAGTGAAGAGTTTTTACGAGGATAGTGAGGCTCAAGTTAGAGTATGTAGGAAAGAGGGAAATTTTTTCCCAGTAAAAGTAGGCCTTAGACAAGGATGTGTGATGTCACCGTGGTTGTTTAATATATTTATAGATGGGGTTGTAAGAGAAGTAAATGCGAGGGTCTTGGCAAGAGGCGTGGAGTTAAAAGATAAAGAATCACACACAAAGTGGCAGTTGTCACAGCTGCTCTTTGCTGATGACACTGTGCTCTTGGGAGATTCTGAAGAGAAGCTGCAGAGATTGGTGGATGAATTTGGTAGGGTGTGCAAAAGAAGAAAATTAAAGGTGAATACAGGAAAGAGTAAGGTTATGAGGATAACAAAAAGATTAGGTGATGAAAGATTGAATATCAGATTGGAGGGAGAGAGTATGGAGGAGGTGAACGTATTCAGATATTTGGGAGTGGACGTGTCAGCGGATGGGTCTATGAAAGATGAGGTGAATCATAGAATTGATGAGGGAAAAAGAGTGAGTGGTGCACTTAGGAGTCTGTAGAGACAAAGAACTTTGTCCTTGGAGGCAAAGAGGGGAATGTATGAGAGTACAGTTTTACCAACGCTCTTATATGGGTGTGAAGCGTGGGTGATGAATGTTGCAGCGAGGAGAAGGCTGGAGGCAGTGGAGATGTCATGTCTGAGGGCAATGTGTGGTGTGAATATAATGCACAGAATTCGTAGTTTGGAAGTTAGGAGGAGGTGCGGGATTACCAAAACTGTTGTCCAGAGGGCTGAGGAAGGGTTGTTTGAGGCGGTTCGGACATGTAGAGAGAATGGAGCGAAACAGAATGACTTCAAGAGTGTATCAGTCTGTAGTGGAAGGAAGGCGGGGTAGGGGTCGGCCTAGGAAGGGTTGGAGGGAGGGGGTAAAGGAGGTTTTGTGTGCGAGGGGCTTGGACTTCCAGCAGGCATGCGTGAGCGTGTTTGATAGGAGTGAATGGAGACAAATGGTTTTTAATACTTGACGTGCTGTTGGAGTGTGAGCAAAGTAACATTTATGAAGGGATTCAGGGAAACCGGCAGGCCGGACTTGAGTCCTGGAGATGGGAAGTACAGTGCCTGCACTCTGAAGGAGGGGTTAATGTTGCAGTTTAAAAAACTGTAGTGTAAAGCACCCTTCTGGCAAGACAGTGATGGAGTGAATGATGGTGAAAGTTTTTCTTTTTCGGGCCACCCTGCCTTGGTGGGAATCGGCCAGTGTGATAATAAAAAAAATAAATAAAATATTAAAGGCCAAGGCAGAGGTACATATATATATATATATATATATATATATATATATATATATATATATATGTATAATATATATATATATAATATATATATATATATATATATATATATATATATTATATATATTTATTTATTTATTATTTAACAAGTCGGCCGTCTCCCACCGAGGCAGGGGTGACCCAAAGAAAAAAAATCCCCAAAAAGAAAATACTTTCATCATTCAACACCTTCACCTCACTCACACATAATCACTGTTTTTGCAGAGGTGCTCAGAATACAACAGTTTTAGAAGTATATTACGTTTGTAGATGAATGGTTCAGAGAACCGACATGTTGATAAATTAGACACATGTGCAACTCTTGGGTATCTTTATTGAGGAAACGTTTCGCCACACAGTGGCTTCATCAGTCCATACGTAGGAGAAACTTGAAGAACAGGAGGAGAATGAGGTAATCAGTCCCTCAACCTTGAGTCGATGTGTTCAGTCCATCAATCTTGAATAGAATACGGCATATCAGCGGAGAAGCAGCTTATAAACCGTATGGCAGGAGAGGTGCAGCAGTCATAGGTGGTGTCACATTGAACAAATGTGACACCACCTGTGACTGCTGCACCTCTCCTGCCATACGGTTTATAAGCTGCTTCTCTGCTCATATGCCGTATTCTATTCAAGATTGATGGACTGAACACATCGACTCAAGGTTGAGGGACTGATTACCTCATTCTCCTCCTGTTCAAGTTTCTCCTACGTATGGACTGATGAAGCCACTGTGTGGCGAAACGTTTCCTCAAAAAAGATACCCAAGAGTTGCACATGTGTCTAATTTATCAAGTATATACGTATAAAGATACACAATATATCCCTCCAAACTGCCAATATTCTGAACCCCTCCTTTAGAGTGCAGGCATTGCACTTTCCATTTCCAGGACTCAAGTCCGGCTATATAAAATAACCGGTTTCCCTGAATCCCTTCACTAAATATTACTCTGCTCACACTCCACAGATCGTGTGTGTGTATATAATATATAAATATATATATATATAAAAATATATATATAAATATATATATATATATAATATATATATATATATATATATATAATATATCCCGAGGAGTAGGAAAAATCTTTCTTAGCCAACGAGAGTTATGGAACGCGCTGGAATAAATTACCTCTTAATACAATACAAAGAATTACGCTTATTGATGGTAAAGAAATACAGTGATCCTTCAGATGTAAGCCAACCTGTATTTTCTTCAGCAATATGGTATGTACCTGTTGAAGAATACGTACTTGTAATACAATACGTACCTGAAGTGGTATGTATTGTACCACATATACAACACATACCACTACAGGATAAGACAATCTACTTAAAACGTAAATAACAAAAAGGAACAATACCGTGACTGGAACGATACACAAATAACCCGCACATAAAAGAGAGAAGCTTACGACGACGTTTCGGTCCAACTTGGACCATTGACAAAGTCACACTGTGACTTTGTCAATGGTCCAAGTTGGACCGAAACGTCGTCGTAAGCTTCTCTCTTTTATGTGCGGGTTATTTGTGTACTTAAAACGTCTGTGCAAACAGAAGCTGTAGAGCCCTTGTGGTTTAGCGCTGTTTTTTATTATAATAATAATTTGCAAATAAAAAATCTTAGCCTAGATTAATTTTTTTTTTGTGAAAAAAAAAAAAAGAATAGAAGATTTTGGAAATTTCGTCAGTATTGAGTTACAGCGCATCTATAGAATTTAGCCAACATAAATTCCACTAATACTGATCATAAATCCAAACACAAAATAGGTTCAGTAGAGAATTTATGCTTCAGCTGAAATATACAGGAGAGTTTTTGTTTCAGTACCTCATAAAACACATGAACACATAAGAGAAAGATCGACACCATGCCCAGCCCTTCTAGGGTAGGGTAGGTGCCTGAGCCCGAGGTTTCAGCTCACAAGACTGTCATTCCCATTAGTCACCTTGGAGCGGGATGGCAGACCAGAGAGGCCTAGCTTGAGGCTAGGACTGGGGATAGTTGGTCCCAAAGATGAGGAGGTACTTGTGCCGCCTCCCATGGGAGACTTAGGTCCCAGACACTCCCTAAAGAGGGAGCCAAGGCCGGGCCACCACTTGGAACAGGCCCTGGCCGGGAGAATACCGGCTAATCTTTAATAATAATAATAATAATAATAATAATAATAATAATAATAATAATAATAATAATAATTAAAAGACAACACAGAAGAGAGTACACAATCTTATATTATTTTTAAGATGTATGGATAAGAATAAATTTTAAGAATTATGCAATAATGGTTGCAGAGGCAGGCTAGCAACAGGATACATGTACGTAAATAAACGTACAATGAGAGATCAATAATGACCCTTGGTGTCAACCCAACCTCCTCTTATTAACGTATTAAAACAGAGGAGGGACCCCCTAGCTAATGTATAAACGTCCTGAACTGTAATAAGTGTCTTTTTCCACATCTTGTCGGTATCACCATACCATTTCCTCATTGTAGATAGTTATGATCACGTTGAAGATCTTATGCAGAGTAACTAACTACTGGTATTTAACTCTGTGAACTTTCTTTTCATTCCGGGGAGCTGTAGCATAGAGCTGTAGTAGAGCTGTAGTAGAGCTGTAGTAGTAGTAGCTGTAGTAGTAGCTGTAGTAGAGCTGTAGTAGTAGCTGTAGTAGAGCTGTAGTAGTAGCTGTAGTAGAGGTGTAGTAGTAGCTGTAGTAGTAGCTGTAGTTGAGTTGTAGTAGTAGCTGTAGTTGAGCTGTAGTAGTAGCTGTAGTTGAGCTGTAGTAGAGCTATAGTAGAGCTATAGTAGAGGCTGGAAATTGTTTTCCTTTAAGCTCAAGGATTTTGCTAAGCTCTCTGTACTACACGTAAAAATATCACTGGTTCTTTTTCTCTCAGAAGAAGAATCTTTACAATTTGTGTAAAGTACCTATGGTTGTAAAGTGACTCCGTAGCTTTGCTGCTCTCGCTTCACACACGCAGGGCCCGGGTTCGATTCCCTGCGGGGTACACACATTTCGACGCGTTTCCTTACACCTGTTATCCTGGGTGTTTGTCGACTGGTGTGGGTCGCATCCTGGGGGACAAGATTGAGGACCCCAATGCCATAAGTCAGTCTTCGATGACGCACTGACTTTCTTGTGTTATCCTGGATGGCTAACCTCCGGGGTTAAAAGTCCGAACGAAATCTTATCTTATCTTATCCAAGGAGTCTTGCAATGATCCAACACATTTGATACTTACGGTCACTGACGTTAATTCGTTATAAAGTTTTTAGAACGTGTTACAATAACACGAACTGAAAATGTGTAAAACTTAATAGAGAACTCACGGAGACAAGATTTATTTAGCCCAACACTTCGTAAAATTTAAGTAGTGTAACTTCATATACCTGGAGAGGTTTCTGGGGGTCAACGCCCCCTCGACCAGGTCCATGACTAGGCCTCGTGGTGGATCAGGGCCTGAGCAATCAGGCTATTACTGCACCTAAACCGACGTACGAATCACAGATCAGCTGATCAGATACTGTCCAGTGCTTTCTGAAGACAGCCAGGAGTTTATTGGTAATCCCCCTTATGGATGCTAGGTGGCAGTTGAGCAGTCTTGGGCCCCTGTCACTTATTGTGCTGTCTCTTAGTGTACTCGTGGCGCCCCTGCTTTTCATTGGGGGAATGTTGCATCTCCTGCCGAGTCTTTTGCTTTCATAGGGAGTGATTTTCGTGTGAAAGTTTGGTGCTAATCCCTCTAGGATTTTCCAAGCATGTATTATCATGTATCTTACTCGCCTGCTTTACAGAGAATATAAATCAAGGGTCTCCAACCGTTCCCAGTAATTTAGAAGCTTTATCGTAATTCTGTGCGCCGTGAAGGTTCTCTGTACATTCTCCAGTCAGCAATTTCGCCAGCCTTGAAAGGGGCAGTTAGTGTACAGCAATATTCCAGGGTAGAGAGCACAAGCGATTCGAAGAGAATCATCATGGTCCTGGCGTCCCAAGTTTTGAAGGTTCTCATTATCCATCCTATCATTTTTTTCTAGCAGATGCAGTAAATACGTTGATGAGATCTTTGAAAGTGAGATCCTCTGACATTATCACTCCCAGGTCCTTCACAATAATTTCTCGCTCTATTGTGTGCCTGAAATTTGTTTTATACTCTGATACAGTTTTAATTTCCTCAAGTTTTCCATATCGGAATAATTGAAATTTCTCTTGAATGATCTTCATAATGTTTTCTGCTGCCCATATAAAGATTTGGTTGCTGTCTGCACGGAGTCTTGCAGTGTCATTGATGGATGACACTGTCATGGAAATTAGGGTGTCATCCACAAAGGAACACATGGTATTGTAGCTTACATTTCTGTCAGATATGAGGATGAGGAATAGGATGGGAGTGGACAGTGCATATTGTCGAACAGAGCTTTTCACTATAGCCACCTCAGACTTTTCTGTTTACTATTACTCTGTGTTGTTCACTAGCAGACACTTTTAGATCGTTATGATCTTCCACGCTAGTTAAATGTAACTCTAGGAAAGGGTCATTTAACTAATGGCAAGTACAATTGTCCTCTGATAAATATTTTTCCTACCATTCCCAAATATGGTTTCAGTGCTAACTTCACAAAGCTTTTTTTCTGATTAGCTTCACTTACGTGAATCAAACGTTGGAAAAGGTGGGGTTTGTTACTTGACAGTGTATGTACCCATTTAACAGTTTTATTTTTGTGATGAATGGTTTGAAAAACCACAAGTTGAAGATTGAGAATTATGCAGCATATGGGAATCTTTATCAGGAAACGTTTCGCCACACAGTGGCTTCATCAGTCCAATACAAAGAGGAAGGCGTAAGGAGAGGAGGAGAATGAGGTAATCAGTCCCTCAGCCTGGAGTCGATGTGTTCAGTCCATCAATCTACAAGATTGATGGACTGAACACATCGACTCCAGGTTGATGGACTGATTACCTCATTCTCCTCCTGTTCTTCAAGATTCTCCTTTGTATGGACTGATGAAGCCACTGTGTGGCGAAACGTTTCCTGAATAAAGATTCCCATATGCTGCATAAGTGTCTCAATCTTCTGTTTTATTTTTGTAATTAATATGGTATTTTTTTCCATTAAGTGGCATGAGTGCATTTTTCTTAAAGCTTCTATCTTATTGGGTAATGCATGTTATGAAAAGAATATATGATATGATATGGCTTTAGGTTGACAGGTTTAAATTTTCTAATTTATTAAGAGTTCTTTAACTTGGTATTGCTGGCTTCGGTAGGATAATTAAACAATGTTTCTCTTAGATACCAAACGTTTTAGTGTTAGCATGTTCTACACAGATGAAACCTTACTTTGACTTTTGCTCGTGTGAGTTTTGCTTTACCAGTTTCATAAAATAAAATATTTTCTGTAAAAAACTGGAGGTCATCCTTTCTGTTCTGCAATAAATCTTTAACGCTGGTGCATCTTGCTTGGTGAAAGAAATGTGTTGATTTTGGGATGTGTAGAATCCAATTTATTTATTTATTGAAGAAATGCAAAACTGGTTTTTATGTAATAATTTATTACGAACACAGGTAGCAATTTAAGGCTTGTTGCAGAAGAATGCAACAGCACATAGCCCGAAATTGGAGGAATAACAGCTGAACGAATTTTGGGTTCTTGTAACCCGACACATACTGGGAAAAACTGGGAGAGCAACACCTGGAGTTCTTCCTGATTACTCCTGAGGTCACGAATATTTCACTGTAAATAAGTCATTATTCACAAAGACAGGTATGCCAACAAAAAGAAGAGCTAAAATCTATGGGCTATTAGGGTCAGTGAAGTCAACGTGTGGAGGCAATGGAAAGCATGTAAGCAAGGAAGGATCAGAATGCTCTCAAGGAAAAGATTGCTGCGAGGGCCATGAAAAATAATATGGGGTAGAAGGTAGCCCGCCGGTGTCCGTCGAGGGTTTCGTCTCAGCAATATAGTCGGAGATGGAGTGAAATGTCTCAGCGGATAAGGAAGATGCCGAATACCATGACTTCAGAGACAGGTGAGGTAGAGCAAGTTGAGTTCGGGGAGACTATGGAGGGAACTGAAGAGGTTTGAAAGGGAAAGGGAGGATGAACCTAGAAGATGCGCCTGCAGGGACAGAAGAGTCCTTTGGTGGAACAGGAGATGAAGGAGGCTGGAAGGTAATGGGAGAAGAAGTCTGGGGAAGAACAGAAAAGGGGATCACACAAGGGAAGAGGTGAACCTCCACCTTCGTGTGACAGAAAGGGGGTGAGAACTAGGCACCGATGCCGAAAAGGATAATTGTTAGGGAATTGTAAGCACCATAGGAATGCTATGAGACTTGGGCTTATGAGACAGGTTCAACTTCTCAGGTGATAAGCACAAAGATGCAGGCGTGTGAGGCCTTGTAGACTTAGAAACTAGAAGGCGAGAAGTAGAGGAAGGAGTAGGTAAGGTGGTGGGGGTTTCAGAGGGTAAAACAGCGAAAGAATTAGAGACGGGGGTGACCCCGGAAGGCACAACACCGTAGGAACTGGTAGGCGGGATGAACACAAGGTTGGAAAAAAACCAAGGTTGGAGGTCTCCTAGCTACTCACTAATACGGGACACAAGGAAGATTCCCCTGAAGGAGAAGCCAAGAGATGGCCATAGCATAAGACCTTCGCTCTCCTTAAGACAACATATTTCTCGTTCATTAAGATAGACCTGACAACGGCGGGAAAAAGAAGGATGAGGTTCATTGCAATTGAGACAAGTGAGGGGAAGACTGAAAGATGTATCGGCATGATCTGCGGCACCGCAGACCAGGCACTCCATTGAAAATCTGCAGTATTTAGCGGGGTGTCCAAAGCACAAGCAATTCTGACACTGTTGGGAAGTAGGGACCACTTTACGGACCTCTAGGCGATGGCCAGCAAAATAAACGGAGGACAGGTGTTCACGGCATTCAAAGGTTAAGAGGGTGATGTTACTGGGAAAGCGCCTCCGGCCGCGAGCAGGCAGGCCATATGTATCCAATTTGAGAATAGGAAGGTCCTAATTTCTCCAAAATATCGTCACCGCAAGAAAGAAAATCACTCTGTACAATGGTACAGGATAAAACCACCGTACTACTGTAAGAATTGAGAGTAACGTGAGTGGAATGTTATCAATGGAAGTAAGATGGGAAAGATCATAAGCTTGTTCTGCATTCTGAGCTGTAACGATGCTCGCACCACTTCGAAGAGCATGAAAAAATATATTTTGGCCAACGTGTCATAAAGAGCTTTGCCAATGCTATGGTCAGAAAGATAATCAGTTGGAGATGTCGGCTGTAGGGAAGAGGATTTAGTTCACTGAGTACTTATAGCATGGTGCATTAAGGAAGTGGGTGTCATAGAGGGCATTTCTGGGTAGAATGAGCAGACATCGAAGAACCGTCGTCAGCATATGGTCGGAACATTTAAGTGTAGTATGTGGGTGGCCAACCTGGGTAGGGGGCTATTCAAAAACCCCCATCGCACTGTTCGGGGGAAGCCGGAGGATAGTTAAAGGTTGCGAGACAAAGGCATAGCAAAAAGGGCCCGGGCCTCAACCCCTGGAGCGGGTGATGAAGTGTCACCACCGAAGGTACGGGTATGGAAAAATTCTGGAGAATGGCCCAAAAATTTAAAACCGGGTCAGACAGGATTTTTAAAGGGAAAGGGCTGGAAGGGGGGGGGGGTTTTTTCAGGGAACGTGTCAGTAGTGGTACTTTTTTTTTTTTTTAGAAAAAAAAAAAGAAAAAAAAAAAAGGAAAAACAAGGGGACGGGAGGCAGTCATAGAAGGCTGAAAGGGCGTATTTCCCCCCCCTCTATCCGGGACCTCTGAGCCAAGTAGTGCAGATGCAGCATGGAAACCCGTGCCATACCCTACCCATGTGCCAGTAGCCCCAGGGGCACCCCCTTACGAGCCCCTCGGGGGACAAAAAGGGGGGTGGTCGGAAACCCCAAAAAAGCATTGTTTTTCGGCTACTCCTCTCAAAACCCGACAGGGGTTTGGGAAAAACCCATCCCTACGGGAAACCCCCCACCATTCTTGAAACCCGGGGGAGGCAGCGGGCGCCCCCAGATAATCCAGATTCCCGGAAAAACACACTCTCCGGGGCCCCGGAGGGGGATGACTCCTGCCATTCCCCCTACCTAAAAACTGAAACCCCAAAGGGGAAGGCCCCCAGAGGGGGAAAGAGGGGGTTGGGAGGGGGAGGGAAAGGGAAAAAATAGAGGGTATGGGGGAGGATGGGATAGGGAAGGGAAGATTGGGAGGGGTAATTAGGTTCAGTCTGAGGAATGAGACCAAAAGCCTCTTTGCCAAGTCAAGGAGCCCCCTTGAAGAGGAGCTGATCCGATTGGCTTCCAATTTTCAATGCTGAAGTGCAATGTTGTTTGTTGTTGAATTGCAATATTACGTTGCTATTGAATTACAATATTATTGTTTTGAACTACAATGTTTGGAACGTTCATAGAACTAAAGGTATGGCAGGTGCCGTTTGATGAACTTTACACAGACCATCCCTTATATTGGTGACATTTAAGCAACACTGGCAAGTTGCACAAATGTAACCACCTTATACCCTCCCTCCCCAATGGCATAAGTATAACTCTCAGTAAGTATAGTTACGGTTGTTACAATCAGGAGGGTTCTTAGTATACCCTCAGAATTTCACATCAGAGTGTGATAAATGATTTTGAAATCGACGAGTTGAAGATTAAGACAGTTGTGCACATATGAGAATCCTTAGTAAAGATTTCCATATGTTGCATAAGTGTCTCAATCTTCAACATCATTCTATCAACAGTCAGAGAAAGAGTAGACAAACTTTCCATCACTGTTAGTTGTAACCCTCACTGATCCCACTCTTCTTCTCACACTGTTGCTCCTTCGATCTGGTCACTTTCCACAAATTAGTGAGATTTACCTCCTTTCCTCTCCCCAAAAATAAAATTACGTACTAAAAAAAATATTACCATGATAATACTGAAATCATGTTGTAACAGCTTTCACAGTAATTTTTCTAAAATTATTTTCACTAGATTTGAAGGCAAAATTCAAGGTAGCAAATACCATAGGCCTAACATAGTAAGTTCCTACATGCCATACAACGTAGTAAGCTCCTACATGATACAGTAACAAAGTTTCTCCATTCTATAGTATAAATCAAAGTTCCTGCATGATACAATAACAGTGCTCGTGCATGATACAGTACAATCAAGATTGGCAAATACAATGTGAAGCAAAAACTGAATATGGGCTGGGGAAATCATTTCATTGTTAACTTTATCAGTAGAGGTTATTAAACATCTATATAAGACGAAACTTGGAAAAACAATCTACTGTGCTTCCAGTTTAACAATTTCCTGGTAATCATCCGTATTTCCTTCTTCAATCGAACCACTTCTAATACCAATAAAATTTTCCAGCGTATCTTCAGAGGTTGGAAATTCATGCCCGATTTTTCTGAAGTGATACTTGCTTCATACCGGATCTGAAATATTGCTTCAACTGAAGTTTTTCTCACTTTAGAGAACCACATTCATCTGTGAAAATATTCTCTCTACACTGGCATTAGAAAGAGAAGGGAAAATATGTCAATGCAAGACATGGTGCATGTGGGACTTCAGTTTTGCAGAATTCCTTTTTAGTCTAATTTACCTCAGCCCAAATGTGACACTTTCTTCCAATATGATTTAGAACACTGATCAAGATCAAAAAATTGTGTTCATTTGAAGGTCGTCCATGTCTTAGAATGTTGACTTGTGTTTGTAAGCGATTGGTACAACGGAATCCTCGCACTGATCAATATTTAAATGTAGTCAAGCGTGCTAGACAATATTTATATGTAGTCAAGAATGTTAGACAATATTTATATGTAATCAATATTTATATGTAATCAATATTTATATGTAGTCAAGAATGTTAGACAATATTTATATGTAGACAATATTTATATGTAGTCAAGAATGTTAGACAATATTTATATGTAGTCAATATTTATATGTAGTCAAGAATGTTAGACAATATTTATATGTAGACATATTTATATGTAGTCAAGAATGTTAGACAATATTTATATGTAGACATATTTATATGTAGTCAAGAATGTTAGACAATATTTATATGTAGACAATATTTTATGTAGTCAATATTTATATGTAGTCAAGAATGTTAGACAATATTTATATGTAGACAATATTTATATGTAGTCAATATTTATATGTAGACAAGAATGTTAGACAATATTTATATGTAGACAATATTTATATGTAGTCAAGAATGTTAGACAATATTTATGTAGACAATATTTATATGTAGTCAATATTTATATGTAGTCAATATTTATATGCAGTCATAGAATGTTAGACAATATTTATATGTAGTACAATATTTATATGTAGTCAAGAATGTTAGACAATATTTATATGTAGACATATTTATATGTTGTCAAGAATGTTAGACAATATTTATATGTAGTCAATATTTATATGTAGACAATATTTATATGTAGACAATATTTATATGTAGTCAATATTATATGTAGTCAATTTTATAGTAGTCAATATTTATATGTAGACAATATTTATATGTAGACAATATTTTATGTAGTCATTATTTGAGTAGTCAATATTTATATGTAGACAATATTTTATGTAGTCAATATTTATATGTAGTCAATATTTATATGTAGTCAATATTTATATGTAGACAATATTTTATATGTAGACATATTTATATGTAGTCAATATTTATATGTAGTCATATTTATATGTAGACAATATTTATATGTAGTCAATATTTATATGTAGTCAATATTTATATGTAGTCAAGAATGTTAGACAATAATTATATGTAGACAATATTTATATGTAGACAATATTTACATGTAGACAAGCGTGCTATACAGGTTTTCCTAAGACGAATCATATTTTCATGATTTAAAACAATATATTTGTAATAATTATTTACAGCACTCCTACATTGCTAGTCTATCTTAAATGGAATTAAATATTTTTGCGGAAATTTTAATTTGGCTCTTCTGATCAGCTTTAATTAGCAAAGCTGATACAAGAAAATGTATATTTTATGTCATTAAGTAATACTGTAAACAAATTTCGAATAATAGATTTTCTGTGGTAACTGGAGAATGCATCTTCCGATCGACTTAAATATTTTAGCGCTGTTGCATTATCCTAGTGGGAGCTTCCTATATAATATATAATATTATATAATTTTCTCATATAAATGTAGATTATAAATGTCGTGCCGAATAGGTAAAACTGGTATTAACAAGAACTCATTTAAAATTAAGTCCATTGTAAAATTTTCTCGTATAAAGTTTAAACATATATTTTTTTCAGTTATGGTAATGTAAAAATTAATAATTTTGTACCTCGTGATTTTAGGATGTACAATTTTATGCCAAATTTTGAAAAGCAAAATCGGTTCCATGCATAACTAAGAAGCCATTTTATGATCATTAAAAATACATCAACGTTTGTGCAACTTTAGAAAAAATATCTGGAATATTTTTCTCCTCATTTTGGAAAATATATGTTTTTGGGTTAGAAAAATTACATCAGAATCTTTTTGAATAATTTCTGCTTCGAATAAGGAAAAACAAAAGTTAAATCCACATAATTTAAGGAGGCGAGGAAATTTGAATGATTTTTTTTTTTGGGTCCAATTTCAATGAAATTTTTCCAGGGAAAGGCTCCCAGCTGAAGAGAAAACACAAAATGGCTAAAAGCTGCATAACGTGAAGAGCCTAAATTTAATATTTTAATTTCCGTGCCAAATAATATGCAAATTTTTATTTATTTTAGCATAGATATTGAATATTTTGGTCTACTTGCAATAAGACACAAATTGCTTATACTGACTCTTGTTGAAGATGTGTATCAAGGAACCGATATAACAGAATTTATACCAGATATTTGTATCTGTAAAAAAAATGAAGACGAAGAAAATTGATGGGTGATGGACTGATTACATCGTCTTCAAGTCTCTTCTGCTTCTATCAACTTTTTTTGTACTCGACTGAAGAAGCCTACTGTGTAGGCGAAACGTTTCGAAAAGAAGATACCTAACTGTTGCATATGTGTCTTACCTAACGATGAAGAAATTGTTTATTGTAATGAAGGCGCAGTGTCATGAGCCATGAGTTCGGACTTGACAGATGGTGCAGTTTTGAGTAATTTTCTCATGGATCGTGCATTTCCTGTAGGTGAATATAATCCCACTCTGTGATAAGCGAACATTTACTAACCTATGAGTCTATGACGTCACATGAAATGACTGGTGATGGAATAGTTATTTCCAGACAATAGCCAATATCAAATTGCAAGAAGTTAGCAAAAATCATTAAAAAATAAATCCACAGCTTGCTAATTCTGGTTTATAAGCTTGTGTATGTTTTTATAGCTAGCATGATGATCGAACTATGAATTGGAACATGGATTTATGGGCAATAGAGGGAACAAATAATGTCTTTGCAACAGCAGACCACAGTAGTTAAAGAACATTGTGCTATTACTTATAGTTAATACCTCAGTTATTTGAGATTTCAAGAGAAATAAGAACTTCCAAATAGCCGGTAGAACTCGAGAGGATCCTTAAATCCACAGGACTGCAAAAAACATGACAAATACTGTAGGTCTCAATATAACTCTTTTATTTATGAACTATCCTATAAACCATGACAATATATCCAAAATTTCTAATGCTGCTCTAACACCACTTTACTTAGAAAAAGTCATTGACAAAATTGCCCATGCACTCTGTCCCGGGTCCAGACTCATGGAACTCCATACACGAAAGTCATCCCAAAAACGTTACAACGACGGATATAACTCCACTCCACAAAGGTGGTAGCAGAACAGCAAAGAATTATACACCAAAAGCACTAACGCCCAGAATTATAAAAATTACTGGAAGGATTCTATGTTACAAGATGCCCATCGCTTGGATTCGCAACAATTTCACAACTCGGTACAGAGTAGATTTGGAGCAGGTTGCTCCTGCTGGATCACTGTGACATGTTCTTGAACCCATTGGAGGACAAACATAATGCAGATGTAGCATACACTGACTAGAAAAAGCGTTTGACAAGTGTGACCATGGTGCAACTGATCACAAAATGCGCGTAAAAGAAATAACTGGAAAAGTGGGAAGATAGATTTTTAACTTTTTAACCAATAGAATACAAAAAGTAATGGCGAATAAAGTCAGAGGCTGCCATAGTGATAAGCTCTGTTCCAGAAAAGTACTATACTCGCACCCATCCTTTTCCTCTTCCTCTTATCTGTCACAGATAGATATATAAACCATAGCACTATATCTGACCACATTAAATCTACTGACCACATTAAATCTACGATTTCGAGGGTTATGGACTGATTAAGTCTGTCTTTACATCTCTACTACTTCTGCTGCCTCCTCTGTATTCGACTGAAGAAATCCCGTGTATAGGCAATAGGTTTATAAAGGGAGTTGCCTAACTATTGCATGTGTCTCACTTATTTAAAATAATATAATATTTATGTCAGTAACAATTGTGTGTCCTAAAGACCTTTGTAAAGAAAATTCGGAAGATATCAATCCAAAGTTTAAATCAACTTTAAATGCATATTTACCTAAATATTTTAATTATTTTACACCTTACCTTCAGGTCAGTCTCAGAAAAGTTTGAACTAATGTTAGATAAATGGACACAGATGCAACTAGTATGACATATTGTGGCAACGTTTAGCTCTTCAGGAACATGGTTAAGGTTTGACAAAGCTCCTGAAGACCGAAAAGTTGCCACAATAAAATGCTATGTTAGCTGCATCTGTGTCCATTTACCAAACATTGTGTAGGTACTTCTCCCATTATCACTGAATTCATGTTGGACTATGCTGCTAAATTTGTCTTTATGGCAAAAAAATTGGGAACATTGAAAAACTGATTTTCCTGTGATTATTTGAGTGCCTCATGCTGTTGGCGTCAGCACGTTAATACTGATAACTCGACAATGTAACTTACAGAAGGCATTAAACTTAAGAGACACGCCACTTCCCTCTGTCTTGTAATAGTATATTATTTTTCCTCTGTAATCTATTTTGTCCATACTATCGTATTTGCTTTGTTTTCTTAAGGTGAAGTCTAGGATCTTTTCTTAAATCATGGTATAACTTACATCTTCGAGGACAACTGTGTTGCAGAGCTTTACCCAGACCTCAGTAGGAGCTTCGCTCAGATCTCTACAACACAATTGTCCTCAAAGCTTTATTAAGTTATACCATGAATTAAGGAAAGATCCTGGACTTCACCTTACGAAACAGACTTAACAAATGCGATTATAGAGGAAAAATAAACATGGTATCAGGAGACAGGGAAACTCACGAGCCTCTTAATTGGCTGCTCTATTTTATGATACTGGTCTTTCTGAGATAACCACAGAATGCCTCTACTGCTTTACCTCTAAGCTGGTTGTGAGGGAAAAGTTCAGTAGATAGGAGTAGCGAGGGAGTATATAGTAACAATAGTTTCATTGTCGGCTACTTGTTAAGGTAGGGTAAGTCAAGCTCCCGCTATCCATTCCCCTCCTTCTCCCCCCCCCCCGAAAGGTGACGTATGGGGCTCCGGTCCAAACAGTAATCACACGACTCACAGCACCCAACACTACTCTTGGATGACAGAGAGGGTCACCTGTCAATCAACGAGTAAAATTGAAGGAGACAGACTAACGTCCTGGAGACGTCCCATATTGGATTTACTTGCCTGTGCACTTGTATGAAGAATCAGGACATAACCCCTCATCATTACAGCGGTCAAGAACCTGATCTCCTGTCATCGGGAAAGATTACTTACGGCCACTAGAACGAGCCAGTGGGTTGTCACCAACACCTGCGACCCCCCCCCCCCTTCACATCATCAGCAACGGCTACTATTGCAACAACACGCAGTGTCACCAACACCAGACACCCAAGTTTTTAGCGTTGAATTCAGATATCATTTATATTTTTAATTTTTCATTTTCTTTCATGTAGGATCAGTATTTCATATTTAAGTGTTTTATATTACATATTTCCTAAATAATGAAGTGTTTATATTTGTCAGTTTTTGTTCTTTTTCTATTCACTAATTTTCCTGAGGAGGAGCCAGCATTGGTAATACTGTCTGAAGTTGTTACAGGGCTGAGTAAGCCTTCACAAGTGGCGACCTTGCCAGGATCAACTCTACTGAATCAAGATTCAACTCCATCTCGAATCTACCATTGGAACTTCAACGCCGCATACCACAGACGGTTACCACCAGCCATGAGTAATCATTCTCCATGGTAGGACTACAGTACAGGTATTTGAAAGATTTGGTGATTGTTATAGTCTCAATTTATTGTAAGTCAAGTCAGGCAGGATATAATATTTAATTCTGCCAGCTAATTTTGTGTGAGCTTGAAACACTTTGGAGGATTAGACTCTAGGGACCCGAGATTTTCCAGTGACAATTTGTTTCATTGAGCTCTTTATTATATCAAGGGAACTGTCGTAGGACACTCTTGATTTGTTGGTGAGAAGATTGGATGGTCAAGTGACCCCATTCTACTTACTGTTTGCTCTGAGCCGGCATAGAACCCTTCGTTTTCATTAATACACATTGTTTAATTGAAGCAGGGATCGAGCCCTATGGTTTATTTATAGTTTGAGAGGAACAGGAATTGAACCCTCCGTTTTCTTTAATACCCGTTTCATTTCCCCTGATAGTTTAAGTAATTCTAGCAAATATGGAGGAATACCAGTTTTGGACGAACGCTGGAAGTAAGTTAGGAATAACAGGGAAAAATTTAGAATCTTTCATTAGTGCTAAGACCCAGGAAAGACTTGAAAGAGAGAGAATAGAAAGAGAAAGAGAAGACAAAAAGGAGCATGATTGACTTGATCGTGAGGAGAGAGCTAAAGTATGTGAAGAACAAGTTAAATTAAGGGAACTTGAGGAAAGAGCAAAGGATAGAGAATATGAGTTAAGGGAGAGAGAAAAGGATCGCGAGCTCGAACAAGCTCGCCTTGAGTTAGAGAATAAAAAGTTTACTTTCTCACAACAGCAATTAGATGAAGGAGTAATGGAACAACGTGCAGCTAGTGCACATATTCCAACACCTAATTTACCTCCCTTCACAGAGGGGGAAGACATAACTTCGTACATTATCAGGTTTGAAAATACCGCTACCCTCTGTGAATGGCCTGCTGACACCTGGGCTACCAGGTTAAGAATGTTATTTTCTGGTACCGCTTTGAATATCTATGCAACTTTGTCGCAGAATATCATATGTAATTATAACCTACTGAAGAAGGCAATCCTTAAAGCATATTAAAAAACCACTAATTCTTACAGGAAAGATTTCAGGTATGCCACCTTACAGCCTGGCCAGAACTTTCAGCAGTTACAGGTAACACTCTTTCGTTTGTTCGACTTTTGGATAGAGAGTTCAGGAATTGATCACAGTTATGAATCTCTTAGAGACTTCATGGTTGCTGACCAGTTCCTGACAGCTCTTCCCCATCAGATACGAACATTCATCAGAGAACGTAACCTGATTAAAGCTGAGGAAGTTGCTGAGGCTGCTGACCTGTATGCTGAGGCTCACAATTCCTATAAAGACCTAAAGGGATCGAACTCTAAGGGTAAGGGTTCATCAGACCTTAAGAAATCAAAGCCTCTAGTGGAAAGTAAAATGACTTCTTTTATTCCTGTTTGTCATTTGTGTGGTGTTAAGGGACATAAACGTCCAGATTGTCCTTCTAAGAAGGTCCAAAAAGTTGGAAGATGTTTTAAAGACTGTAATGACCAAGCACCCTTCTGTTCAGGAACAGTTAATGGACTTAATGTATCTACCATTTTACGAGACACTGGATGCACATGTATAGTCATTTCTCATAAGCTGTTCCTAATCCTAAAGAAACTCATTCCTCTGCTATACTTTCAGACTACTTGGGCCGTACAGACACTTTTCCTACCATCCGTTGTTACATTAGGTCTAAATGGTTCACAGGTTGGTCTGAAGCCGTACTAGCTCCCATCACTTCTTGCTCCGTACTAATAGGTAATGTAAGAGGTGCCAATCTTCCTTCTGAGGTTGACCTTTCATCACCAAAGATGGACATAGGTGTTTCAGATCCTCTTTCTGTGGAGTCAGACAAGTCCCTCGAAAGTTCAGATGAGAAAATGTCTCGTGAGATTCATGTGGGATTAAAAACCAGTGATGCTACTTTCGAAAGCAAGGAAGTAGGATCACCGGTTCACTTGTTAGATGAAAGTGAAGATATCACCTCCGATACCATAAATGTCTTGACTAGGGCTCAGACAAAGGCCCAGGCTTCTCCTACTGTCCATCCTTTGATTTTCCCTGACTTTAAGCCTTTAGATATATCGAAGGACTCCTTTGTCAATTTACAACGTAATTGCCCTTCTCTTCAGAATTGCCGTAATGCCGCTAAACAAAATCAAGTTATCCAAAGGAAAAACTTTTCATATAAATTTGAATATATAAAAGGTTATCTTGTACAAGTCAGTATATCAAATTAAATTCAGATGAGACAGGACTATTCCATCTTAGTTGTTCCAAGTCATGCAGAGAGACTGTCTTAAAATGGCTCATGACCTGCCAGTGGCTGGACATTTCTCGCATCGTAAAACCTTAATAAAATTAGGGAAACTATTTTTGGCCAAAATGTCGTCAGGATGTCACTACCTATTGTAGATCGTGTAAGTTTGCCAATGTCATCTCCGAGGTACCAGGCGAGTACTATGGTCAAAATGCCTATCTTTATGGTACCGTTTGAAAGAGTAGCTATTGACATCGTTGATCCTTTATCTCCACTTTCATCTGGGGGACAGATATATATATTAACATTAGCTGATTATGCTTCGAGTTTCCCTGAAGCCGTTCCCTTAAAGACCATAACTACTACAGAGGTGGCTGAAGCCCTTTTATTCATCTTCTCCAGAGTGGGCATTCCTAGAGAAATTTTGTCTGACCGTGGGACACAATTCACATCTGACTTAATGCAACATCTATACCAACTTCTGGGAGTGAAGCCTCTCCGCACAGCACCCTCTCATCCCAGCTGTAATTGGAGGATTGAGCGCCAGCATGCGATTCTCAAGTCCATTTTAAGGAAACTTTGCTCCCTTAAACCTAAGGAGTGGCATCGTTACCTACCCTGTGCTTTGTTTGCCATGAGGGAAGTTCCCAGTGACTCTTTGGGGTTTTCACCTTTGGAACTTCTTTATGGTACACAGGCCAGAGGTCCACTGTCCATCCTTCATGACTTATGGACTAATGAGAAGGTAAATGCTGAGGTTCAGTCTTACCAGTTTTTCCTTGACCTTAGATCCAAACTTGAGGAGACCTCTGACATAGTTTCGGAAAACTTAAGCTCGTTAATGGACCAGTAAAAAACCTATTTTGATTCCAAAAGTCAGAGGAGAAATTTTAAAGTAGGAGATGAAGTTCTTGTACTTTTGCCTATCAAGTCAAATAAATTATTAGTAGCATGGAAAGGTCCATATAAAGTATTAAAAATTTGTGGGAAAGTTGACTACTTCATAGAAGTCAAGGGGAAACCTAAGCTTTATCATATCAACATCTTTAAGAAATATTACCGAAGAAATTCGGTTAACTGCCTTAATAACTTTGACTTAGTTTTTCCACACGAACTTGATACGACAACTGAAGAATGTAAAGTGTGCGTAATTGACACCTCTAACTTAGACTATGATGAAGAACTACATGACTTGGTGACTCTTGACCACTCGGACGCAACCAACATTAATATTAATGAATCTTTGGATGACCATAAGAGACATGAACTACTTCAATGTGTGAGTAACTTTTCAGACGTCTTTACTGATATTCCAGGTGTTACCTCCACGGTAGTCCATAAGATTGACTTAGTGACGGACAGTCCTATCAAACGAAAATTATACCCAGTTCCAGTTCACCTTAGGGATGCATTTGACCGAGAGGTAGACAAATTATTAAAACTAAAGATCATTGAACCTTCAGTATCTTCAATTGTTCACAGTAGTCATGGTTAAGAAGGAGGATAATTCATATAGACTTGCTATTGACTTCAGAGGCCTTAATGCTATAACTCGGTGGGATGCTGAACCTATGCCCTTGATAGATAGCGATCTACACAAATTTTATGACGCTTCCTTCTTTTCAGAGATTGATATTGCGCAGGCATATCATCAAGTAATGTTAGATCCTTCTTCTAAGCAGTACACCGCTTTTCCTACACACCAAGGACTGATGCAGTATAGAACTATGCCCTTCGGTTTGGTAACTGCCTGTGCTACCTATGTGAGACTGATGAGAAAGGTCTTGGGTAATATGCCAAATGTTTCAGTTTATTTTGATAACATTTACGTAATGGCATCCACGTGGGGCGAACATATCCAAACATTAACGTCAGTTTTGCGTAGGTTACGCTCACATGGCCTCACGGCCAAGCTGATGAAATGCTTCCTTGGGTATAACAAGATTAGATATCTTGGACTGATACTTTCTAATAACACTCTGCAGCCTCTCCCCAGTAAGATCAAAGCTTTATTAGAATTTAAATTCCCCAAAACCAAGAAGCTCATGCGTAGCTTTCTTGGTTCTGTAAATTTTTATGCATGGTTTATCCCGAACCTTACTGATCTTACAGGCATCTTATCCGACTTCCTTAAAAAGTCTGTGAAGGAACCTCTTGAACTTTCTGACATAGCTCGGGAAAAGTTTAATGAGATTAAAAATATCTTTTCGAAAGACCATATACTTAAGATTCCAGATATTAATAAAACATTTTGTTTAAGAACTGATGCCTCCAATACTGACTTAGGTGCAGTGCTACTACAATACCATGATGGTACTCCCTTCCCTGTATGCTTCCTAAGCTGGAAACTCCTTCCCACAGAAAATAGATACTCCACAATAGAAAAGGAATATTTAGCCCTTGTGTGGGGTATCTCCAAACTTAAATTTTATTTGCTGGAAAAAGAATTTATTTTAGAAACGGACCACAAACCTTTAATATACCTAGAAACTTTTAAGGGAACCAATAGTCGCCTCTTGAGGTGGACATTGGCACTCCAGGCTTTTAAGTTCCATATTGTGTATATCAATGGTTCATCCAATTATTTCTATGACTGGTTAAGTCGGGACAGTCAGTATAAGACTTCTTGCCTTACGCGACTTCCACATGTTAGAACTTTTTCCTCGCTTTTTCTTCTTATACTCCTTGACTATAAGTCTTGGTATGGGGGAGTGTGAGGGAAAAGTTCAGTAGATAGGAGTAGCGAGGGAGTATATACTAACAATAGTTTCATTGCCGGCTACTTGTTAAGGTAGGGTAAGTCAAGCTCCCGCTATTCCCGCCTTTTTCCCCCTCCCCGAAAGTGATAGTTTGACTACCAGCTGCTTGTTAAGGTAGGGTCAGTCTAGCTCCCGCTTTCCCTTCCCCTCCTTCTCCCCCCCCCCGAAAGGTGACGTATGGGGCTCCGGTCCAAACAGTAATCACACGACTCACAGCTCCCAACACTACTCTTGGATGACAGAGAGGGTCACCTGTCAATCAACAAGTAAAATTGAAGGAGACGGACTAACGTCCTGGAGACGTCCCAAATTGGATTTACTTGCCTGTGCACTTGTATGAAGAATCAGGACATAACCCCTCATCATTACAGCGGTGAAGAACCTGATCTCCTGTCATCGGGAAAGATTACTTACGGCCACTAGAACGAGCCGGTGGGTTGTCACCAACACCTGCGACCCCCTCCCCTCCACATCATCAGCAACGGCTACTATTGCAACAACACGCAGTGTCACCAACACCAGACACCCAAGTTTTTAGCGTTGAATTCGGATATCGTATATATTTTTAATTTTTCATTTTCTTTCATTTAGGATCAGTATTTCATATTTCCTAAAATAATAAAGTGTTTATATTTGTCAGTTTTTGTTCTTTTTCTATTCATTAATTTTCCTGAGGAGGAGCCAGCCTTGGTAATACTGTCTGAAGTTGTTACAGGGCTGAGTAAGCCTTCACACTGGTGTTTCTTAGAGAAAAAACTCAGTTTTGAGTTTGTATGTCCACATTTGACACAGTTTTAAGAAACTCTTACATCAGTTTACATATATCATGTGAATACCTTTTCTGATTCGATTCGGATCACTACTATTTAACTGAATTAGGACGTTATTCCACACTCTTCACCGTTCTGTCGTGTACAGTGAAGTACAGTGAAGTACAGTGGATTGGGGTTCCACAAGGTTAGCTCTCCTTCCCGTCTCGCAGCTATCAGAATAGATTTAGTTGGTAACTAACTGATCCGTCGAATTTCCAACCATCTGTACAGTAACTAGATAATTCTCCGCAGATGAATAATAATAATAATAATTATTATTATTATTTTTGGAACAGGTGAGCTACTTCACGACTTGGCTAAGGCTCTTAGCAAGCATCTCAGGAGAGTTCCGTCTTTTTTCATTAATAAAACATAAAAGGGTCTATAAAAAAGACCCCCACGCTGCAAATAACGCCATGGAAAAATATTTTATATGACTCTGAAATTAATCCTCTTAAAATTTTGGCGCTTTTTATGCTAGCAAAAACTCAGACCCCAAAATCTTGAAAATTATAAAAAAATATTCGTTCCCTGTCTTAATGTGAATTATGTTGGTATAGACTTAATACTCGTGTGTATTATACAGAAGCTTTTTAAATGCCATTAATGGTAAAAAAAAAAAGTGGATTCACATTAATTAGTTTTTCCTCAAATATTAAGCAATGAGAAGATAGTTGAGGGAGGTTTCAAGATGACTGTGAACATGTCGCGAACATGTCGTGAACATATCGAGAACAAGTCGTGTACATGTTTCCTCATTCAGTGAATGAATATCGAGGTTTCCATGTTCGCTTAAGAACGTTTTGTATATTATTTTCTTATGATCCCATACCTCTATGAGAACGTTTCTGTTGTCTTTCATTCACTCCTTTCTCCTCTTCGACAACCCATTCTTCTTTCCTCTCCTCTGAGAGCCAATTATTTCACGCCAAGCAAAATTTTTAAATAAGGTACAATCATGTTAAACAATATTTTTTAAAGAAAAAGAATTTAAAAAGAAGCACAATGAAACTCGTATATGCTGTTAGAAACACAAATGACCCGCACATAAAAGAGAGAAGCTTGTGACGACGTTTCGGTCCGACTTGGACCATTTACAAAGTGCGGGTTATTTGTGTATCGTTCCAGTCACGGTATTGTGCCTTTTTTTTTGTTATTTATGCTGTTAGAAGTTAAAAACTCTGTTAGACCGCAATCTTGTCAGTTATTTTCTCAAGGCTCAGGATTGCCAGAAGTGAAATGATCAAAAAGATAATGGGATTTTGCTTATGAAGACTATATATACCCTGTGCTTTTTAAAATACAAACCACAGGGTGAGCTCGGTCACAGGAGATTGAACCAGACCTCCCAGCACCACGGGTGACTGAACCAGACCTCCCAGCACCACGGGTGACTGAACCAGACCTCCCAGCACCACGGGTGACTGAACCAGACCTCCCAGCATCATGGGAGACTGAACCAGACTCCCAGTACACGGGTGACTGAACCAGACTCCAGTACCAAGGGAGATTGAACCAGATGTCCCAGCACCATGGGAGATTGAACCAGACCTCCCAGTACCACGGGTGACTGAACCAGACCTCCCAGCATCATGGGAGACTGACCCAGACCTCCCAGTACCACGGGAGACTGAACCAGACCTCCCAGTACCAAGGGAGATTGAACCAGATGTCCCAGCACCATGGGAGACTGAACCAGACCTCCCAGTACCACGGGAGACTGAACCAGACCTCCCAGTACCACGGGAGACTGAACCAGACCTCCCAGTACCACGGGAGACTGAACCAGACCTCCCAGTACCACGGGAGACTGAACCAGACCTCCCAGTACCACGGGAGACTGAACCAGACCCCCCAGTACCACGGGAGACTGAACCAGACGTCCCAGCACCATGGGAGACTGAACCAGACCTCCCAGTACCACGGGAGACTGAACCAGACCTCCCAGTACCACGGGAGACTGAACCAGACCCCCCAGTACCACGGGAGACTGAACCAGACCTCCCAGTACCACGGGAGACTGAACCAGACCTCCCAGTACCACGGGAGACTGAACCAGACGTCCCAGCACCATGGGAGACTGAACCAGACCTCCCAGTACCAAGGGAGATTGAACCAGACGTCCCAGCACCATGGGAGACTGAACCAGACCTCCCAGTACCACGGGAGACTGAACCAGACCTCCCAGTACCACGGGAGACTGAACCAGACCTCCCAGTACCACGGGAGACTAAAACCAGACCTCCCAGTACCACGGGAGACTGAACCAGACCTCCCAGCACCATGGGAGACTGAACCAGACCTCCCAGCACCATGGGAGACTGAACCAGACCTCCCAGTACCACGGGAGACTGAACCAGACCTCCCAGTACCACGGGAGAATGAACCAGACCTCCCAGTACCACGGGAGACTGAACCAGACCTCCCAGTACCACGGAAGACTGAACCAGACCTCCCAGTCCCACGGAAGACTGAACCAGACCTCCAGTACCACGGGAGACTGAACCAGACCTCCCAGTACCACGGGAGACTGAACCAGACCTCCCAGTACCACGGGAGACTGAACCAGACCTCCCAGTACCACGGGAGACTGAACCAGACCTCCCAGTACCACGGGAGACTGAACCAGACCTCCCAGTACCACGGGAGACTGAACCAGAAGTCCCAGCACCACGGGAGACTGAACTAGACCTCCCAGCACCATGGGAGACTGAACCAGACCTCCCAGCACCATGGGAGACTGAACTAGACCTCCCAGCACCATGGGAGACTGAACCAGACCTCCCAGTACCACGGGAGACTGAACCAGACGTCCCAGCACCATGGGAGACTGAACCAGACCTCCCAGCCCCATGGGAGACTGAACCAGACCTCCCAGTACCACGGGAGACTGAACAAGACCTCCCAGTACCACGGGAGACTGAACCAGACCTCCTAGTGCCACGGGAGACTGAACCAAACCTCCCAGTACCACGGGAGACTGAACCAGACCTCCCAGTACCACGGGAGACTGAACCAGACCTCCCAGTACCACGGGAGACTGAACCAGACCTCCCAGTACCACGGGAGGACTGAACCTGACCTCCAGTACCAGGGAGACTGAACCAGACCTCCCAGTACCACGGGAGACTAAACCAGACCTCCCAGTACCACGGGAGACTGAACCAGACCTCCCAGTACCACGGGAGACTGAACCAGACGTCCCAGCACCATGGGAGACTGAACCAGACCTCCCAGCCCCATGGGAGACTGAACCAGACCTCCCAGTACCACGGGAGACTGAACAAGACCTCCCAGTACCACGGGAGACTGAACCAGACCTCCCAGTACCACGGGAGACTGAACCAGACCTCCCAGTACCACGGGAGATTGAACCAGACCTCCCAGCACCACGGGAGACTGAACCAGACCTCCCAGCACCACGGGAGATCGAACCAGACCTCCCAGTACCACGGGAGGCTGAACCAGACCTTCCAGTACCACGGGAGACTGAACCAGACCTCCCAGTACCACGGGAGACTGAACCAGGCCTTCCAGCACCACGGGAGATTGAACCAGACTTCCCAACACCACGGGAGACTGAACCAGACCTCCCAGCATTACGGGAGACTGAACCAGACCTCCCAGTACCACGGGAGGCTGAACCAAACCTCCCAGCACCACGGGACACTGAACAAGACCTCCCAGCATTACGGAAGACTGAACAAGACCTCCCAGCATTACGGAAGACTGAACAAGACCTCCCAGCATTACGGAAGACTGAACAAGACCGCCCAGCATTACGGAAGACTGAAAAAGACTTCCCAGCACGACGGGAGACTGAACCAGACCTCCCAGCACCACGGGAGACTGAACCAGACCTCCCAGCACCACGGGAGACTGAACCACACCTCCCAGCACCACGGGTGATTGCTAATAGAAAATGACTAGGAATGTGTTCAAATTTTACCCCCAATAATGAATATATTAACGCTGGTGGTGAGAATTCCTTTCATTATCAACATAGTAATTGAACTGCGTTAGGCAGAAATATGGTGGAAGGAAACACCATACATGGATTCCATAGATGGTGTAACATAGCTCCACTGACCTTCATAATATCATGCAATATATTACTAACAAGGATGGGCCCATCCCCGGTGCTCCACCCTCGCTCAGGCAGCTAGTGAGAACACCAAAGATGACAAGTGGGGCGCTACGATTTAGTAGGAGCCAAAGGGCTTCATCTCTATGTAAATGGAGCAATTAAACACGCATATCATTACTAAGTCTAAGGTCAGACTTTATTGAACCTCTTGCTACACCAGTGACTCGTTATACATCACCTCCCTGACTCTCATCTCCTTGGAATGGCTCGTTAGGTACAGTAATTAATGAATAGGAAGAGCAGCTCTCAATAAGATGACTTTATATGTGTTAGGAAGCATGTAGGGTCAGGATGACAAGGTCGAGGCTGTGTGAGCTACCTCTGTTGGATTAATTAACTGGTAGCAACGTCAATATCTTAACACCTCCACTAAATTTCCAAACACCATTTTCTTTATTCTTGGTATATATTCATTTGGATTCGGATAGGCTAAATCGCCTATAAATTATTATATATATAACCACAAATTAAAAAAAAAAAAAAAGCATATGGAGTAGGCAAACATATTCAGGAAACAGTCAACTCTGCACGATTATCACTCGTGGTGTGAGAATCAGTTGGTTTACGGCTTGTTGCTTCAAGGAGCATGAATAGGTTGGATTATATTGACCGAAACAAACGGAAAGCTATCTTCTTTTAGAGATGAATGATGCTCTTCACGAGAGTATTCTGCGATATCATGAACGTACCATAATAATTTCACATGGTAAGTCTCCATGGCTTTCTGGAAATCTCTCACCTGACACCTCCTTTCTTTTGTCAACCAATCAGGCCTTTCTGGGTGTCTGGACAGCTATTCCTTGCTCTCTCCTTTCCCACTGATATGTATTTCATGTTATTTATATGATTAGTTAGCATGAAATAGAGATCGTGGATTAATAAAGAAGTCGAAATAAGTACACCACATAAATGTTTTCTTGAAATAGGACTGACACTGTAAAACGTTTGCATAATAAGAGCAAATTGCTGAGTTTGCACTTCACGTTTACTTAGAGTACGTATCATTGGTACATCGCAAAATGCAAAATAATCATAAGGGAAGGCCAGATGTAGACTTTGTGTAGAGGTTTCTGTGGAGGCCAATCAACCCTACGCGCTAACATGACCCTGTTCTCTATCCTGGTATTCAACAGTGTCAAGATACTGGTTTCATGTCACGGTCTGTTTTGATAAGGTGGATAAATAATTTTTTATTCCCCTCCCTAGTGGGTGTCATGAGCTGGCTGAAAGTTCCACCACACTACATGTAGTGTTATAAAACTGATGAAAGACGTTTTAAAAACCCCCAAGATGACTACTCATGACAGTGGTTGATAAGCACAGTTTACAAACAAGAATTTTATTATGGCTTTTTATTATGGTAACGATTCGCTCTCCAGGAGACTCGTTAAACACCTGGATAACGAAACTTTGCCAAGATAAAAATGTGACATTAGTTGAACATGTGTTCTCATACCTAACAGTCTAGTGGTGACGTGTACCTTGCTCAGTAGTGACTGGTACCTTGCTCAGTAGTGACGTGTACCTTGCTCAGTAGTGACTGGTACCTTGCTCAGTAGTGACTGGTACCTTGCTCAGTAGTGACTGGTACCTGGCTCAGTAGTGACTGGTACCTTGCTCAGTAGTGACGTGTACCTTCCTCAGTAGTGACGTGCACCTTGCTCAGTAGTGACTGGTACCTTGCTCAGTAGTGACTGGTACCTGGCTCAGTAGTGACTGGTACCTGGCTCAGTAGTGACGTGTACCTATCATGTGGGAGTTCGATACGTGGATTAGGGTAGAAATACTCACGTAGGCTGTTATACGTATAATTACTGTTATGTGGAC
This sequence comes from Cherax quadricarinatus, assembly GCF_026875155.1. Lineage (NCBI taxonomy): Eukaryota > Metazoa > Arthropoda > Malacostraca > Decapoda > Parastacidae > Cherax > Cherax quadricarinatus. The sequence goes on along the minus strand of NC_069455.1, from coordinate 27,861,508 downwards.
AGAGCCCGCAGCCGATTACCTATCTCCTTGGCTACACTCGTAAAACTGACCAGGCGGCTGGCCAGTACCCCGTAGTGGGTGTTTTGAAATAGTGTCAGCTCAGCACAATATGAAGACCGTGACTCAAGACGGTTGGTCGTTGAGTCAACGGACAGGTTACTGGTAACTGGTTACTGGTAACTGGTTACTACTACTGAGAGCTCGGCTACGCTAACGTATGTCGTCCCGACATACAACTAATACAAACTAGAGATGGCAGGTACACGGCTTGGGCTGATTCTATACAATGTCAAAGTACACAACATGAAACATTATAGATACATAAGTAGAACATTGGAATGAAAGCGTACATAACTGAAACTGTAATGCAATACAAGGTATACTATATTACACTTAAACTCAACAAATGAACAACGAACTCAACATTGAGATTACAAGTGAATAAAAAAAAAATTTTGATCGATCGATCTGTATTCGTGTGATCTACGGATTCTGAGGAAGGAATATATACAAAGAAAGAGTGTTTAACAGAAAGGCAGATTCGGTGCACGCAAATCTAGACTGTTAACTCTCAGAATGCGGAGAGAACATGAACACAAAAAAAAAAAATTCTTGAATACTGAATAAGTTGATACTGTAATTATTCATCTATACAGGTTATTTACATTTAACCCCAACTCTGCTAGGGTAAGATTGGCATATGCAGATTGGGTGTCATCTCTGGGAGGATCAAACTCTGTAGCATTGGCTAACTCATGCTGCATTTGAGGGCAAATCTGAATTGGAAGTTACAAATGATACTTGAGGATTTCTCAATACCGTGTGTACGTAGGGAAAACAAATTCAGGTTGATCATCTGAGGAGTATAGAGGAAGGAGTACGGATCGGGAGGATTGTAGAGTCTGTCACATTAGTCGGGGTTTGGGAACATCATTATGTCACATACAATTTCATTGTTAAAATGCGATTCTTTATACTGCCCAGTACTAATCTCCTACCTTTTTATTTTTTCCATGAAAGTTCAACTACGCGTAAGGCCCAACAAACTTTGATCAAGCTTGGATTGAAAGGTTTTTGGGTTAAAAATTAGTAAAAACTTCAAACCCAACTTTTTTTGGAGGGCTTTACTCGGTTTTTGCGACTCTTGTAAATTCAGCTTTTTGATTTATGAAGGGTTTCACGGGATTTTTTTAAAAACATTTGAGAAAGCGGGTACGAGTTGTACGAAATCATCGGGTTGTTTTGGTTTCGGATTGAATATAACAACTCTAAGGCAAACGTTTATTACACCATACATGCATAAGGGTGAGTGTCCCTATAAAACATTGTAAGAGAATTTTTTTGCAACTGCACATAGGTATAACTTATCCCAAGTTTCACTTTTGGGGATTTAGTGGTCTCAATAAAAAGTACTTTCTTATTGTTGTTCCGAACCCCATTGCGGCAGGAGATGAGGAAAAAAGGGTGGATTTGTGATTTTTACAAGGTACAAAAATTTTCAAGAAATTTTTCAAAATTTTTCACCCCCATTATCTTTACAGGGACTTAGGGGTGGTACCCGCAGATAATGCGTTTTTTAAAGCTTTAGTTGTCTCGGCAGTCTTTTCTAAATAGCACAAACCTCAAAATACTGGTGAAATGGTTACATAACACAAAATGTTTTTTTACCTTTGGGGGAAATTCGGAAATAGTTAAAAAAATCTAGGCAATCTTTCCCAAGGTTCGTAGTGTTGGTTACACTTGGTTGGGTTTAGGCCTTACTTTCCCTTTATGTTGGGGGCAACATACATTTTTAACTATCAAAATTTAGTTCCCTACGAGGCCAAAGTTTTAAATCTGGCTTGTTTTTGAACGATCCTACCAGGTGTCAAACCTGGTAAAAATCGTAAAACTATGAAAGGCTATTTTCCTAGTGATGGGAATTAAAAACTGGTATACTCTTCTGAAGGATCCCCAAACCCCGGTGTTCGATAAGAAATTTCTTGGTTCATGAGAATCGATGGGTTCTGGTGGTTTAATTCGAATAAGACTTCCGGGCAGGGAATCGAATCACACCGACCACTGGGGTCTGTTCTTTGCATTCTTTTCTCTTTGCACTAAATGGGGGGTAGAAAAAAAATTTCCATAACCCCGTTTCTATATGAGATACCCCCCTCAGTAGGACGTGCACCTTGCTCAGTAGGACTGGTCCTTGCTCAGTAGTGATGGTACCTTGCTGTAGTGACGTGTACCTTTCTCAGTAGTGATGGTACCCTTTCTTTAGGGGTGGTACTGGTCAGAGGAGTGTCCTTCCTGTAGTGACGTGCACCCTTTTCATAAAGTTTAAATGGACCTTCTCAGTAGTGACTGGGATTTTCAGTTGTGACGGTACCCCTTTCTCAGAGGGACTGGTACCTTTTCAGTAGTGACGTGTACCTTGTCAGTAGTGAGGTACCTTGTCGTAGTGGGGTACCGGGTCAGAGTGACGTGCACCTTGTCGTAGTGACTGGTACCCTTGTAGCGTGACGGTGTACCTTCAGTAGTGATGGTACCTTGCCCCGATGATGGGACCCGGCTCGTATCGTTACCTTCTCTGAGGGGTTTGACGGGGCCCCTTTCTCAGTAGTGACTGGTACCCTTCTCAGAGTGATGGTACCTTGCCAGTAGTGCTGGGGACCTTTCTCGTAGTGACTGGGACCTTTTCAGATTTCGGTACCCCTTTTCCCTAGGGGACGTGAAACCCTGCTCATAGTGATGTACCTTTCTCAGTAGTGACTGGTTTTTCCTTGTCGTAGTGCTGGTACCTTGCTCCGTAGTGAGTGTACCTTGTCAGTAGTGACTGGTACCCTTTCTCAGTAGTGACGTGTACCTTGTCGTAGTGACGTGTACCTTTTTCTGTGTGGTGTTCCTTGTCAGAGTAACGGACCTTTTCCGTAGTGACGTGCACCCGTCAGTGTGTGTACCCTTTCCAGTAGTGGTGTCTTGCTCAGTAGTGACTGGTACCTTGTATAGTGATGGTTTCCCGGTCAGAGTGAGTGTACGTTCCCGTAGTGACGTGACCTTCTCAGTAGTGACGGGGGCACCTTTCTCAGTAGTACGTGCACCTTGCTCATTGACGTGCACCTTTTCCTCAGTAGTGCGTGACCTGCCCCGTATCTAATTTCTCATAGTGAGTGACCTTGCTCAGTAGTGACGTGTCCTTGCTCAGTAGTGACGTGACCTTGCCAGTAGTGACGTGACCGCTGAAATGTAGTGACGTGACCCTTTCTCATAGTGCGGGTTACCCGCTCGTAGTGAGTGTACCCTTTCTCGTATGACGGTACCTTGCTCGTAGTAAAGTGTACCTTTTCTCTTAGTGACGTGTTTCCCTTTTCCCCTAGTGACGTGTACCTTGCTAAATAGTGATTTACCTTGCTCAGTAGTGGTGACCTTGCTCTTGTGACTGTCCCCGCTCAGGTGACGTGCCCCTTCTCAGTAGTGAGTGCACCTTGCTCATTTGTGAGGTACCTTGCTCATAGTGACTGTCCTGCTCATAGTACGTTACCTTCTCTAGTGAAGTGTACTTGCTCAGTATGACGTGTACCTTCCCCCCAAAGAAAGTGACGTGCCCCTTTTCAGTAGTTTACGTCACTTGCTCATAGTTACGTGACCTTGTCAATGGAGTTTACCTTGCTCAGTAGTCTGGACCTTGCTCCCCCGTAGTGCGTTACCCCTTTCTCGATAAATTACCCTTTCTCTAGGGCGGTACCTTGTAGTGTGACGTTTTTTAAATTTTTCCCAGAAGGGTGCCTTTCTCCCTATGACGTGTTTTCCTTGTCAGTAATGACGTGTACCTTGTCAGTATGGGGGTACTTTTCAGTGTGACGGTACCTTGCCATAGTACCGTGTACCTTTTCAGTAGTGACGGTCCTTGTCATATGACGTGTACCTTGCTCTAGTGACTGGGACCCTTTCCAGTAGGGGCGTGTCCTTGCCCGTAGTGACGTGACTTGCTCAGTGTGACGGTACCTTGTCGTGTGGTGTACCTTGCTCATAGTGATGTCCTTGTCAGTAGTGACGGCTCCTTTCTCATAGTGATTGGGACCTTTCCCGTGTGACGTGCATTCTAAATGACTGGGACCTTGCCCCCGTAGTGACGTGCTCCCTTACTAGTGACTTGTCCTTCTCAGTGTGCGGCACCCTTTCTCGGGATTTACTGTACCTTGCCCCCATAGTGACGTGACGTTTTCTCAGTAGTGACGTGTACTTGTCAGAGGACGTTCCTTTTCAGTAGGGAGGTAACTTGCTCCTAGAGGGGTACCCTTTCTCACAGTGACGTGTACCTTGCTCAGTAGTGAGAGTAACCCGCTCGTATGCGTGTACCTTGTCAGTAGTTTAGTGTACCTTTTTCATATGCCTGGTACCTTGTCATAAAGGCTGGTACCTTGCTCAGTAGTGACGTTACCTTTTCAGTAGTGAGTGTACCCATCGCAGGGACGGTACCTTGCTCGTTTGGACGTGCCCTTTCTCCTGGACTAGTACCTTGTCAGTAGGACTGAACCCCTTGTAGTGACTGGTACTTGCTCTGTAGTGAAAAGGTACCTTGCTCAGTAGTTTGTGGCGCCCGCTCAGTAGTAAGTGCACTTTGCTAGCTGACATGTACCTTTTCCAGTATGACGTCACCTTGCTCATAGTGCGTGTGCCTTGTCAGTAGTGACGGCACCTTGCTCTGTAGTGACGTGTACCCTTTTCATATGACTTGCCCTTGTAGTAGTGACTTTTCACCCTTTCCCCCATAGTGACGTTACCTTTTCGTAGGACGTGTACCTTGCTCATGTGAGGTACCTTGTCATAGTGACTTACATTGCTCTGTAGTGACGTGTACCTTGCTCAGTAGTGACGTGTACCTTGCTCATTAGTGACGTGTACCTTGCTCAGTAGTGACGTGTACCTTGCTCAGTAGTGACGTGTACCTTGCTCATTAGTGACGTGTACCTTGCTCAGTAGTGACGTGTATCTTGCTCAGTAGTGACGTGTACCTTGCTCAGTAGTGACGTGTACCTTGCTCAGTAGTGACGTGTACCTTGCTCAGTAGTGACGTGTACCTTGCTCAGTTGTGACGTGTACCTTGCTCAGTAATGAAGTGTTAGTATGATATTTGTGAAATTAAACCTATATATACCCCACTAAGCAACTGTACCAACAGCTTAAGGAGGAGTTGAGGGTAATCTCAAGATATATGGCGATTGTTACGAATCCTCAGTTCAAGACTGGAACCTGAGCAGTAATCGGACAGCCTGAAACAAAGCCGAGGATCAAGATTTTAGATTTTCTTAGATTTTGCCACCGAAGTGGCTAGTTTGTGCACCCTATATCCATCCTGTGGATGGTAGCGCAAGAGCATATGGATTCATAAAAGGCCCAGGAACTATGCCACAAGAGGGTTAATAAGTGTACATTTTGATTTATATCTACAGTTCACTTATCTGTTATTACAACCCAGGATTCAAATGGCCTGTTATCCCAGGTGTAATGGGAGCAAATAAACACAGTAGAAAAAGTTTAGACTTATATTATCCTTCACCAATTTATAACAGCAATATGTACACTATGTACAGAGATAAGTATAGTGCACTCCACGGTAAGCAAAGCAGAAATAGAAGCCACAAGATAGCAGACCGTGCTTCAACCAGCTCTAGAATGGGAATGACAAGGGCAGACAGGAGAGCGGTACCCACATAACCTCTGCGATTGCCAAAACCATCTTCTTATTGGCTAGAACCTGGTCACTAGTTGAACGACGGGGCCCCATCATCAACTCTTAGCAACCTGGTTCGCTGGTTGGGGGAGATAGCCTGTAAATGAGGGTGTGTACATGCGCCGAATAAAGGTTACGTACTCTTTGCATGCCACATCTGTCAAGCAAAGTTGCTTAGTATATCTGGTATCTTATTTCCATTAATAAAATATATTGTCATGTCATAGGTTATTATACTATCTCGATGTTCCTCGGTAAGTGGACGATTAAGCACACTGTTCAAGACAGTGGCCATATTTGTTTTGGTGAGATCATCTGTGTATCTCCCAAACTGCCAGAAATACTTGTAACCAAGCCTAAGCCTGGCCACTACAACATCAGTCAGACTTAACATTGCAAGTTGCACTATAAACATATTCATCTAGGTTCATGTTATCATAGTGGGTAATAGATCTACTCAGGCTTCTAATTACATTCCTATAACAATCATTTTCATTATTTACTTCTCTCCTAATATTATTCCTAATGCTAGACACAGTTATAGCAAAGTTATATTCTACATTCTCCTTCTGGGTGCTCTTCTTGGCTAACATATCAACTTTATCATGAAGGAGTAATCCAATGTGTGATGGGTTCCACAATAATTGTACATTAATTTCTTTTGTATTTGTATTTTAGGTTATTTCTTAGAAGAGAAGCGCGGTCATTTTTATCCTTTCTGCTTGAAGTTAATCTGCCTCGTGTTATGCAACCCACTAGATGTTATTCTGCATATTGTGATATTTGTGATGTCACCTGTGTACTGTGATTTTATATATATATATATATATATATATATATATATATATATATATATATATATATATATATATATATATGCATTTCTTTTTTGCTGTTCCCAATTCCTCTCTGGGCACTCGATTCGACCCACAGGCCATTCGCATTGGTATTGCTCTTTGCCAAGCCGCCTCCATCATCACCGAACATAGATGTATTTGCAGCAGGGAGACAGCTGATCAATTTGGACCTCATGGTCTCGTGTGTCACACAGCAGAAGGGAAGTATGCCAGACATGAGGAGGTAAATGACATCATAAAGAGAAGCCCGTTGAACAGCTCAACGGGAACCCAAAGTGCAGAGGTCTGACGGAAGTCAAAAGCGTTCTGATTGAGCCACTATGCTACCATGGAAGGATGGAAAGCAGATTGCCTGGGACTACACCTGTGCCGCCACATTGGAAGACACCTACTTGCCATACTCCGTAGTGGAAGGGGGTGGAGCTGCCAGCCACAGGGAGACCCAGAAGATCCGCAAATATGAAGACCTTTCCCCTTGTTATAACTTCACCCCAATAGGACCGGAGATCCTTGGAGCATGGGGCAAGTGTGCTCTAAAGTTCCTCAAAGAGCTGGGTGAAAAGCTCGACATAGAAACCAAGGACCACAGGGCGACCAGCTTCCTCTTTCAGAGACTCAGTGTTCCGATCAAGAGAGGAAATTCCTGCAGCATTTTGGGCTCGAGGCCCATCGCCGGGGAGCTGGACGAAGTATTCGAGATGTAGCTCTGAGTTGTTATCTATGTTGTTTTACTTTCTATTGTATTTTTGTGAATGTTTTGTCAATATATTTTGTCTTTAAATAAAATATTTATCTTATATAGTGGATGGTAAGAGAAAATTTTCAAACACCTTCAGGAAGAACCTCGAGTTTTCCCTGAAGCAAGTTCATTCTTTTCTCTGAGGATGAGGGTCTCCAGGACAGTTCTAGAGGTGCTACCTCCCTATACATATAATATATATATGTATTTATATATATATATATATATATATATATTATATATATATATATATAAAGTAGTGCTGAAGACGGCTGAGTGGCTCCTGCGGCTGAGTGGCTCTTCCTGAGTGGTCCATGCGGCTGAGCGGTCCCTCCTGAAAAGGGGTGCGGCTGAGCGCTGTATTCCTGAGCAGACTCCTTTTCACACCTTTATGCTAATGACCTTGACCTTGCCCTCGAGACCACCTCACCCTCGACCACCTCACCCTCGACCACCCTCGCCCTTAACCCCCCACCCACGCCCCCCCAACAGCGCCCGTGTGCCCCGCCCCATGCCTGCCCTCGCGCCCGCCCGTGCCCCACGTGCCCGCCCTTGCGCCCGACTGCGCCTTCTGCAGCGCCGTCCAGATCGCTCCCGCCCCCCGAATTTTTTTCCGATTTTTTTCAAATTTTTTTTAATTTCATTTTCTTGTGCTCTCCATCTCCTCGGATCAAATTTTTGAGGTTCCCCATCCCACTTTCACCCCATCCCAATTTTTTTTCGATTTTTTTTTGAATTTCATTTTCTTATGATCTCCTTGGATCAAGTTTTTTGGATTCCCCCCTCTGAGGGTAAGCATTCAAAATGGACTCCCACTTTCACCCCAAAATATTCCTCCTCCATCTCCTTGGATCAAGGTTTTCTCGATAATACAAAGACTCCATCTCCTCGGATCAAGGTTTTTGGGTTCCCCCCTCTAGGGGTAAGCATTCAAATGAACTCCCACTTGCTTCTCAAATTTCCTGCTCCAATTCCTCGGATCAAGTTTTTGGATTCCCCCTATGGGGTTTCAAAATTCTTATGATCTCCTTGGATCAAGGTTTTCTCGATAATACAAAGACTCCATCTCCTCGGATCGAGTTTTTGGATTCCCCCTCTGGGGGTAAGCATTTCAAATGAACTCCTCCTATGGGGCATGGCACTTTCTCTTACTACAGGTCTAAACATGTGTGACGTCACCCACACTGTGTTTACTCGGCGGTCAGTGACGTCACGTGATGACCCCCAACACACAGGCTGAATCTTGTCGACTTCCCCCTATGTACTCACCTAATTGTACTCACCTAATTGTGGTTGCAGGGGTCGATACTCAGCTCCTGGCCCCGCCTCTTCACTGATCGCTACTGGGTCCTCTCTCTCTCTCTGCTTCCTGAGCTTTTTCATACCTCTTCTTAAAACTATGTATGGTTCCTGCCTCCACTACTTCACTTGCTAGGTTATTCCACTTGCTGGCAACTCTATGACTGAAGAAATACTTCCTAACATCCCTGTGACTCGTCTGAGTCTTCAGCTTCCAGTTGTGACCCCTTGTCCCTGTGTCCCCTCTCTGGAACATCCTATCTCTGTCCACCTTGTCTATTCCCTGCAGTATCTTGTATGTCGTTATCATGTCTCCCCTGACCCTTCTGTCCTCCAGTGTCGTCAGTCCGATTTCCCTTAACCTTTCCTCGTACGACATTCCCTTGAGCTCTGGGACTAGCCTTGTTGCAAACCTTTGTACTTTCTCCAACTTCTTGACGTGCTTGACCAGGTGTGGGTTCCAGACTGGTGCTGCATACTCCAGTATGGGCCTAACATACACAGTGCACAGTGTCTTGAACGATTCCTTATTAAGGTATCGGAACGCTATTCTCAGGTTTGCCAGGCGCCCGTATGCTGCAGCAGTTATTTGGTTGACGTGTGCCTCCGGTGATGTGCTCGGTGTTATGGTCACCCCAAGGTCTTTCTCCCTGAGTGAGGTCTGTAGTCTTTGTCCACCTAGCCTATTCTCTGTCTGCGGTCTTCTTTGCCCCTCCCCAATCTTCATGACTTTGCATTTGGCTGGATTGAATTCGAGAAGCCAGTTACTGGACCACATGTCCAGCCTGTCCAGGTCTCTTTGCAGTCCTGCCTCATCCTTGTCCGATTTAATTCTTCTCATCAACTTCACGTCATCTGCGAACAGGGGCACTTCAGAGTCTATTCCTTCCATCATGTCGTTCACATATATCAAAAATAGCACTGGTCCTAGAACTGACTCCTGTGGGACCCCGCTCGTAACAGGCGCCCACTGTGATACCTCTTCACGTACCATGACTCGTTGCTGCCTCCCTGTCAGGTATTCCCTTATCCATTGCAGTGCCCTCCCTTTTACATGCGCCTGATCCTCCAGCTTCTGCACTAATCTCTTGTGGGGAACTGTGTCAAACGCCTTCCTGCAGTCTAGGAAAACGCAATCCACCCACCCCTCTCTCTCGTGTCTTACTTCTGTTACCTTGTCATAAAACTCCAGGAGGTTTGTGATACAAGATTTGCCTTCCATGAACCCATGCTGGTTTTCATTTATAATCTTGTTCCTTTCCAGGTGTTCGACCACTCTCCTCCTGATAATCTTCTCCATGACTTTGCACACAACACATGTCAGAGACACAGGTCTGTAGTTTAGTGCCTCGTTTCTGTTTCATTTCTTAAATATGGGGACTACATTAGCTGTCTTCCATTTCTCAGGTAGTTGCCCAGTTTCAAGGGATGTGTTGAAGATTGTGGTTAGAGGCACACACAGCATCTCTGCTCCTTCTCTAAGGACCCATGGGGGGATGTTATCCGGTCCCATCGCCTTTGAGGTGTCAAGGTCACTTAAGAGTTTCTTCACCTCCTCCTCAGTTGCTCGTATGTCATCCAACACTTGTTGGTATATTCCCTCTTGATATTCCCTTCTGTGCTGTCTTCCCACAGCCCTTCCTGTCTCCACTGTAAAAACTTCCTTAAATCTCCTGTTCAGCTCCTCACATACCTCCTGATCATTTCTTGTGAGTTCTCCACCTTCTGTCCTTAATCTGATCACCTGGTCTTTGACTGTTGTCTTCCTCCTGATGTGGCTATACAACAGTTTTGGGTCAGTCTTGATTCTCGATGCTATGTTATTTTCATACTGTCGTTGGGCCTCCCTCCTTACCTGTGCATACTCATTCCTGGCTCTGCGACTGATCTCCCTATTTTCGTGTGTTCTCTGCCTTCTGTACTTTTTCCATTCTCTATTGCATTTTGTTTTTGCCTCCTTACACCGTCGGGTAAACCAGGGCTCGTTCTGGTCTTCCCGTTGTTACTGTTGCCCTTGGGAATAAACCTTTCCACTGCCTCCCTGCATTTTGTTGTTACATATTCCATCATTTCATTTACTGGCTTTCCTGCCAGTTCTCTGTCCCACTGGACCTCCCGCAGGAAGTTCTTCAACCCTATGTAGTCCCCTCTTTTATAGTCAGGCTTTTCCCATTCAACTCCTGTTATTCTCTTTTCACTTGCAGCTCTACTATGTATTCAAAGCACAGAACCAAGTGGTCGCTAGCTCCTAGGGGACTCTCATACTTGATGTCCTCAATGTGTGAGCTGCCCAGGGTGAACACAAGGTCCAATCTTGCTGGTTCATCCTCCCCTCTCACTCTGGTAGTGTCCTTAACATGTTGGTGCATGAGGTTTTCAGTGACGTCACGTGATGACCCCCCACACACAGGCTGAATCTTGTCGACCGAACATTAACTTAAAATGCAGGATAACACTATTTATTATACAACCAATGCATTTCATATACATCCAACAAAAAAAAAATCATTGAAAAAAGGTACAATTCATTGACTAAACTCAACATATTTTTCTCTTGAAGAAATTCTATGCATTTTTTGTTCTGGATCTTCTTCGTCATCTCCATCTCAGCATTCACACATTTCATATACAACATAGGGAAAACATTTTCACTCTTAACCCAGGATAACCTAAATAATTCCACATTTTTTCGTTAATACCCACAACAATTCACAATTTCTTTACAAAATACAACACAAGTCTAGATAATTTTCTCGTTTTAACTATTTCATCAGAAAAAGTCTCACAACACTTACAACTTATAACCACTTTTCGATAAATTCACTAGTCACAATTTTACATTTTACGAAGTTAATACACACACACACACACACACACACACACACACACACACACTTTTCACAAAATCTCTTAAGAAATATTCTCTCTTCGACAACCTTTATCATCTCACTACAGAACAACCCCCAGATTACTTCGAACACTCTCATAAATCATTTGAAAACTCACAAAAGCACCTTTGAACATTTCCAAACAACACCGAAACACCTCCAAAATATCATTTTGAATACTCCCAAAAAGATTTGACATCTCTAATTTATCTGCACTTACACATTTCATTAAATTACAACTCATCCCCCAAACTCCTCCCTCAGTCTCCAGACTTCACAACATTATCACAAAAACTAACTCAAACACTTTATTTTGAACAACACCAAAAAAAAACACCATCAATTACCTTTGAATACTCCAAAAACATCATTCGAACACCCCCAAATCACCACTGAATACTCCCAGAACACCTTCATAAGTACTCTTGCACATCATTTGAACACCTTCAAAAACACCTTTGAATAACCTCAAAACACCATTTGAGTACTCCCAAATATACCACTGAATACTACTAAAACACCACTGAATACCCTCAAAACACCACCAAAATCACCATAAACTAAGATCAACATCACAGACTAACACCCATTTTCACACAAATCCTCTCAAATCACTATAACCAAGACGATTACCAATTTCTATGAGTACACTCTCCTCCAGAAAAGATATAACATGAGCGCAAAAACGAACACAAACCAAACACACACACACGAACACTTACAACAGAATCACCTCTTTTTCGGTATCTCTAGTTCGACATCAACGCCCACAACCCACAACTTATAACCACGTTTTCGATATCTCTAGTTCGACAACACCCACAACCCACAACAACCCACATCACCCACAACAACCAACTTATAACATCTTTTTTGGTATCTCTAGTTCGACAACAATACCCACAACCCACAACAACCACAACCCACATCACCCACAACAACAACACACTTATAACGTCTTTTCGGTATCTCTAGTTCGACAACAACACCCACAACCCACAACACCCACAACCCACAATTTTTTTTCTCGTTTTAACTAATTTCATCAGAAAAAGTCACATCAACAACCCACAACTTATAACCACTTTTTCGGCATCACTAGTTCGACAACAGCACCCACAACCCCCAACACCCCACAACCCACATCACCCACAAAAACAACCCACTTATATCATCTTTTTTGGTATCTCTAGTTCGACTACATTACCCACAACCCTCATCACTTACCAATTTATTCACAATTTATTCGATACAAATTTTTCCCCTTCTTTTTACTGAATCTTAAATGTAATACACATTCCTCTTTACATTACTAAAATTCTAATAAAATCCTCTCCATACCCATCTCCTTGTATCCACATAAATTGATATTATACTCACAACAACTAATCTCACTACGCAACTACTGCGACATGTTTCAACACCCTCCATTCTTTTCCAATATATCATAACTTTTCAATTCTATAATTTCTTTTTAAAATATTCACACATTACCCTTATTTTCAGTAAAATCTCCCCATATTTCATTAAATTTCTAATACAACCCTCTCCATACCCCTCTCCATCTCACCCACATTTCTTTACATCCCACTCACCCATCTCCCAACAACACCCTTTCTGAACACACACAAAAATCACATTTCACATCCACAAATGCATCTCATCACCCATCTCAAATCCTCTAAAATCACTGTAACCAAGATATTCACAAAACTCTATGACCACCTAACACCCACACACACACGCACACACACACACACACACACCACACACACACACACACACACACACCTCACTTTACGTTGAACACCTTCAAAACACTCTCATACATCATTTGAGACCACCTTTTCTCAATATCTCTTAAGAAATATTCTCTCATCCACACCCTTTATCATCTCACTACAGAACAACCCCAAGATTACTTCGAACACTCTCATAAATCATTTGAATACTCACATAAACACCTTTGAACATTTCCAAACAACACTGAAGCACTTCCAAAATATTATTTTGATTACTCCCAAATAAGAGTTGTCATCTCTAATTTATCTACACTTACACATTTCATTAACTGAAATTACAACTGGCCTGGTGGCTAAAGCTCCCGCTTCACACACGGAGGGCCCGGGTTCGATTCCCGGCGGGTGGAAAAATTTCGACACGTTTCCTTACACCTGTTGTCCTGTTCACCTAGCAGCAAATAGGTACCTGGGTGTTAGTCGACTGGTGTGGGTCGCATCCTGGGGGACAAGATTAAGGACCACAATGGAAATAAGTTAGACAGTCCTCGATGACGCACTGACTTTCTTGGGTTATCCTGGGTGGCTAACCCTCCGGGGTTAAAAATCCGAACGAAATCTTATCTTATCTTATCACCATACTACTCCCTCAGTCTCCAGACTTTACTCAGTAACTCAGACACTTATGACATGAGACATTATACCAAAACTAACACAAACACATATCTGTTATATCTCCAATATCTAAGATCACCACAATCAAGACGTTTACCAAATTCTATAACCCCACCACTAAGATCACACATTTTTTGTACACATTCTCATAAAACATCATCATAACGAAGATCACTAAAACTATCTATACTTTTACTAAGATCACATAACATTTTGTCTTCTCTAACTCACCCACCAATTCACATTCTCATTCACACTTACACATTTCATTAACCGAAATTACATCTCATCCACCAAACTCCTCCCTCATTCTCCAGACTTTACAACATTAGCACAAAAAAAACTAACTCATACACTTATGACATGAGACATTACCATAACTAACACACTGACTAACTTTGAACCAACTCTAAACATCACCAAAACACCACTGATCTTCTTCAAAAAATACTCTGCACATCATTTGAACACCTTCCAAAACACCATCAAACACCTCCGAATACTCCCATAACACTACTGATTACTACCAAATCACCACTGAATACTACCAAAACACCGTCAAAATCACCAGAAACTAAGTTTAACATCACCATCTAACACCCTTTTTATAGAAATCCCCTCAAATCACTATAACCAAGAACTTCCTCCCCATGGGCGCATAAAAAAAAAGCATGAACACAAACCTAATACACAAACACTTAGTACATGATCACCATCAACTGAAAACATATCTTGTCCACACATAAATCTAAGACAACCACCATCAACAAACGCTCATATTCACTTACCTCAAAAACCACTAATACCACAGAAAATACTCATTTCTTATAAACATTCACACAAAAAATCATATTTGACAATATCTAAGCGCACTCACCTCACTACCACCAACACACGATGTCACACCCACAGGACCAGCGAGTCACCTCCAGTGACATCACACTCCCATCTGTGTTTACTTGGTGGTAACATCACACCCAACCCACCTTGTTTCAACCTGTTGTACCCACAATATCTAAGAACACTATAACCAAGACGATTACCAGATTTTATGACCCCACCACTAAGATCACAGAAATCACTCATTTTTTTTATAAACATTCACACAAAAATCACGATCACTATTTCCATATCTTGTTTACCATCATCTATCAACACTCTTCACCAAGATCACCAAAAATCTAAGATCATTCATCTCAAAACTACTATGACCACTGAAAACACTTAATTTTTTAAACATTCGCACAAAAAAAAAGACACAAAAATACCATGACACTTCCACCAACATCTATAACATAACATGAGCACTATAACATATCTTCACCACCAAAAATAAAAATAATACACAGACACCCACAACTTATACATTTCAATCGCAAATTTAAGACATGAGACATACACACCAAATCTAAGACATTCACCTCCAACTAAGACATACACATCATAAGACATACACCAAAACCTATAATTGACATATTGTCAATAAATATAAGACATAAGCACAAAAAAATTTACCATGTCATGAGACATTACCAGAACTAAGTCACACGCCTCCAACTAATACACAATCACTTTACTAAGTTCATGTTAACTATTCATCAACAAAAAATATTAACACAATTTACCCACCAAATTTATGTTATAATCATCAAAACATAAAATTGTTTTACACATTTTTTCTCAAACTGAATATTCATACCACATTTATCATTTCTCATCTATGTTACATATCACATTTCTCACCCTCATCATCCCTAAAACATCCTTTCTTATTCATCCGTATATCACCAAGAGATGTTTTAACCCCGACGACCCATCACGACGTAGGAGCCAGAGCAACCATCACCACTACTACACTCTGGCTCCTAGTGTCGAGATGGGTCGTCGGGATAAAATATCTCTTGGTGATATACGGATGAATAAGAAAGGATGTTTTAGGGATGATGAGGGTGAGAAATGTGATATGTAACATAGATGAGAAATGATAAATGTGGTGTGAATATTCAGTTTGAGAAAAAAAATGTGTAAAACAATTTTATGTTTTGATGATTATAACATAAATTTGGTGGGTAAATTGTATTAATATTTTTTGTTGATGAATAGTTAACATGAACTTAGTAAAGTGATTGTGTATTAGTTGGAGGTGTGTGACTTAGTTCTGGATTTGGAAAAGGCGTATGACAGGGTGTATAGGGGGGCAATGTGGCAGATGTTGCAGGTGTATGGTGTAGGAGGTAGGTTACTGAAAGCAGTGAAGAGTTTTTACGAGGATAGTGAGGCTCAAGTTAGAGTATGTAGGAAAGAGGGAAATTATTTCCCAGTAAAAGTAGGCCTTAGACAAGGATGTGTGATGTCACCGTGGTTGTTTAATATATTTATAGATGGGGTTGTAAGAGAAGTAAATGCGAGGGTCTTGACAAGAGGCGTGGAGTTAAAAGATAAGGAATCACACAAAGTGGGAGTTGTCACAGTTGCTCTTTGCTGATGACACTGTGCTCTTGGGAGATTCTGAAGAGAAGTTGCAGAGGTTGGTGTATGAATTTGGTAGGGTATGCAAAAAAAAGAAAATTAAAAGTGAATACAGGAAAGAGTAAGGTTATGAGGATAACAAAGAGATTAGGTGATGAAAGGTTGGATATCAGATAGAAGGGATAGAGTATGGAGGAGGTGAATGCATTCAGATATTTGGGAGTGGACGTGTCAGCGGATGGGTCTATGAAAGATGAGGTCAATCACAGAACTGATGAGGGGAAAAGGGTGAGCGGTGCACTTAGGACTCTGTGGAGACAAAGAAGTTTGTCCTTGGAGGCAAAGAGGGGTATGTATGAGAGTATAGTTTAACCAACGCTCTTATATGGGTGTGAAAAATGGGTGATGAATGTTGCAGCGAGGAGAAGGCTGGAGGCAGTGGAGATGTCATGTCTGAGGGCAATGTGTGATGTGAATATAATGCAGAGAATTCGTAGTTTGGAAGTTAGGAGGAGGTGTGGGATTACCAAAACTGTTGACCAGAGGGCTGAGGAAGGGTTGTTGAGGTGGATCGGACATGTAGAGAGAATGGAGCGAAACAGAATGACTTCAAGAGTGTATCATTCTGTAGTGGAAGGAAGGCGGGGTAGGGGTCGGCCTAGGAAAGGTTGGAGGGAGGGGGTAAAGGAGGTTTTGTGTGCGAAGGGCTTGGACTTCCAGCAGGCATGCGTGACCGTGTTTGATAGGAGTGAATGGAGACAAATGGTTTTTAATACTTGACGTGCTGTTGGAGTGTGAGTAACGTAACATTTATGAAGGGATTCAGGGAAACCGGCAGGCCGGACTTGAGTCCTGGAGATGGGAAGTACAGTGCCTGCACTCTGAAGGAGGGGTGTTAATGTTGCAGTTTAAAAACTGTAGTGTAAAGCATCCTTCTGGCCAGTAGGCCTCGCTTAGGCCTACTGGCCTAAGCGAGGCTGGTCCAAGTCTCCTACTGGCTTAAGCCAATGTCCCAACCCAGTCAGGTCAGGTCACATTCACTTAAGGAAGGAACACGGCAACTGACCTAGTAGCACAAGCTACTCAGGTCCAACTCACACCCACCCACACCCATTCATGTATTTATCTAACCTATTTTTAAAACTACACAACGTTTTAGCCTCTATAACTGTACTCGGGAGTTTGTTTCACTCATCCACAACTCTGTTACCAAACCAGTGCTTTCCTATATCCTTCCTGATTCTGAATTTTTCCAACTTAAAACCATTGCTGCGAGTCTTGTCTAGGCTACACATTTTCCACACGTTATTTCCATCCCCTTTATTTATTCCTGTCTTCCATTTATACACCTCAATCATATCCCCCCTAATTCTACGCCTATCTAGAGTGCGCAGATTCAGGGCCATCAGTCTATCCTCATAGGAAAGATTTCTGATAAACCATACCACGGGCGGGGATAGAACCCGCGATCACAGTCACAAAACTCCAAACCGTCGCGTTAGCCACTGGAGTTTTGAGACTCTCTGATCTCTGGTTCTATCCCCGCCCGTGGTATGGTTTGTTTGCAATCGTGTCATTACGATTTCGTGAGTCAAGATTTCTGATACATGGGATCAATTTTGTCATCCTCCTTTGTACGTTTTCCAGAGCATTTGTATCTATTCTGTAATACGGTGACCAAAACTGTGCAGCATAATCTAAATGAGGCCTAACCAAGGATGTACAGAGTTGAAGAACAACCTGAGGACTCCTATTATTTATGCTTCTTGATATGAAGCCAAGGATTCTGTTAGCTTTATTGCGAACACTTATGCACTGTTGTCTTGGTTTCAGATTACTGCTGACCAGAACTCCTAAATCTTTTTCGCAATCCGTAATATTAAGATGTGCATTATTTAGCTTATATGTGGCATAGTTATTTTCCTGTCCAACATTTAGAACTTTGCATTTGTCTTTATTGAACTGCATCTGCCACTTCTGCGACCACTGCATCAGTCTATTCAAATCTTCCTGGAGTGCTCTAATGTCCTCGTCAGAATGAATTCGACGGCCTATTTTGGTGTCATCGGCAAACTTGCTTATGTCGCTCTTTATGCCCTCATCAATGTCGTTTATGTAGATTGTGAACAATAGGGGGCCCAACACTGACCCCTGTGGAACACCGCTCGTGACGCTTCCCCACTCTGATTTCTCCCCATTTATGAAAACTCTCTGCTGCCTATTTGTCAACCATGCCTCTATCCAGGAAAAAATTTCTCCTTCTACTCCATGTGCCTTAATTTTCCTCAATAGTCTCTGATGTGGGACCCTGTCAAAAGCCTTACTGAAGTCCATATACACAATATCCTATTCATTACCATGATCTATCTCCTCTAATACCTTAGTGAAAAAAGTTAATAAATTCGTAAGGCAGAAATGCCCTTTGTAAAACCATGCTGAGATTCGTTGGTTAATTTATGCTTTTCAAGGTGGCTACGAACTGCCTCGGCAATTATTGATTCCATAAAATTTTCCACTATGGAAGTTAGGCTTATTGGTTTATAGTTCGAAGCTAAGGACCTGTTACCTGCTTTGAAAATAGGTATCATATTTACCATTTTCCACTTATCTGGAACCATGCCTCTTTGTAGTGATATGTTGAAAAGATTAGACAAAGGTTTGCTAAGCTCCTCTTTACATTCCTTTAGAACCCTTGAGTACAGTTCATCAGGGCCTGGGGAGTAGTTAGGTTTTAATTTATCTATTTGCCTAAGGTCTATGTCACTTGTGACCCTAATCGTGCATAGTTTATTATCATCCTGTTCTACATAATTTATTATTTCTGGAATATCGCTAGTATCTTCCTGTGTAAAAACTGAGAGCAAGTATGTGTTAAAAATTCTACACATTTCCTTATCACTGTCCGTGAGCTGACCCGAGTAACTTTTGAGTGGGCCTATCTTGTCCCTGATCTTACTTCTGTATACCTGAAAGAATCCTTTTGGGTTAGTCTTCGATTCTCTTGCAGCTTTAATCTCATAATCTCTTTTTGCTTTTCTTATTCCCTTTTTTATTTCTCTTTTTAACTGAATATATTGATTTCTTATTTGCCCCTCTCCTCTTTTGATTTGCCTATATATGCCTCTCTTTTGACCAATGAAATGTTTTAATCTATTGTTCATTCATTTAGGTTCATTTTTTCTTTATCTGATTTCCCTATTTGGAACATAAATTGTCTGAGCAGCTAGAACTATGCCCTGGAAAACATCACATCGGCAACCATCACCACCTACCTGACCCATAGTCAGATCATTCCAGTTTAGCCCACCCAAGTAATTTTTCAGTCCTATGAAATCAGCCAAGCGAAAGTCAGGGACGGAGACTTGATTGCCATTATTAGGGGAATTCCATGATATATTAAAACTGAGTGATTTGTGATCACTTTCCCCAAGCTCATCATTAACCTCAAGTTTATTAATTAGCGTTTCCCTGCTGGCAAGAACCAAGTCAAACAGGTTATTTCCTCTAGTTGGTTCTGTCACAAACTGTTTTAAAAAACAATCCTGAATCGTAGCAAGAAAGTCACTTGACTAAATTTACTGTCCAAATTGTTCCAGTCAATCTGTCTATAGTGAAATCTCCCATTAGCACAACATTTTCGTAAGTAGATGCCTAACGAATTTCGTCCCATAGAAGTTTACTGCACTCTCTATCAAGATTTGGGGCCCTGTAAATCACACCCAAAATTAGTTTTTCAGGGCCCTCGAGAAGCTGTAACCAAACAGATTCAGTGGCTGAGGCTTCTAATTTAATAACTTGTCTAACACAATTATTTAAACTGTCTCTGACATACATAGCAACTCCACCACCCTCCCTGTTGACCCTGTCAGTGTGGATTAAGGTATAGCCTTGTCTGTGACATTCAGAGGGCATCTCTCTATCTTTCAGATTGAGCCAGGTCTCTGTTATAGCAATAATATCTATGTTTCCTGCACTTGCAATTAATCTTAGCTCATCTATCTTATTTCTTACACTCCTGCTATTAGTATAGTAGACCAAAGGGAGCTAGTCCCTTGCTGTCCTCTGCTGTCTCCCTTTGTTTGCTGACCTGATCTATTGTCTTTATTTATAACTTCATGATGAATGTCTTTTATACATTTACTGTTTTCAACCCTAGTGTTTGTAGATGAATGATTCAGAGAACCGACATGTTGATAAATTAGACACATGTGCAACTCTTGGGTATATTTATTGAGGAAACGTTTCGGCACACAGTGGCTTCATCAGTCCATACGTAGGAGAAACTTGAAGAACAGGAGGAGAATGAGGTAATCAATCCCTCAACCTTGAGTCGATGTGTTCAGTCCATCAATCTTGAATAGATGGACTGAACACATCGACTCAAGGTTGAGGGATTGATTACCTCATTCTCCTCCTGTTCTTCAAGTTTCTCCTACGTATGGACTGATGAAGCCACTGTGTGGCGAAACGTTTCCTCAATAAAGATACCCAAGAGTTGCACATGTGTCTAATTTATCAACCCTAGTGTTGCAACCTGACTGTTTCCGACACACACCCATACCTCTATCTGTGCTCGTCTCGTTGTCTGTGTGCTTGAGAAGCAAGCTGCCATAGATCTTGTGATGAACATTTCTAAATCGTGAAGTCATGCAAGATTTCTGATATCATGAAAATGGACGACGGATTATTGGTTGACATACGGAGACTTGAGCTAGAGTTCGTCACGGCCACGCTAGCTGGAGATTCGTCTGTAAAAGCTTGCATATGTGGTCACAGAGGTGCCTGTGCTAACCTTCCTATGGTGTAGAAATATACCTAGCTGGACGAATTTTATTGTGGCTAGCTGGTCTAGTGGCTAACGCGACGGTCTGGAGTTTTGAGACTCTCTGATCGCGGGTTCTATCCCCGCCTGTAGTATGGTTTAATTCAAGTTAACGATGTGTTCCAGTTTGTGACACCCTAAAAAATGAAAGATTCTTGCTACAAGAATGATGGCAAAATTATGTGAGCCGATTATTTTCTGTGACAAAAAGATACAATTCACAACTTAGATGTGCGATGACGGATGGCCATACCACGGGTGGGGTTAGAACCCGCGATTAGAGAGTTATTAAGGTCCTGACTGACGTGTTAGCCACTGGACCAGCTTGCTCAGTGGCTAACTCGTCGGTTTGGAGTTTTATGACTGTGATCGAGGGTTCTAACCCCGCCCGTGGTATGGTTTGCTTGCAATCGTGTCATTACGATTTCATGAGTCAAAGTAACGGAGGCAAGGCCAAATATCAACAATAAAAAGAGATTCTTGCAATTTCATCAATATTCTTAATGTTGAAATGAAAGAAATGGATTTATAAGTAAAAAAAGAATCACCGGGAAACATCGTCGCCGGAGACGATTTTATAATCATGTGATGTGGCCTGCCAGAGAAAATAATTTCTGACCTGTTGTAGAGAAAATTTCTGACCCCCTGTTGTTGAGAAAATTTCTGACCCCCTGTTGAGAAAATTTCTAACCACTGGTGTAGATAAAATTTCTGACTTCTGTTGTTGAGAAAATTTCTAACTCTCTTGTAGAGAAAATTTCTGACCCCTTGTTGTAGAGAAAATTTCTGATCCCCTGTTGAGGAAATTTCTGACCGCTGTTGTAGAGAAAACTTTTAATCCTGATGTGGGGGAAAATAATTTCCAACCCTGATTTAGGAAGATTAATTTCTGACCCTGATGTAGGAACTATAAATTCTGACAGTGATGTAAGAATGTCTGACCCTGATGTAAGAATGTCTGACCCTGATGTAAGAATGTCTGACCCTGATGTAAGAATGTCTGACCCTGATGTAAGAATGTCTGACCCTGATGTAAGAATGTCTGACCCTGATGTAAGAATGTCTGACCCTGATGTAAGAATGTCTGACCCTGATGTAAGAATTTCTGACCCTGATGTAAGAATTTCTGACCCTGATGTACTGAAAAGGGATAAATGTAGAGAGAGACATGCATCTCCCAACGAATAAACACAGAACATAATTCAATCACCATTTTAGAGCATAAAGTATTCTTAATGGTAACATACGTGTATACAGCTGCTAGAGGGACTTGTATTCTACAGGATACAATTCAAATACTGTAACTCACATGTAGAGCCGCCGCACTAATTACTCTGTCATGGCTCGCACATCGTATATCACACATCGTATATCACTCAACAAATCACAACATTGCAATATCAAAGTTTTCCTAAATGTCTGAGGCAACATAACTTTCAATAGGGAGGACCGCCCCTCCGCCCCCTCGCCCCCCACAACTCAAAACATCTTCCACCCTGGTACATCCATTTCACTGCTTAAAAACAAACGTAATTTAGTGTACTTACAATAAATATTAATTACAGTAGGCTTTGTCAGCGAGTTAACCCTCAGTTTGTAACTAATCCAACATCAAATTACAGACAGCAGAGGAAAAATCTTAAAACCTTAATTAAAAATTGGAAATGAATTTCTGGAGCTGCGCTGCTATATTTAATCTATCCACAAATGTTTAATTTGTTCTTTGCTCACAACGATGAAGCTATCACATAAAATACACAGATTATAATTGGCTGGGGTTGATGCAGGTCATCCCAGAATATGATCAGCGGAGGGATTACTATGTAAGGTAGCAGTAGTGTGCGTGTGTGGGGAGGGTTTGTGTGTGTGTGTGTGTGTGTGTGTGTGTGTGTGTATGTGTGCACACCTATTTGTGGTTGCAGGGGTCGAGTCATAGCTCCAGGCTCTGCCTCTTCACTGATCGCTACTAAGTCACACTTTCCCTGCTCCATGAGCTTTATCAAACTTCGTCTTAAAACTATGGATGGTTCTTGCCTCCACTACGTCACTTGCCAGACTGTTCCACTTTCTGACAACTCTATGACTAAATAAATACTTCTTAACATAGCTTTGACTCATCTGAATCTTAAACTTCCAATTGTGACCCCTTGTTTCTGTGTCCCATCTTTGGAACATCCTGTCTCTGTCCACCTTGTCAATTCCTCGGAGTGTTTTGTATGTCGTTATCATGTCTCCCCTAACCCACCTGTCCTCCAGTGTCGTCAGGCCGATTTCCCTTAGTCTTTCTTCTTAAGACATTTCCCATTGCTTTGGAACTAGTCTTGTTGCTAACCTTTGCACTTTCTCTAATTTCATGACGTGTTTGATCAAATGTGGGTTCCAAACAGATGCTGCATACTCCAATATGGGCCTGATGTACACGGTATAGTGTGTTGAATGACTCCTTACTAAGATATCGAAACGCGACGATGACTGAGACAAGCTTGTAACGTTCATCGCAATCTGGATCCTGTGACAGTGTCTCCTCACCCATTTTATGGGAGAAGAATTTATTTGTATTAAGAAACTCGACAGCTGCGTAAATAGCCTTTGTCATAGTCTCTATTGCCTCGGCAATGCTTAGAGAAAGATTTACGGACATCTTTCATAGCTTCTACTGTCATCAGCGACGGACTACGCATCTCTTACAGTCACAACAACCCTTGCAACATCGAGCCTGATTATTGCACATTAGCCAGTGCCGGACCTGCTATACCTATACCAATACTCACTCTACCAAGGACTGCTGTCTCAGGAACAAGAAATTATCCTCAGTCTGCAGTGCTGACGGCCACACTTAAATAAATGCCCCAAAACTGATCTACCTAAATGCTTCAATTGTATAAGTTAACACCCGACTTTTGCTGCTATATGCCCTATGCGCAACAAGGCAGCCCATGAAAAACTCAGACTACTAAAAGAAACAAGATACCAGTAGAAAAACATACGATAGCATCACACGCCTACGAGCTTACTCTCAGAGGATACTACACGTAGCCTAACAAAGTTGCCTTCCCGACCTCCACCACCAAGGACTCATAGTCTAACTTTCAGGAAAGTATAACCAAAGAAATCCTCACCTCCCTTGTGTTTGCCCATTTGCAGAACACCTATAACCCATGAACATTTATCGAAGCCACCAACGCTATCTTCAAGCTTAACATCCTTCCAGGGATGAAGTTCCCTGAAGTTGACTCTACAATAACGCTCAGGACTATTAACCACTACCCATCCGGTATATATATCCTGGAATCATCCGCAACCTATGGACACCGATGTACTCATCTCTTTAACAACCAAACTCAATACCGCCCCAGTCATCTCTGCGCCTGCCATTGGCCCTTCAATTCCAAGAATACATGATGTCGCATCTACCTGCTTTCCACCCACTACCGACACTTCAGAAAGACTGAGAATGGCAGAAAACTCCTCCCTACGAAACCCAGATCTGCAGACCTCTATGATTTATCAAATACACCAAAACCTACCGATCCACTCAGGCCCATCGCGTCATGTATTGGTAGTGCTCCACACAAGTTAGCAAGTGTTCTGGCAAAACACTTGCCTAATCTCTTGGGGACAATTAGTCCAGCCTACCTAAAGCACTCGGGCGACCTCATAAGCCTCATCAAAGTGCCTGACGTTGGTCATAAGAAACTCTGAAGTTTCGACGTCACGGCCAATTCACTAACGTGCTAGTGGTCCAAGCTGAGTACAAATAGGAAGCGCGTCTGTCTCATACTCAGCAGACGAATGATGAAGCCTCCACCACGAATTTCTCATGGGTGTTGCACATAACATGAATCACTATAATTAATTCTAAGAGGACTATGCCTTTTCATTTTGATTCAAAGCTGGGGTTTCTTAGTGGAAGTTTTATATTAATTTTGCGCTGCGTGTTTTAATATGCAATTTTTATCGAAGTTATTAATTTATATTAATATATACATTGGTACCTCGGGATACGAACTTAACTCGTTCCAGAAGGCTGTACTAGTTCCGATATTAAACGAATTTGTTCCCATTAGAAATAATGTAAATTAGATTAATCCGTTTCAGACTACCAAATATACACTTACAACAACACTTACATAAATACACCTACATAATTGTTAGAATTTTGAGCTGCTCGTATCCCGAGGTACCACTGTATTAATATTAATATATATTTAACTGCATTAGACCCTCATGCAGCACTCTGTATTCTGCCTGTGCCATGCAGAGGCACTGTATCTGGGGTAATGCAATACGGGGATACCTTCTGATTGTGCAGTGACTGAAAGATATATGTAATTATCACTTTTGTTGGGACACAACTGCTAAGACGAAAAAGATTTTAGAGGACCCCTTATAAAAATAAAAATAAAAACTCCATGATATACAACATTGTTCTGTCGAACACCTGATTTTTTTCTGTGAAACAAATTTATTCAAAAAAATTCTAGTACCGATAAAAACACTGTTTTTTCTCTTCTCATTTATTTGTTCAGTTTTAATTTACGCACATGAACGACTAGCTGAAGGCAACGATTCAGTTTTATATCTATTTCAATTAAGTATTTTTTGAGTACAGGTATTAAATAACAATGTCACTCTCGTGATAAATGATGGTACAGTAGTGGTGATGGTGATACTAGTGGTAGTGATGAGGTGATAGTGAGAGTGCGATAATGTAGGTATGGTGACGTTATTTTTGTAAATGTGATGTGGTGGTGGTGGTGTAGTAGTGGAGCAGTCATGGTGGTGGTGTAGTAGTGGAACAGTCATGATGGTGGTGTCAAGTCAGCGAAGGAGTCTGTGTGATAGGTGGGGAAGTCAGGAAGGAAGGAGTCTGGTCAGCATTTCGTACCGTGAGAATGCGCAAGAGTGCTTTGCTGACACTATGATCAGACAGTCATTGGGAGATGTAGGTTGCAGAGTGAAAAACTTAGTCCATTGTGTACATTCAAACGTAATGTGTAAGGTGAGTGAGTGTCATGCTGGTCTTTTCAGGGAAGAGTGAGAGGTAATCCAAGAAGTGTCATCGGCTAATGGTCGTGGTCGTTTATATGCAGAACCAGAGGTGGTCCATCCTGAGATGGGCCGGTAATCTGAAAATCGTCGCATCGTAGAGGAAAAAGCCAGAAGTATGGTCTAAAACGTGCGGAGGTTAGATACATCAAAGGAATCAGGCGGAACCTTGGTACCATGAGCGGGAAACGAAATGTTACCCGCAGAAGGTACCAGGGCATTAGAAAGGTCTGAGAAATGGTCCGATAATGAGGTAGGGTCGTAAGAGGGTGCAGCAGCTGAAAGGGGCCCGGGAGGAGCAGTTTCGTGGATCAAGGACTCCATGGTTAGGTCACTTTTTTCTTGTTATTCTGAAAAAGGGGAAAAAAAGAAAAAAGAAAAGGGGGGGGACGTGGAGGGATAGCTTCCAGGAAGAAAGGGTCGTAAATCCCCCTCTGCACCCAAGAGAACCTCAGTGGTGCAGATTTGGCATGAAACCCATACCATACCCTACCCTTCATACCAGTAAACTAGCAATCCTGGTTAGCAACCTCATCTGCCGAGCCACCTCGGTGGGCAAAATAGAGGATATTCGGATATCTGCCGCTAGACACACCTGCTTCGGCCACTACGTCTCTGAATCAGACAGCCTCGAGAGATACACTCATCACCCGAAAGACACCGGAAGCCTTCCCCGGGAGATAGGAAAGGGATCAGAACATCCCCAGATGATCCATATTCCACGGCAAACTAAACCACCACCAAGGACCTCAACGAAATGGAATGGACAATGATACCCTTTCCGCACTCTAGAAACTAGAATGCCTGAGGGAAGGAACCCAGAGACTAAAATGGGAAAGGGGAGAGATTTGGAAAGGAGAGAGATGGGGAAAGGAGAGAGATGGGGAAAGGAGAGAGATGGGGAAAGGAGAGAGATGGAGAAAGGAGGAGGAATGGGAAGGGAGGGATGTGGAGAATGGGGCACGGAAGTGGTGGGCAATTAAGTTCGGTCGTAGGAGGAAGACCGAAAGGTCCGATTTCTCAGAGTAAAAGCCTCTTCACCGCTGCAAGGACCCCCCCCCCCTCATTCCCTTGAAGAGGAACACGGGTGTAATGTACCAGGGGTAGTAACATTAATACAAACAATTAATTGTAACTCGTTTAGTTATTTATATCTAACCAAGAAATAACTTTTAGGATAAGGCACCGAAGGATATTGCTAGACTATAATGATAATTTTATTAATGGGATTATTGAAAGTCAACAGATATATGAGAGTGGGGAGTTTCAGTTTCCATATTTATTGACTATTAGAGATAATTATTTCATGTATTTAATCCCAATGTTTATGAAGAACTTCGGTTTGTCAAAGTAACCATTCCTTCCAATTACTGTTATTATAGCACTATTATTATTACAATCAGATTAATAAATAAATCCAAAAGTATTAAATTACTAGATGAGAGAACACCATTCTTATACCTTATTCATTATATTAGGTATTATATTGTATCATACTTTACATTTGGTAGGAGTTTTCTGTTATTGAAGTATTGTATAGCTATTTTTTTTTATTTATAGCAACACATACACCTTATTCATATTCATTGCAGTGCTGAGGTGATGGTGTTTATGGTGATAATGTATTTGTAGTTTGGATAGTTTAGTGGTGATGGTGTTGTAGCGTTGATGGGGTTGTGTTGATTTAGTAATAGTGTCGTATTGGTGTTAATGAAGTTGTGGTTTTGGTGGCGTAGTGGTGTTGTGGTGTAGTGGTGTTGGTGGTATAGCAGTGTTGCTGTGTTGGTTGTGTAGTGTTGGTGTGTGTTGATAGTGTAGTGGTGTTAAAGGTGTTAAAGTTAGGGGTGTAGTGGTGCTGATGCCATGGTGGTAAGGGTGTTTGGTGGTATACTGGTGCTGATGGAATAGGGAAGTTGGTAAAGAAGTGGTGTTATTGGTGTTGATGTATTGATGGTGTACAGTGTTGTGTTGCTTTTGTAGTGATGCTAGAAGTGTAGTGGTGCTGGTGGTTTAGTGGTTAAGGATATTAATGGTGTATGTTAGTGGAGTCGAGGTGTGTGTTGTGTAGTATGTTTGTGGTATAGATTTAGTGGGTTTGTGGCAAAAGTGTTTTAAATGGAGTAGTGATATTGGTGGTGTTGTAATGGAGCTTGTGCTGTCGTGTCTGTAGTGTATTGGGTGTTATTATTCAGTGGTGCTAGTGGTGTAGTGGTCGAGATTGTGCGGAATCATTAGTGTTGTTAATAGTAAAATCATCAAACTGACTACACGTCAGTGTGATGATTTTAACTGCAGTTGTGCTGGTTGTGAATTGGTGGTATAGTGGTTTTGGCGGTGTTTTGGTTTTGATTGTGTTGTGGAGTAGGTTGTGTAAGGGGTGTTACTGGGATAATGGTTTTAATGGTGAAGGTGTTCTGGTTTTGTACTCATGCTGGTTTTACAGTTGCAGTGGCTGTGATGGCGAGTCCTCATAAATGACAAACATTACTGAGTCCAGGCCCAGCAATGATCATTATGTCTAAGGGAAAGCGTGTAGATGTCCAGCAAGGTGTTGGGCAGGAACCAAGCTGCTGCCTAAGGGTAGTCAGAGTGCTTGTACTATCTACCTGCAAACATACTCGTTACTAGTATGATCTCCTTCCTCTATAAAAGTGGCAATTCACAATCGACAAAATAACAGCACACAGACTATCCACAACCAGTCCTTGGTCTATTGTAACATAAACTTAGACAGGGCGATAGGGAACATGATGTTAATTAACGGAGCGGAGGTGTGGCCTTCACTGTTTAATAGGTCATCTCAGACTACCGTACACAGGCACCTGACACAAGGTGTCAGCTGGCATGATGCTAGTCTCAGGTGGTCCTCCAAACTAGCGGACTGGAGTAGTTGCTCAAGACTCACACAGTCCGCATTTCCTGCTTTGAATACTAACAACTCTGCTGATATATTAATTCTAAACTTATATACCAAGAAGATGTGGGGCATAACGTATTTTTATGTATGTCATACCCTTATAACAGCTATTGCGAGTGGACGACAACTCTTAGATTTACAAACACTTACGTCGGTGTTGTAAGGAGCAGTAATGCTCCTTCATATCACGGCTGAACTATTTCCGTTATCCAGCAATGACAACTTTTCCACTCCTTGTCTTAAACTGACAGCTGAAGATTGCAGCATAAGTGTGGAGTGCAGTAAGAGTGATATAATGCAGCAATAGTAGGGAGAGCAGCAGGAGTTACATTTAGCAGCTGGGTAGCTCTCACCAAACGTGTATGTTGCTTACCAAGAATTAGCCACTTTTAGGTATGAGAGTGAGTAGGACAGCCTTCAGGATTACTTCTAGTGAAGAGTAAAACACCTGTGGAACAGTTGGGTATTTTTATTGTTGACTAAAACGTATCGCCTACGCAATAGGCTTCTGGAGCCAGCAAGCGTAGTAGCAAAGTAAAGATAATGTAATCAGTCCATCAGTCTTTTAGTTAGTTTTCAAGGTGGTGAATCCCTCAGCCTAGAGAAGGGTTCAGCTCCATAGTCTGGAACAAGACCAGGCACCTCTTAGAGCCTACGTGAGCATAAACACCCGTATATAACTTATGACCTATGCATCACCACAAATATCACACACAACGCTACTTTATTCGACCTTCCTCCATCTTAACCACGCCTCTCTCTCTAGTGACGCCATGTTGTCGACGCCATGTTGTCACTCATGAAAACTATCCGAAAAACGCCAACTTTAACATTCGTGGAGGTCTTTTCCATATAATGAACACCTAATTTTATATTCAAAATTACAAATACATTCATCCCAACAGTAACCTGCATATCAACACACTACTGAAAAGTGAACGATGTAATACTACCAGTCTGTTATTGTAGGCTGATCCTCTCATTATTGTAAATAACTCAGTTTACCTTATTCCTAGTATATCTCCTATTATAACTGATTTTCACACAGCTGAGTTACTTAGCTGTTTTAACTTTTAAGGTTTAAATAAAAGATATTACGGGAACCCCACTGGAAACTAGTCACTGATTTTTTCTGGGTAATCCAAAGGTAATTTACACTATGTATGATAGTTGTATTTATGTCTACCTGTGCCTAAATAAACTTACTTAATCCACTTCGCAGGATCAACGACATCGTTGTCATCATCTTGAGGGTGAAATGATGTCACGAGGATTGACTTACAAAGTGTCTATCACCAAGTTTCCCCAGACATTCTACGCTAAGGAGATCTCAGTATACACTATCCAAGATGGTCTGTGTATCTCTCCTGTGATGAATTTTTAAATGTACAGCGCCTAGGTCTTTCCAAATCCAATTTGCTCGCTATATTGGAGTTATGGAAATCATTCATATTTCCAGAGTAAGATTTTTTTTACCATTTTATTATGTTGTTCTGGAGACCTTATAGATATGCAATGTAGCAAAATAAATTTTATTGCATTCATGTTCAATTCGTATTTGACTGGACTAAGAACCTTATCCTACACTGTGCGCTGTGCCAGTGACCTGCAGTGAGGTAGTGTTGGGGATACGTAATTCAGGGGATACATTTCTCGGATCACGTAGCGTTAGAAATATATCTAATTTTACAGTAAATTACTGGATTATGCCTGATTTGACAGTAAATTACTGGAGTAAAAGTGATTTTACAGTAAATTACTGGAGTAAACGTGATTTTACAGTAAATTACTGGAGTAAGCCTGATTTTAAAGTAAATTACTGGAGTAAGCCTGATTTTACAGTAAATTACTGGAGTAAGCCTGATTTTACAGTAAATTACTGGAGTAAGCCTGATTTTACAGCAAATTACTGGAGTAAGCCTGATTTTTAAGTAAATTACTGGAGTAAGCCTCTTCTAGGGGGCGTGCCTGGTTGCTGGAAAGGGGTTCTTGATCCAAGAAATATACTTACCCTCCCCCTGATTAGATCGAATTTAAATACCTCCAAATCCAGGTTATACATAAAGTCATAAGCGTTTTAAGCATTCTTTCCCTTGAATAAGAAAACAATGGCAGCAGGATGGCTAACTTAGGCGCAGGTGACGAAATGGGCATTGACCGCCAATAAATATACAACACACTCCCCCTGATTAGATCGAATTTAAATACCTCCAAATCCCCAGGTTATACATAAAGTCTACGGTTTTAGTGCTTTCCCCTTGAATAAAAAACAAATGAGCAGCAGGGATGGCTAACTTATGGCGCAGGTGACAACAATGGCGCATTGCACCGCCAATAAAGTAAACAAACAAGCCTACTCATACAAAAAAGTATTAAAACAACTGATTTGTAGAATAAATTTCAATGAGAAATTCAAGTAACTTATAGCTGAAAATTAGTCTTATTGTGGTACTGATTTTGGTCAGTAGGTTCTACTGTGGTATTGGTTTTGGTCAGTAGGTTCTACTGTGGTACTGGTTTTGGCCAGTAGGTCCTACTGTGGTATTGGTTTTGGCCAGTAGGTCCTACTGTGCTATTGGTTTTGGCCAGTAGGTCCTACTGTGGTATTGGTTTTGGCCAGTAGGTCCTACTGTGGTATTGGTTTTGGTCAGTAGGTTCTACTGTGGTATTGGTTTTGGTCAGTAGGTTCTACTGTGGTATTGGTTTTGGCCAGTAGGTCCTACTGTGGTATTGATTTTGGCCAGTAGGTCCTACTGTGGTATTGGTTTTGGCCAGGTCCTAATATGGTAGTGGTTTTGGCCAGTAGGTCCTAGTGTGGTATTGGTTTTGGTCAGTAGGTCCTAATATGGTATTGATTTTGGCCAGTAGGTCCTAGTGTGGTATGCGTTTTGGTCAGTAGGTCCTAATATGGTAGTGGTTTTGGCCAGTAGGTCGTACTGTGGTATTGGTTTTGGCCAGTAGGTCGTACTGTGGTATTGGTTTTGGCCAGTAGGTCGTACTGTGGTATTGGTTTTGGCCAGTAGGTCGTACTGTGGTACTGGTTTTGGCCAGTAGGTCCTAATATAGTATTGGTTTTGTCCAGTCCCTAATATGGTATTGGTTTTGGCCAGTAGGTCCTAATATGGTATTGGTTTTGGCCAGTCCCTAATATGGTATTGGTTTTGGCCAGGCCCTAATATGGTACTAGTTTTGGCCAGTAGGTCCTAATATGGTGATGGTTTTGGCCAGTAGGTCTTACTGCGGTACTGGTTTTGGCCAGTAGGTCCTAATATGGTATTGGTTTTAGCCAGTAGGTCATATTGTGGTATTGGTTTTGGCCAGTTGGTCGTATTTTGGTACTGGTTTTGGCCAGTAGGTCCTAATATGGTATTTGTTTTGGCCAGTAGGTCGTATTTTGGTATTGGTTTTGGCCAGTAGGACCTAATATACCGACATGAAAGTTATTGTATCAGAATTACTTCGACATTTTCTGAGTGTCACTTGACCCATCAGTCCTGCTAAGGTGGTATTGCCACACCTGAGCGGCTTCATACTAAATGTGTTGGTGAATTTTTGGCTACCGATCTCTCTGATAAAACAAGATAATGCCTCGTAAGTTATTCAAACCTGGTGTTTCATGGAACACGGTTTGAATTTGATTTTTTTGCTGTTTATGTTCTAATGTTTATTTTTGAAGGAATTCGGATAATAGCTATCATGTGATAACTTCTGAATTTAAGTGATTGACCTCATTTGCTCATCACTAATATTTATCTGCATTAGGAGGTTATTCCACATTCTGCACTGTTCTTATCGTGAGTATTGAGTTCCAGGCGGCTGAGGAAATGAAGTTTTGGAATATCCGTCTCAGATAGCGTAACAAACGTAATTTATTTACATTTCCTGCGATAGATGCATTACGATACAAAAATCAAAGGTCCAAAGGAAGCTACGACGACACTCTCAGTAGTTTATGTATAGTATGGCAAATTAAATTTTTGTTAAATTAATACAACTTATATTAGTGTTTTGTGTTTACACGTTGAAATTTTTCATATATTTTAATAAACGAATATTTTTCTAATAATATGTACTTGGAAAATAACAATTGAAAGTTTTCTTGAATCTCTAAAAACCAAAAAAGTAATTATGGTCTTAATTAAATTAGTAATTCTAATTTTTCAAAGATTTGCTAATGTTATACTGTCGCAAGGCAAGGAATAGTGAAGCCTTTGTTTGCCATTTAAAATAGTGACAATTTTTATGGCCTATCAAAATTTTGAATGCCTCCCATAATGTTCAAGCCTGGCTAAGCACCCATTCCTTCCTCAGAAACCATGCACCTTACAAACGTACACTGAACGTTTTCGAGCATCCTGCCTCCTCATTATATTTTTAATCTTTTTTAAGGCACCCGATGCCTTTCCCAGGCAGTCTGATCTTCAACAGTACCGTTCCTCATCTCCATGAATCTGGTATTCTCCTCGGGCAAATAACACCTTCCCAGGGAGCACTGCACTTTGCTCGATATTCCTCATGCAACATTCGTAAGTATCTTGCACCTTCTCCAGGCACCCTAAACCTTCCCTGAGGCACCCTGCACCTCTCTAAGGCACCCTTTCGCGTTCCCCAGGCACCTTTCCCTTCCAGGAGGCAATAGGCACCTTCCACAAAGCACCAGGCGGCTCCCCATCACATCTCAGTGTTTCCCTAGAGAACAACACCAAAGGCCCCTCCACAACCCTTGTAATTGGGTCTGTCGCTCAGACCTCCTTCGCTCTGTCCAAGAAAAAACTAAGTGAATTGTGATGGTCTTTGTCTCTAGCAGACCTGAGACGACCAGAAGGAGAGAGCGATGGAAGAAGGGGAGGGAAATGCGTTTTCAGGAATGGATTAAGTGAGAAGGATATAGGGAAAATGGAGAAAGGTTGAAATAGAGGGAAAGAAAGTCTTTGGAAGGTAAGGGAGAAATGAAGGGCCATGAAAAATATAAATTTGCAATTACAGAGTAAAGCAAGACATCAGCATTTAAAGATTAAAAAAAAATGTGAAATTAAAAGCTTGTTTCATATTAGTTTAATTAATATTTTATGGACAGTGGCCAACTGAGATGGACTTGTCTACCACTAATTGCTGTAGCGCTACGTTGTACCATTCTATTATGTTTTCCTTTATATTAGATTTTTTTTTATTAAATGTGCAGACCAGTGGTTGATTGCAGCCCCTCTAGCCCTTTAATTTAATTATGAGACCTTTTCTATTTCCCAGTTTTCTGGAAGGTAACCTATCGCTTTCAACGGCAAAGCTTTTCTAACCATACGTTGTGTACTTCCCATGAAAACAGTATTATGTCTCTTGTCAACAATGTTAGTATGTTTAAGATTGCCTTTGCTTCATTATCTGGAGTGTTAAGGTTATTCTGGCTGTGTCCTTACATGTTCTCTGACATTGTACTTGTATCCTCTGTGAAGAACTCACTGACATTTCCTTAAATATTATCAGTATTTTCCTGATATTCTGAAACTGATGATGAAATGATGCCAATGTCTGACACTGTTGTTGTTGTCATATGATCGCTCTGTTTCTCATGTCCCTTGTTTAATTTCATTTTTCGTTTTTGTGATGAATTTAACATCTTTTATTCTTTTTTTTATTACTTTTAATGCTCTGTTGCTGCATATCTCCTTTCTCAGTGAACAATACACACACTCCTGCTTAAGCAGGAGTGTGTTTACCATCACTGCTTGTTTGACCTTCATCCACTGATTAAGCAACCAGTCGTGGAGCGCTTGGTAGTAGTGTTTCATAATTTGCTATTGGGTAGGTTTTAAATAACAATGATTAAGCAACCACCATCTTACCTGTGATTATTATGAGGGCTTAGGCGACCGCTGCTGTACTGCTGTTACATGCCCAGGGTCCAGGATTTCCCTTCACACAAATTCTGGGTAACACCAATTAACTTTCGTCGAGTATATTTCAGCAATTGCTGTGCAACTAGTGATATATGCTAGTGATCAAGCTTCTGCTGCTGTGCAACCAGTGATACAAGCTAGTGGTCAAGCTTCTGCTGCCGTACAACCAGTGATACTATTGTTCAAGCGTCTGCTGCTGTGCAACCAGTGATACAAGCTAGTGGTCAAGCTTCTGCTGCCGTACAACCAGTGATACTATTGTTCAAGCGTCTGCTGCTGTGCAACCAGTGAT
This sequence comes from Cherax quadricarinatus, assembly GCF_026875155.1. Taxonomy (NCBI): domain Eukaryota; kingdom Metazoa; phylum Arthropoda; class Malacostraca; order Decapoda; family Parastacidae; genus Cherax; species Cherax quadricarinatus. Next base: position 27,826,152 of record NC_069455.1, on the reverse strand, counting down.
ACAAGCTAGTGGTCAAGTTTCTGCGCCGTAAACCATGATACTATTTCAAGCGTTGCTGCGTACAACCAGTGATACAAGCTATGGTCAAGCTCTGCTGCCGTACAACCAGTGATACTATTGTTCAAGCGTCTGCTGCTGTACAACCAGTGATACAAGCTAGTGGTCAATCTTCTGCTGCCGTACAACCAGTGATACTATTGTTCAAGCGTCTGCTGCTATGCAACGAGTGATACAAGCTAGTGGTCAAGCTTCTGCTGCCGTACAACCAGTGATACTATTGTTCAAGCGTCTGCTGCTGTGCAACCAGTGATACAAGCTAGTGGTCAAGCTTCTGCTGCCGTACAACCAGTGATACTATTTTTCAAGCGTCTGCTGCTATGCAACGAGTGATACAAGCTAGTGGTCAAGCGTCTGCTGCCGCACAACCAGTGATACTATTGTTCAAGCGTTTGCTGCCGTACAACCAGTGATACATGCCAGTGGTCAAGCGTCTGCTGCCGTGACGAGGCTAAGTTCCTCCCTATTTAATAAAGGCTTCAATTTTCATATCTGTTATTACAGGTAAAACAATATTGTCTTTCTTCATTTTCCCTTATCTGTTTGTCTTCATAATCCCTCTCACTCTTACATAGTTTTCTGCTTCTCTCAGCGCCTAATCTTTCCTGTAGGCTAACTTCCACAAGATAATTGAAACTCACAACTGTATAGTGACAATAGCAAGATAAGAAGGTATTTCCATTGGGATCCTTAATTTTGTCCCTCAGGATCGACCCACACCACTCGACTAATTCTCAGGTACCTACTTGCTTGCTAGGTGAACGGAACAACTGATGTAAGGCAACACGCCCGATGTTTCCACCCTTGCCGGGGATTGAACCACGGACCCTCAGCCTGCAAGCAAGAGCGTTGCCTTCTAGGCCACTGGCCACCATAGTAGCACGTTCATACAAGCGAAGTCTAGTAACACCTGCTGCCCTGTTACCCATCAGTAAACTGATATCTGTGTGTTAGTTGATTTATAGGCATCACATCCTTCGGGAGGAGGTGAACTGAATTCTAGTGGAAGTTAGCCACACATTTTGTGTTCCTGCTGTTTGGTTGGGAGTCGTAGATTATCATAAATGCTCCCTTGGGTATCTCAGTCTTAATCGTGTCATCTGCGTGATCGTTACTCCTATAAGCTCGGTGCGTCTTTACTGTTTCTTTTACGACTCTGTATCTTCTATCCTGCATTGATTTTTCGTTATTTTAAGCTCAGTACCTTGATACGACTATCAGATTATTTTTATCCCTATACGGGATATTACGATGTATATGGTGCTAAGTTACTCATTTTTTGGTAGGTAAGACACATAGGCAACAGTTAGGCAACTTTATTCCGAAACGTTTCGCCTACACAGTAGGCTTCTTCAGTCGAATACAGAAAGTAGGCAGGAACAGTAGAGATATGAAGACGATGTAATCAGTCCATCACCCTTAAAGTCGTAGAATTTGAGGTTGTCAGTCCCTCAGTCTGGAGAAGTTCAGTTCCATACTCATTTTTTATTGGTATTGTTTATGGTTTTCAAGTGTTTATATTTTATACATGGAATCTTTTATCTGTTACCTGTATCCTGGTTTGTTGCTCCTTGAGACGATGTTGGGGGTTTGTTTATGTTGCTTAGGTGAGGGGTAGCATGTAGGGATTTAAATGATGATGTTTACCTGGAGTTTTGGTATAAACCTTGGTAATAAATACCGACAAGTTGGTTTAGAAAGACACGTAAGCAAACACTATGACATATTTATTAGAAAACGTTTCGGTCCTGGGACCTTGATCACTTCTAACCGAAACGTTTTCTAATAAATATGTCATAGTGTTTGCTTACGTGTCTTTCTAAACCAACCTGGAGTTTTACCTGGAGAGGTTTTCGGGGGTCAACGCCCCCGCAGCTAGGTCTGAGACCAGGTCTCACGGTGGATCGGGGTCTGATCAACCAGGCTGTTACTACTGGCCGCACGCAAGCTGACGTAGGAACCACAGTCCGGTTGGTAAGGTACTGACTTTAGGTGCCTGTCCAGTGCCTTCTTATACAGCCAGGGGTCTATTGGTAATCCCCATTATGTAGGCTGGGAGGCAGTTGAACAGTCTTGGACCCCGGGAATGTTGCATCTCCTGCCGAGTCTTTTGCTTTCACAGGGAGTGATTTTCGTGTACAGGTTTGGTACCAATTGTCTATAATGTAACGATACGTATATTCAGATATGGCGAGACTAGCTTATAAGAACATAAGAAAGAAGGAACACTGCAACAGGTCTACTGACCCATGCGGAGCAGGTCCATGTTCCCCCCCCCCCCCCGGATTAGCCCAGTGACCCACCAAGTCTGGTCACTTCCACTTAAGGAAAGAGCACGACATCAGACCTAGTAGCACAAGCTACTCAGGTCCAACTCACACCCACCCACACCCCTCATGTATTTATCTAACCTATTTTTAAAACTACACAACGTTTTAGCCTGAATAACTGTACTCGGGAGTTTGTTCCACTCATCCACAACTCTACTACCAAACCAGTGCTTTCCTATATCCTTCCTAAATCTGAATTTTTCCAACTTGAAACTACTGCTGCGAGTCCTGTCTTGGCTGGTAATTTTCAGCACGCTACTTACATCCCCTTTATTTATTCCTGTTGTCCATTTATACACCTCGATCATATCCCCCCTAATTCTACGCCTTTCGAGAGAGTGCAGATTCAGGGCTCTCAGTCTATCCTCATAGAGAAGATTTCTGATACATGGGATCATCTTTGTCATCCTCCTTTGTACGTTTTCCAGAGCATTTATATCCATTCTGTAATACGGTGACCAGAACTGAGCAGCATAGTCTAAATGAGGCCTAACCAAGGATATATAGAGTTGAAGAACAACCTGAGGACTTCTATTATTTATACTTCTAGATATGAAGCCAAAAATTCTGTTCGCTTTATTGCGAACATAAATGCACTGTTGTCTTGGTTTTAGATTACTGATAACTGAGTAATTGAGGAAGGGGAAAGTAGTTGAAAATGATAGGCGATACGATTGATGGACAGAGTAGGAATGGAGATGGGGTGGGGTGCGTACAGCGTGTATAGAAGGGGAGAGAAGATAGTGGAAACTGGAGGCATGAAGAAGCGGCAATAATAAGTGTGTTGGTACTGTGACAAACTGTTGAAGGTAGGATGGGCCAGATGATGTCGGTGTCAAGATTAGATTAGATTTTGCGGCCGAGGAGGCTAGTTTATTGTTCACCCGATATCCATCCAATGGACGGTAGTACAAAAGGCCTAGGAACTAGGCCCAAAAAGGTTTTCCAGAAGAACTTTTGTATTTATATCTACAGTTGACTTATCTGTTGCAAGCATAATATGTCTGGGATCTTATTTATATTAATAATATAACTTGACTTACCATATTAGTTATATTGTGTATCTGTATATTTCTTACTAAGTGGACAATTAAGCACAGTGTTCAAGATAGTGGCCATGGGGCTGGCCACATTGCATTTGATTTGATCAACATCTGCTTGCTAAATTGCCATTAATCAGTCTGTTCACATTGCAAGTTGTTCTATAAGCGTACTTACCTACGTTCACGTTATCGAACTGGGTTATACATCTACTCAGGCTTCTAAACGCATTCCTATAACATTCGCTTTCATTATTTACTTCTCTAATATTATTTCTGATGCTAGAGTCAGAGTCCAGCGGTTCCCAGTCTGGGACTCACGCACCTCAGGGGTTCCCAGTCTGGGACTCACGCACCTCAGGGGTTCCCAGTCTGGGACTCACGCACCTCAGGGGTTCCCAGTCTGGGACTCACGCACCTCAGGGGTTCCCAGTCTGGGACTCACGCACCTCAGGGGTTCCCAGTCTGGGACTCACGCACCTCAGGGGTTCCCAACCTGGGACTCACGCACCCCAGGGGCTCCCAGTCTGTGACTCACGCACCTCAGGGGTTCCCAACCTGGGACTCACGCACCCCAGGGGCTCCCAACCTGGGACTCACGCACCCCAGGGGTTCCCAACCTGGGACTCACGCACCCCAGGGGTTCCCAGTCTGGGACACACGCATCCCATGGGGCACGAGATGTCATTTCAGGCAAAGAATCCTAATGATAAACAAAATTCCGTTTATTTTTACAAAAAAAAAACTGCTCTAATGGCTCAATTTATATTTGCATTTTATTCACTGAATTAAAAGCTTATTTTTTGAGTTGAATTTGCTCACCCGTAGTATTGTATTTGGTTCCTAGGAACCAAATACAATATTACAATAAGGGTTCCAACCAAATATTGTATATAGTTGGGAACCCTTATGCTAGATAAACACACCAAAGTTATATTCTAAATTTTCTTTCAGGGTACTTTCGGTAATTTTCCGATTTTATCAAGTTAGCTAATAAGTGGAGTCTATAACAATTTTATCAAGAAGTTAGCTAATAGGTGGAGTCTATAACAATTTTATCAAGAAGTTAGTTAATAGGTGGAGTCTATAACAATTTTATCAAGTTAGCTAATAGGTGGAGTCTATAACAATTTTATCAAGTTAGCTAATAAGTGGAGTCTATAACAATTTTATCAAGAAGTTAGCTAATAGGTGGAGTCTATAACAATTTTATCAAGAAGTTAGTTAATAGGTGGAGTCTATAACAATTTTATCAAGTTAGCTAATAGGTGGAGTCTATAACAATTTTATCAAGTAGTTAATAGGTGGAGTCTATAACAATTTTATCAAGAAGTTAGCTAATAGGTGGAGTCTAAAACAATTTTATCAAGAAGTTAGTTAATAGGTGGAGTCTATAACAATTTTATCAAGAAGTTAGCTAATAGGTGGTCTATAACAATTTTATCAAGAAGTTAGCTAACAGGTGGAGTCTATAACAATTGCACATTAATTACTGCTAAAATGAACATGTTGTTAGTCATTATGTAAGAGAAGAACCATTAGTGATAACATAGAACCCATAATAATCAGAGAATTAAGCCGAGTGTCATAAGATAACTATGGCACCATTAGGAAGATAAACAGTATAGACACATAGTTCCTATCGTTCCTACGAGATAGGGTTACGGTTGGCAAGGTTTCAATTTTAGGTTTCGAGCAAAAATATTAACGTAAAAAAAAAAAAAGCAGAAGGTAATAAAAGAAAATTTAGTCAAAGTTAATTTTTTTTTAGAAGAGTTCTGCCTAAATCACTACTTTGGCTCACTAGTTGTGATATATTTTGAATTCTCTTAAAAACTGAGTTTTTATATAAACTATTTACAGGCTGATACAAACGTTTTTTTCATTGACAATATATAAAATCTGAATTTTTGACTTTGTCTAACTTGGAAACCTCATCTAAAGTTTCCTAACTTGATATTTTGGGGGGCCATATTTGACTAAATTTATCACAGATCAGTATAAATTTAATATTACTGGAAAAATATAAATTGTATTTTTTCATTTACTTCAGATTAATTATCGACGAAATATTGGATCATTTTTTTTACTCTCCTTATATAGCAGAAAATACTCTTGCCGAATAAGCCAAACTAGACAGTTCGGCTTATTCGACACAGAATATTCACATATACGTAAAATAACCGTAGTCAAAAAGATACTTAGATTCAAATACCTGTGAAAGTAATGGGAGAACAGACGATCTATAATGCTGAAGTGTGACGTCACACATGACCCTACTCGCTGAAGTATGACGTCACACATGACCCTACTCGCTGAAGTATGACGTCACACATGACTACTCGCTGAAGTATGACGTCACACATGACCCTACTCGCTGAAGTGTGACGTCACACATGACCCTACTCGCTGAAGTATGACGTCACACATGACCCTACTCGCTGAAGTATGACGTCACACATGACCCTACTCGCTGAAGTGTGACGTCACACATGACCCTACTCGCTGAAGTATGACGTCACACATGACTACTCGCTGAAGTATGACGTCACACATGACTACTCGCTGAAGTATGACGTCACACATGACTACTCACTGAGCGTGGCAGTGAACTGAAGATTAAGTAAAGTTACACGTCAAGTAACTGAGTTTGTTATTATATGGTCAGGTAAGTTTTCTAAGGTGCTTTTAGCACAAAATTATTGTTTTTTTCCATTAACATAAATTAAAAATATATATATATTTTGAACGTATAAGAGAAAATTTTCTAATGGAGTTAATTTTAAACGAGTTCTTGCTAATTGACCAGTTTTACCTATTCGGCACGACAGACATATATATATATATATATATATATATATATATATATATATATATATATATATATATATATATATATATATATATATATATATATATATATATATACACACACACACACACACAGACTTCCTCACTCTCGTGTGTTTGTGCAATTTGTAAATGTGCCGGTTATCTATGCGCTGAATTGTTTATTTAGACCATATTTTACAAACATTAAATCAATTAATAAAAATTTAATACGTACTTTTTATGTACTGCGGCCAGCCGGAAGTGGATCCTGTGCCACATTCTTCTGTCTCTGCTAACAAGGACATCTCTTCCGTCATGTCATTCACATGTACCAGAAACTGCACCGGCCCTAGGACTGACCCCTGTGGATCCTCACTCTTCACAGTCGCCCACTCTGACACCTCGTCACATCATACCATTACTGCTTTTGTGTACCTGTCAGGTATTTTTTGATCCACTACAGTGCTTTCCCTGTTATACATGCCTGATGCTCGAGTATTTGCACTAATCTCTTGTGGGGAACTGTATCAAAACCCTTTCTACAGTCCAAGAAAATGCAGTTTACCCACCTACCTCTCTCTCTCTCTCTCTCTCTCTCTCTCTCTCTCTCCCTCTCTCTCTAGTAGGTTTGTGACACAGGATTTCTCTGTGTATATACTCACCTATTTGTTGTTGCAGGGGTCGAGTCACAGCCCCTGATTGCGCCTCTTTACTGTGTGCATGTAAGTCTGTGAGAGTGTCCGTGAGAAAGTGTATGTGTGTGTGTGTGTGTGTATGTGTATTCACCTAATTGTAGTTGCAGAGGTCGATGCTCAGCTCCTGGCCCGCATCTTCACTGATCGCTACTAGGTCCTCTCTCCCTCCCTCCCTCCTCTCTCTCTCTCTCTCCTCTCTCTCTCTCTCTCTTTCTCTCTCTCTCTCTTGTGCCTTTTATCCCAAACATGTCAATCAGACCGAATTGTTTATTAAACCTTTCCCAGGTTTTCAGTTATGGATCAATATACATATTTCTCCATTTAATATTATACACAAATTCCTGTATTGGCTCCAAACCAGACTTAGAAACCCTACTTAATCTAACAATTTTTAGCTAATCTCTATTAAATATATCATAGATCAGTTGATATCTATTTAATATTACCTGTAATAAATTATATATAGTTTCTCGTAATGTTAAGATTGATTTTCTTAGTCATGATATATTCATGACTAATTGCACCCAAACCTCCCACACCTGTGACCCCACCGCACTCCAGGCACTCCAGGTACGCCCACTCCAGGTACCCCACTCGAGGCACCCCACTCGAGGCACCCCACTCGAGGCACCCCACTCGAGGCACCCCACTCGAGGCACCCCACCGCACATTCAACCTGTACAGATTTCTACCACTCCACCACCACTACCCCCACACTACACTTTCCACTCCTTCACGCTTCCCAATCCCATGCACCTCCCACTCCACGAGACATTTTCCCCTCCCACACCTCCATCCCTACTAGGGCTTCTACCCTCCCACACCTCTCACTCAATTAGACCTTCCACCTTCCCACATCTCCCACTCCAGGAATCCTTCAATCTTTACACACCTCTCAACCTGTCATTCCTCCCACTCCTCAACATATTCCATTCAACCACACCTTCCACACCCCGCATTCTACCACACTTTCCAATTCACCGCACCTCCAGCCTCGCTAATTAGCCCATCCTACCACACCTACCTTCAAATCTGCTAAACAACCTCACCTCACATTACCAGTGTTCTCCTATTATTTCCGATACACTAAACCATCCCTGGCTACACTTCTCCCTTCCTCGTTTTAATGCTTAATAAACTGGTCCCTTAGCGAGCCACCCCTCGCTCCCTGAAATCTCCTCTAATTACTAAAGAAGAACCACATAAGGAGAGTTATTAGAGTTCTTTGAAGATGCAAGGGATAGCATACACCTGCTAGACTGTAAACTCCAGCTAAAATATAATTGAGTGTATCATTCTCACGAAATGTTTACACACACACACACACACACACACACACACACACACACACACACACATACACACAAAGACAGGATGTTCCAGAGATGGGACACAGCAACAAGGGGGACAGTCACAGAGTAGTCAGGAAATGGAATAGTTTGGGAAGCGATGTAGTGGAGGCAGGATCCATACATAGCTTTAAGCAGAGGTATAATAAAGCTCACGGTTCAGGGAGAGTGACCTATTAGCGACCAGTGAAGAGGCGGGGCCAGGAGCTAGGACTCAACCCCTGCAACCTCAACTAGGTGAGTACAACTAGGTGAGTACACACACACACACACACACACACACACACACACACACACACACACACACACACATCGTGCCGAAAAGGTAAAACTTGCGATTTTGGCTTAAATAGCTAAGGCTTTTCTTGCCGAATAAGGCAATCAAAAATTTATGTATGCAATAATTCTGAACCTAACGAAACTAATATATTTCATTGTGTTTGTTTACTATTAAATTGTTGTAAACTTATCTAAACTATATTAAGTTGGATTAAGTTAAATTTCGCTTCTTATAAGGCTAGGTAAGTTTTCTCTGGTTATTCTGGTACAAAATTATTAATTTTTACATTAACAATGATTGAAAAAATATATCTTTAAATGTATTAGAGGAAATTTTTAGAAAGGACTTAATTTTAAACGAGTTCTTGCAAATTTACCAGTTTTACCTATTCCGCACGACATATTCAACTTATTGCTGTCTTTAATTTGAAGACACTACGTCAGTTGAAAAGAGGCATTTTTGAAGTTGCAACAATTGGAAACAGTAGAAGGGGTAATCAGTCCCACAGCATTGCAAAACTAAAGAAGCCATTTATGGCGATATGTTTCCTCTAATAAATGTCCCGAGGTGATTGGAATATTAGGTTCAATCACAGCTAATACTTAAAGTGTTGCACAGTATCTTGCAGCAACACTTAGGACATATTCAATCACTCTCATGGTGAGGTATCTTCTAGGTGACTTCTATGTTGCTAAACAAGCACGACTTCAAGGTTCGAGTCTTACCCAGGTTTAACATGTATTGGTTGTACATTCTACTAGAACCCTCGTAGCTTAACGATTGCAATGTTGGGGTTCCTAACCAAGTGTATTACTGATAGAATTCCTGTCTACTATTGTGTGCAATACTTGACAGTCGTATGACCCTTATATTGAGTTTAAAGATTATATGATCTGGGGGATATAAGAAAAAATGTATAATGAAAGCGGCTGGGGTTTAGGGATGAATATGGATACAGTTAGTGGTCGCTGATAAAACCGTCATAAAAGTACTGATTTTAAAATCAGTGTCCACCCCACACTCGTCAAGCAGCAGAATGAATTTGCAGTCTTCCTCGTATTCTCCTTAACGTCCTAATTTTAAGCTCCTTCCCTCTCCTTCCTACCAGCTTCCAGAAGTTGCGGCAGGAACCATCATCGTCGTGGCTGATTCTTCGTTGCGGCTGGTCTCTGCCTTTCTCGTGGAAGAACGCTGCATTCCTCTCTAAGACGCTGGGTCGCCCTTCAAACCTTCGGTTCAGCCTTGAACAGAAGTTGAAGATGCTCGTAGCTCAGAGAAGCCTTCCTTACCATGTTGGTAACACCATCACAGAGCGTAGGCTATGACACAGATCATCTGACTACTGCTAAAATGAACATTCCTGTAATACACTTGTCAAGGAATGGGATAGAATCATTGCAGATTCACAGTCTGTGTGAGACTTGTGTAATGGTTCATGGCTTCAGCTTCCTGTGAGGGACTACAAAAAAAAATTCCATTAGAAGAAGCGACTTCTTGCTTTTCTTGGTACCGACATCTAACGTCAGTCCTCCATTATTTGTTACAATGAACAGTTATGAAGGTTGAACAGCCCTATCAGACCCTCAGAGAGTATTTAATATGACTGGTTTCTCTTATGGGAAATTAAAATATAGAGAAATCAATGATAACATAATAAGACAAACAATTTTATTAATATGAAGAAAAAAGTATATATAAAACACCTAAATAAGAAATTAATCCTACTTGAAGCAAAGAAATTGAAAATGAAATATATAATTAGTGACTCAATGCTAATATATTCACAACATGTAGTTTAGAATGGTGCCGTTGCCGATGTTCTGGGCGCGTAGCTGTGAATCCTGGTTTGGAATGCTTAGCCTTTGTTGATGACAATGGAAGGGGGGGCTGTCACAGGTTGACTTGATTGTTGACACATTAAGTAGACAGTGGCCCTAACACGAGCAGAGATTCTGACGTACAGAGATACTGTGTTCCTCAGACGCCCACAACACTTGTAAAGCAGTTGAGTTGCCAGTGAAGAACCACCAGGAAACATTGGTGGAATTATAACTGGGGACGTTTGCTAGAAAGGTGTGTAGCTGGCCACCTTGCACTCGTAGCTAAGTGGAAGGGGTCCAGTGTAGGTTGAGATGTGGGACTGAAACTCAGATTTTGTCAAGATCTATGCTGCCCTTCTTATCTCGAGAAATCACTCACATAATAGGCGTACGGCATTTAAAAGAAATGGTGAGGAGTAAATGTTACAGCCCGTAAGTCCAAATAAGGACAGGAAGAATTTGCAGCATAAAAAGTGAAGCTTTTATTGAAACTCAATTAACCTAAACACATAACAATTTAAACAGAAGTGTAACGAATACTTGCAGATTTGATGGGAGCCGCAAGTCAAGTGACTGACAACCGGTCGGAGATAGAGGGGAGGGGGGTAGAGGGCATAATGCACCCTCCTAACAGAACAACTTTTCCCTCACAGCAGTCCAAATATATGCTAAAAAGAAATGTCCATACAAGGCAGGTATCCTGAAGGCGATGAAAGGCTTTTGATTCAGTGAACTGTGTCTACCCTTCTCTTGACTGTGACTGCCTTTTATTTATCAAGGTGTTGTGTAACTACAAGATTAGTGTCCCCGTCACGAAACAATATACAAAACGTACAGAACAGTTCTTCACTATCTGCTATAAGGAACAGACCAGAGTTCTGTACTAAAATGAAGAGTCAAGTGTTGTCTGATACGAATAAATGGCTCAGGAAACCGACAAGTTGATAAATGAGACACTTGTGCAACATTTAGGTATCTTTAATCTTGAAACGTTTCGCCAGGCTAATGGCCAATGACTGGCGAAACGTTTCCAGGATGAAGTTACCTAAATATTGTTGTGCCTGATACAGTGAAGAATGCTACGCTATACGTTCTAATGAATACGTGCACTACTTGTTATGATGAACAATCACGCTCTTTATGCTATAAATATACGTATTTCGGTCGAGGGGCGAGCTTAGAAAAGTATCCCGGGATTCGAAGCTTCATTATCCTTTATCACCTTGGTAGGGTTGAAGCTAATCAGTTGCGACTCACGGAAATGATCGCATGATAAACAGTATTGAATTTTCCCCAATTTCTCCCAGGAAATTTAACTGCGACCAGTTTGGAAGAAAGTAAGTATACTATTGGGTTTTTCCGTGTAGGTGTAACGACACATTTGTGAGGAAGGGGGGGAGGTTGAGGTAGAATTTGGGGAGGGGGAATGGGGGTTTGTGAGAGAGGAATGCGAATCACTACAATGTCACAAGGCTTGTTCAATAGGTATTGCGGCTCTGCCTCGCCACTCTTTTTGATTATAATAATAATAATCTGCCTCGCCACTGACTAAACCTCGACTGTAAGGCTAATTGGCTGTAAGCCAATTAAAATTGTAGATTAGACAGTGAAGTTGGGTTAGGAATGTAGGTGTAAGTGGCTTAAGTACCGTCATTGTCGTATCTCTATTGGCTTACAACTTAGCACCCTAAGTGGCACTGGCCTGGATTAGAGGCCCTGATGCGTCAGTCACTAAGGGTGTTTGATCCGGTCAGCCGCGTTCGTCGCTCGAGAAAGTGAAACGCCCATTAATTCAGGCATTAATTTAGAACCCTAAGTTGTGTGTTTTTCTGGTGCAAGTGACGGTGACTCACTAATTGATCTTGGGAGTGACAGACACCTGGAAAGCTCTGAGACGAGCAATTTCTCCTACCAGCTCTGCAGCTGATCCCAGGGTAAGATGTCTATGTACCTCAAGTGTTAGGACTTCCGTAGATCTATAGAAAAAGGACATTTTTGTCGGTCTACATTGTGAGTCTAGGCTGAGGAGTTGGAGTCTTCTAGACCTCGTCCAGAGAATTCAACTAGTCGACTACGAGTATTACTGCCCTCTCGAAGGAGGGACAGTCCACACAAAGTGTAAATATGAGATGGCTGGTATTTCGCGTGGAACTGACTGACTAGGCGATTAATCGCAGCGTCAGTCACGTAGACCCATCTTTTATTAACGATAAAGTAGGTAAACAAATCATGTGTAAGCTTAGTGTACATAACATACCAAATTCAACAATGATCTTTTGAACACGGATGACATAGGTACCCAAATGTTCAATTTGACAAATACTGACTTATTTCTAATCCAAGCAGTCACTCTCTAATTATTTCACAGAAACCAATCTAACTGCTAAAATTTGTACATTATAATTTACACAACCTAACATCATAAATTCACTCACTGCTGGAAACATTAAAATTTAAAATTCTAGCTAATCCAGTGTAATCCTCTTCAAAGGATTTCACCTTCATAAAACAGAATTTTGGTAATAATTTTCTTCATGAAAAAATAAAGAAATCTTTATAGCAACTTTACAGTAGCTGAAAAACATGCATTCGAAACTCTTTTTTAAACCCACATAATAATGGAGAGTGTAAATGCTCCCTCAACGACAGCAGTCCTACATGATATTTTGTGTTTGACACGGAAGGACAACTGAGCGATATCTCGGTTTTACTGCCCAAATCTCTGGTTAATGGAATACATTCATGTCATTGATGGCAATAAATAATGTAAATCCTAATTATGTGGATTCAGGGAAAAATAATTTAACATAATTTAAATATTTTTTTTCATCTTATGTTTACCAGCGGCGTAAGATATAAATTTTCCAGAGTTTGAGCATTTTTACACCAGGTTTAAATAGTAATATGAAACATGTTCCATAAATTCTGTAACATTTAATCAAAGTAGATTACTAATTCTGAAGACATAGTTGTGATATGGTTTTTGTTTTTATTTAATAAATGTATGGAAGAAGAGAAGGTACCTAGGGATTGGCAGAGAGCATCAGAGTTCCATTTTATAAAGGGAAAGGGGACAAGAGAGTAAAAATTATAGGGCAAAAAGCCTGTTCAGTATTCCTGGTAAAGTGTATGGTAGAGTTGTTATTGAAAGAATTAAGATTAAGACGGAGAGCAGGATCGAAGATGAACAAGGAGGCTTTAGAGATAGTCAGGGGATGTGTAGACCAAATGTTTACGATGAAGCATAGAGTTGAACAGTATTTACATAAGGGTAAAGAAGTTTTCGTTGCTTTTATAGATTTCTGAAAGGCATATGATAGGGTATATTGGAGAGCAATGTGGCGGTTTTAGCAAATGTTTGGAATAGGTGGCAGGTTACAGAAAGCAACCTAGAGGTTTTACGAGGAAAGTGAGGCTCAAGTTAGAGTATGTAGAAGAGAGGAAGATTATTTCCCAGTAAAATTAGGCCTAAGACTTGGATACGTGATGCCACCATATTTATAGATGGGGTTGTAAGAGAAGTGAATATTCGGGTGTTGGCAAGAGGTGTAGGATTAAGAGATAAAGAATCTAGCAAAGTGGGAGTTGTCACATTTTTTTTTCTGATGACACTGTGCTTTAGGGAGGTTCTTAAGAGAAGTTGCAGAGGTTTGTGAACGAGTTTGGAAGGGTATGTAAAAGAAGGAAATTAAATATGAACGTAGGAAAGAGTAAGGTGATAAGGATAACTTAAAATTAGGTAATGAAAGATTGTAGGAAGAGAGTATGGAGAAAGAAAATGTATTCAGATATTTAGGATTGAACGTGTTAGCAGATGGGTCTATGAAAGATGAAGTGAAACATGGAACTGATGTGGGGAAAAAGTTGAGTGCAGCAACGAGGAGTCTGGAGACAAAGAACGTTATTTATGGAAGTAGAGACGTGAATGATAGTATAGTTCTACCAACGCTCTTACATGTTTGTGAAGCATGGGTGGTGAATGTTGCAACAAGAAGGATTGAGGCAGTGGAAATGTGTGAGGACAATGTACAGTGTGAATACAGTTCAGAGAATGCGTAGCATGGAGATTAGAAGCAGGTGCGGAGATTCTAAAAGTATTATCCAGAGGGCAGAGGATGGGATGTTGAGATGTTTTGGACAATACAATGACTTCGAGGGCATGTATATCTTTAATGAAAGGAAGGCGCAGTAGGGGTCGTCTTAGGAAAGGCTTGAGGGAGGGTGTTAAGGAGGTTGTGTGTGCGAGGGGCTTGGACTTCCAGTAAGCGTGCGTGGGCGTGTTAGAAGCAAGTGAAGACGAATGGATTTATGACTTGACTTAAGAAATCGTAATGACACGATTGCAAATAAACCATACCCCCGGCCGGGATTGAACCCGCGGTCATAGAGTCTCAAAACTCCAGCCCGACGTGCTGCTAGAGTGTGAGCAAAGTAACATTTATGAAAGGATTCAGGAAAACCGGTTAGCTGAACTTGAGTCCTGGAGGTGAGAAGTACAGTGCCTGCTCTCAGGAAGGGTCGTATGTTACAGTTTTTCAACTTGTCTTGTCAGAGGCACGCCTCCGACAAGACAGTGATGGAGTGAATGATTAATGTTTCTTCTTTCTTGGGTCACCCTGCCTTGCTAAGAAACCACCGATGTGTCAAAAAAAATATTACGAGTACACGCCACTGTACAATACCACTCACTGAAATCTCAATGTTATTAAGAAAAAAAGACACATAATCGTAAGTCTGGAACAATACACAAGTAATTCGTATATAGTAGAATGAAGGTTATGACGTTTCTGTACGACCGTACCGTAAGGTAACGGTACGGTCGTACGACCGTAACGCCATAGCAAGTTTCTTTCATTGTGCTAGTTGTGTGTGTATAGTTCCAGTGACAGTATGGTATCGCTTTATTTTTTCTTGCCGGGACGAACTATGACGGCCGGGACGAACTATGACGAAGCCAAAATATTGGAGTCATTGACAGCTTCACGTCTTGGCGTTGCGGTATTTGGTTAATTCTGAGTTCATCACAACAGTGAGTATTATTCATACTTAACGTAAAGTGATCTAAGTGAAGGTGAGTAACGATGGCAAATAAGAAACGGTAAATCACACTGGAAATTTCGGCTTTTGTATTGGTATGCAACAGCAGCACATTCTTTTACCCACCGATTTTAGTCATCTGTTGTGAAGACAGTGCACAGGAAGACTGACATAGTTGTGTCTTCTGTTCTCGAGGCAGAACCTATTACCGTTTTGCATTTATATATTTTTTCCATTGTGGCATGTTAGAATTTGCAATTTTTATGGATAGTGCACAACCTATCCTGACATAAGCTAATCTGACATAACCTTAGCTAACGTAACCTAAACAATGGAAATTTATAGCTATAATGAACAGACCTACTCAATATTGAACCATACCACGGGTGGGGTTTGAACCCGTGGTCAGAGAGTCTCAAAACTCCAGATCGCGGGTTTAAACCCCACCCGTGGTATGGTTTGTTTACAATCCTGTCATTACGATTTCGTGGTCAGGCTACTCAATATTAATTTCATATTTTATTCTTTCATAATTCTTAAAGCAATAAACAATTTTAACAGAAAAACTATAACTAGTAGAAAATAATACACTACAATTTCAATCCCGCTTTATTTTTATAAATCTCTATTGGCTTTAAAGTATAATAATAAGACAATGTTCCAATAACGAACCAGTTGTCAACGCAACAGGTAAATATTTGCTGGTCCTCGGCGGCCGCTGCTGATGTCAGTGTCAGGTTAACACAAATGAGGAGGTACTGTACCTCCTCCCATGGGAGACTTAAGTCTCGAGACACTCCCCAGATAGGGAGCCAAGGCCGGGTCACCACTACTTGGAAAAGACCCGGGCCGGGAGAATACCGGCGAATAAAAAAAAAAAAAAAAATCAAATGCAATAACGAGGTTCCGTAAGTTTTTGCGGCTCCCAAAAACTCAGTGAGGTGAAAAATTATTTCCCCTTCTTTATGGGAGCCCGAACACACGTCCTTTCTCAAACACTCAGATTGTTCCGGTGTCGGAGGTACGTAAACACGAACGGGCAGTCACGAACACATGTGGCCCCGTCCCAACACATGCACGCGTCAGCATGCATGCACGCACGCACGCATGCGCTCACACAGATAATGCAAAATGAAAACCAAACCTCAAATAAATGAAAGTTAAGTAATAAAATCACAAAATAAGAAAGAGAAACTCTTAGTAATCAGTGAAAGAGTGAGGGAGAGAGAAGAGAGAGAGAGAGAGAGAGGAGAGAAGAGAGAGAGAGAGAGAGAGAGAGAGAATATTTGATGTGCAAATTAAAAATTACGTAAGACACTATGGTAACTATAGAGGAAAGGTGACTGTGAGAAGGTGGATTTTAAAATCCTCTAAAGAAATAAACTGGGCGGCCTCTGAGGCTGGACTTGTATATAAATGGCTAAAAATATCAAATTGGAATGTGATTTATCATGTGATTTTTCAAAGACATACTGAAGTCAAATTTTAATCCGAAATCCACGTAATCCTGGGCTTTAATTAACACTCTTCAATATATTATCACAACTCCAGCATTATCATCAAGCTCCCTAGAGGAAATTATTGTGTGTGTTTTCTCTGTAGCATTTGTAAGATACCACCGCTTACCCCAGGTTGATATTGCTGTAAGATACCGAATATGTTAGATAGCCAATATGTAAGATACGGAATATGTAAGATACCGAATATGTAAGATACCGAATATGTAAGATACCGAATATGTAAGATACCGAATATGTAAGATACGGAATATGTAAGATACGGAATGTGTAAGATACGGAATGTGTAAGATACCGAATGTGTAAGATACCGAATGTGTAAGATACCGAATATGTAAGATACCGAATATGTAAGATACCGAATATGTAAGATACCGAATATGTAAGATACCGAATATGTAAGATACCAAAAATGTAAGATACCGAATATGTAAGATACCGAATATGTAAGATACCGAATATGTAAGATACCGAATATGTAAGATACCGAATATGTAAGATACCGAATATGTAAGATGCCGAATATGTAAGATACCGAATATGTAAGATACCGAATATGTAAGATACCGAATATGTAAGATACCGAATATGCAATATACCGAATATGTAAGATACCGAATATGTAAGATACCGAATATGTAAGATACCGAATATGTAAGATACCGAATATGCAATATACCGAATATGCAATATACCGAATATGTAAGATACCGAATATGTAAGATACCGAATGTGTAAGATACCGAATATGTAAGATACCGAATATGCAATATACCGAATATGCAATATACCGAATATGTAAGATACCGAATATGCAATATACCGAATATGTAAGATACCGAATATGCAATATACCGAATATGTAAGATACCGAATATGTAAGATGCCGAATATGTAAGATACCGAATATGTAAGATACCGAATATGTAAGATACCGAATATGTAAGATACCGAATATGTAAGATACCGAATATGTAATATACCGAATATGTAAGATACCGAATATGCAATATACCGAATATGTAAGATACCGAATATGCAATATACCGAATATGTAAGATACCGAATATGCAATATACCGAATATGTAAGATACCGAATATGCAATATACCGAATATGTAAGATACCGAATATGTGTGAGAGCAACTGGCATCCCCTCTCTTGGGTAAATAAATGTAGTCATCTGAATAGTGATGGGAGTCTGGGATGAGATGAAGCAGGTTAGTGAGATAAAAAATCCAAAATAATGGTACAAGCAGACTTCCTTGTACAAATCTACCACCGACTTAGTAACTTGTAGACTCTACAATTATTTATCTATCGTGAAAGTAGACACAAGAAGATAAGAACATAAGAATGGAGGAACACTGCAGAAGGCCTACTGACCCATACAAGGCAGGTCCTTATCAAAACCACCCTTTCCCAATGCTACCCAAGAATTTACTCCCGTATCCACGACACCAGTCAAATCCAGCCCCTCCTACTCATATATTTGTCCCATCTCATTTTAAAGCTACCCAATGTCCTTGCCTCGATTACCCTACTCGTAAGACAGTTCCATGCATCGACCACACTAAGGACACGTAGCGACAAGCCAGAGACTCCAAGTGACTGAAGGTTTACCAAGTCTCTGGTGTTATACCCGGTCGAAAGCAACAGCAATATCCAGTGCAGCTATATAGCTAATCTTGCATTAATCCATTCAGATTCAGTACCACTGTCACTCGATGCATCATTATAAGATGCTGATGCTGTAGCTGATTCAGCGGGCAGTTTCCTTCTTTTTGAAGGATGAATAGTTTTTTACTTGTAACTTGACCTGTAGAGTCCCCCACTTCTCCTAGCCTTCCACTAAGCTGGTAAGGCTATTTGTCTTCAGAGGATAACCATTGGCCATTTACTTTTGTGTTATCAAAAAATTCATTCAGAGTGACTCACGAAATCGTAATGACACGATTGTAAACAAACCATACCACGGGCGGGAATAGAACCCGCGATCAGAGAGTCTCAAATCTCCAGACCGTCGCGTTAGCCACTGGACCAGCTAGCCACAATAAGATTCATCCAAATAGGTATATTTCTACACCATAGGAAGGTTAGCAAAGGCACCACTGTGTCCACAAATGCAAGTAGAAATATACCTAGTTGGATGAATCTTATTGTGGCTAGCTGGTCCAGTGGCTAACGCGACGGTCTGGAGTTTTGAGACTCTGATCGCGGGTTCTATCCCCACCCGTGGTATGGGCTTCATCACCTTGCCAAACTTTACTCATATTACTTGATCTGACACGTGTGGAAAATCAATTTATTCCTCCATAATTTTGTAACCTCTTTGGAAATTTTTGCTGTTCGCTTCTTTCTTCCTCTGATTTCTACTCCAAGGAACTGGTACCGTCCAATGATTTGGCTTCGGAGAAAGATTCTCCATTTTTCTTCTAGTGAAGATTGTTCTAAAGGCAAAATTCCTCTTTATGTGACTTCTGGAACCTCCATCAAATTATTGGTCCAGATATCGTTATTCTTCTTTATGGGAGTATCACTTTTCTTGTGTGACGTTATTATTATTGTCAAAGAAAGCGCTAAACCGACAAGGGCCATACAGCGCTGCGGGGTAGCAAAAAGTACGGAGGTAATAACAGCTAGGTGGACAGGGGATCAGAGGTGAGGGAAAAAAAAGGGTTGGAAGGGACGCTAACGGCGGCTATGTCTCAAAGTTCGTATAATAAGGCAGTTGCTGACAAAAAGTCGAAAAAGTGATTGGGAGTCAAAGGAGGGGTCGTCCGCAAGTAGAGAAGATAAAGTAAGAGTGGTAGGGCGGCGCCGTCGTTAGAGGTAAGTCCTGCGATCTCGCTGGTAAACAAAGTAATCGACAAGAAAGTGAAGAACCAAAATAGGGACCTGACAAACTACAGAGAGAGAAATAGGGCGTTTATCCATGAGATACCCATGGGTAAGGCGTGTATGACCAATGGAAAGCTGGGAGAGAGCAGTCTCCCGAGAACGGTGACGGTGGTAAGATGGCTACAAACCTATAAGCGGTTTAATAGAGTGCAATTTGTTACGGTGCATGTCTGACCACCGTTGTTGCCAACGGCTTCGGAGACGGGCAGAGATAACTGGAAAACAATCCCTGAATGGAATACCTCTATAAGAAACACGAAAATCATGCACCACTGACCGTGCAGCAGCATCTGCTTGCTTATCCTGCACACCAACGTGTCCAGGGACCCAGCAGAAAACAATATCTTTATTTTCGGTAGTCACACGGCACAACCATTGTTGAATACGATGGACTAATGGATGAGGGGAATCATATTGTTTAATGGCTTGTAAAGCACTGTGGAAATCCGAAATGATCACAAACGTCGATGGAGTCGTATATTTATTACATAGAAGTGCTATGAGGATGGCATACAACTCAACAGTAAAAATGCTAGCTGAGTCTAACAAGTGGCTTCGGACAACTTCATCAGGGAATACTGCAGGGAACCGAGCACCATCAGAAGATTTAGAACCATCTATTTAAACAGCAATGGCATGAGCATGTGATCGGAAATGCTCGAGAGAAAAAAAGAGCGATTAGCAGGCGTAGGTAAGAAAGCGTTGGCATACGGTAGTTTGGGAGAACAGACATGAACCGTCAGAACTTCCGAAAGGGAAAGGGTAAAGGCAGACGCTAAATGAACGTACAGGAGGGACAACTGGAGACAAGACCGGAGTGAATGAAGCGAAGAGAAAACGGTCGGAGTAGGCAGGGGCGTCGAACAATCAATGAGTTCCTACTAATGTCTGAGACTAACCTATACACAAAAGGGAAACGAAGATTATGAGGGCGGACAAAATAACGAAGAAAAATGAGCATCACGACGATTAGCTAAGGAAGGAACATTCGCCTCTGCATAGAGGCTTTCAACAAGGAATGAACGAAAGGCACCAAGGCATAAACGGAGGCCTTGACAATGACTGGGATCTAACTTAGAAAGAGTTACGGGAGAGGCCACAGAATAGACTTGGTCACCATAATCCAACTTGGACAAGACTAGAGCGGATTGCAAACGGAGGAGAGTGCTAAAATCTGCTCCCCATGAACGATACGCGAGAACTTTAAGGAAATTTAGCCGACCGTGGTAAGTTGCCTTTAACAAAGAAATGTGAGGTCTCCATGTCAACCGATGATCAAGGAGCAGGCCAAGGAACTTGACAGTATCACATACCGGAATATGTGAACCGTGTAAGTACAATGGAGTATCTGGGGTAAGCAGAAGTCTAGTGAAGGTTATGAAACGCGCTTTCGTACTAGAAAATTTAAAGTCATTAGAAGTGGACTAATGGGAAACTCTGTCACTAACATCATGAAGAGAGGCTGCTACTAGGCGACAGTCAGTACCTGAGTCAGCTATAGCGAAGTCGTCCAGATATGCCAAGGAAAAACGGAAGGTAGGTCATTTATTGCTAATAGAAAAGACTCACGAAATCGTAATGACACGATTGCAAACAAACCATACCGCGGGCGGGGATAGAACCCGCGATCAGAGAGACTCTTTGATCGCGGGTTCTAACCCCGCCCATGGTATGGTTTGTTTTTTTTTAAAGAGAAAAGGTTAGTGCTAAGGATACAACTGTGGGACTCCCTCTTGTACACAGTCTGAAGATAGTGAGGTGTCAACACGGACCCGAAAATGTCTGTCAATAACAAAGCAGCAAGGAAGTGGGCTTGGGCGAGAATGTTATACCTCCAAGTCGTGTCATATGCCTTCTCTAGATCAAAAAGACTGCTAGGACGGAGTGTTTGTTAGCAAAGGCATTTCGAATATACGTATCTAAGTGGAGCAAGGGGTTTAAAGTAGAGCGGCCCTTACGTAAAGGGAAAGGGGAGGGGAAAGACTATTGTGTCTCCAAGAACCACATCAGACGTCTTTTTACCAAGTGGGAGGTATCAAGCCCCGAGTTGACCGGTTTGCAAAACGGCAGTACAATGGCAGATTTCCATTGTAGAGGGAGAACCCCTCGCTCCCATATAAGATTGTAAAGGCGTCAAAGAACTGGAAGGGTCGTAGAATGGGGATGTTGTAGCATAACGATATAGATATCATCAGGTGCTGTTGCTGACGGCCGGCAAACGGAAAGCGTGGACACTAATTCTAGGAGAGTAAAAGTACGTCATACTGCTCCATTCCGTCAGAGGAGAAATTTAAGGGCAATTGTTCCTTGGCAGGCTTAGTCGCAAGAAATGAGATACGGGAGATGCGGACAAGATTGTAATAAATTTCCGTGGCAACTTCTAGAGGTTCTGCGAAATTAACGTCAGCCACCCACGAAACGGGAGCTGGGTCCGGAGTGTACTTGCCACACAACTTCTGCACCTTTCTCAAATCGCACACATAGGGAAAGACGAGGTAATGTTAGACACGTAGTCTCGCCAACAAGTGCCTTTAGCATCGCGTATGAAGCTGGGAGCAACTGCCCTTGCCCGCTTAAAATTCAACAGACGCTTTGAGGTGTGATTTTTATTGATAACGGCCCCACGCCGCACGTTGCAAACGCACTGCACAGGCGCATGCAGGATACCACCAAGGTACGCATGTCTGAGAATGCCTACCTGAGCTTTGGGGGATAGAACGTTATGCCGCAGTTAAAACTAAGGTCGAAAATTGGTGTGCCAGTTCATCAATAGAGGACGAAAGGGGGTCCTCACAACAGGTAGTAAGTTGAGAGTATATGTCCCAGTCCGCTTGTGCAAATTGCCAACGAGGGCTACGAAGCAGTGGGGCATATGTAGTAGAAGTAAGAAGAATAGGAAAGTGATCACTGTCATGTAAATCTGGAAGAACAGACCAAGCAAAATCAAGTGCAATTGACGAGGAACAGATAGAATGATCAATGCAGGAGAGACTGAGTGCGAGAGTCAAAATGGGTAGTAGTACTCTCATTTAAAACATGTAGAGGATGAGAAGCGACTATAATCTCCAACTGATCACCATGAGTGTCACAGTGGGACCCTCCCCACAGATGATGGTGAGCATTAAAATCACCCAAGAAGATGGGTGGCGGTAGAGAAGAAATTAAAAACGCGATATCTGAGATACAAAATGCAAGGGAGGGAGAAAGATATAGAGAACAAACTGTATACCATCTGTGTAAATAAATACGAGCTGCAGTATAATGCAGCAGAGAACGAATAAAAAAATTTTTGATATGGTATATCAACGGGCACAGGAAGCGCACTTTCATTAAATGATTCGTTTGGAAAAGGATCGGAACAATGTAACAACACAGTTCGAAACGGGGTGAATGATAGCAAAACGAATATCTGGCTCTTGTAACCCAACACATACTGGGAGCAACCGGGAAAGCA
Source organism: Cherax quadricarinatus (assembly GCF_026875155.1). Taxonomy (NCBI): domain Eukaryota; kingdom Metazoa; phylum Arthropoda; class Malacostraca; order Decapoda; family Parastacidae; genus Cherax; species Cherax quadricarinatus. Next base: position 27,802,840 of record NC_069455.1, on the reverse strand, counting down.
ACACTTGGAGTTCTCCCTGATTGCCCCTGAGGCCATGAATATTCCATCGTAAAAGAGACTTTATGTACAAAATGGCAACAATAAGAAACGATAAAATCTATGGGCTTTTAGGATCAGTAAACGGTAAGCGTAAAAGCAAGGACTAATGAGAATGCTGCGGAGGGAAAGATTGTTGTGAGAGTCGTATAAAAAGAAGGGGTAGAAAGAGGTGCGTCTGTGTCCATCGAGGGTGTTATCTCCACAATGTAGCTGGAGATAGCGTCTCCAGCAGTTAAGAAAGCTGACGATACCATGATGTTAGAGAAAGGAGAGGTAGAGCAAGTAGATATCAGAGTAACTATGGAAGCAACCAAAGAGGTCTGAGGGGGCGGGAAGTATGAACGTGGAGAGATGTAGTACTGTGGTTTTACCGCGTACAGCGTACAATGGTACAGGGTAAGACCACAGTACCACTGCAAGAATTGAGAGTAGCATGTTTACGAACGGTGACTGGTATGTTATCTATGGAAGTGATACGGGAGAGAGCATGAACTTGTTTTGAATTCTATACTGTTACGACACACTCACTGCCTCGAAGAGCGTGGAAAGATATATTTTGTCCAACGTGCCATAAAAAAGCTTTACCAATTCCATGATCAGAAAGATAATCAGTTTGCAAAGGTAGCGAGTGTCGCATAGGTCGTTTATCAGCAGACATCGGAGAACTGTCGTCAGTAAGTTGTCTTGAACGTTTAGGAGTAGTACGGCAGGCGGTCTGATCTGAGGGACGTGGGCGATCCAAAAACCATTGTACCGTATTCAGGGAAGCCGGATGCATTGTTGAAGGCATGCATGAAGCAGCGGCATGAGCAGAAACGGGTGGTACCTCAGCATCTGGAGCAGGTGACGGAGCATCACCAGCAGAAGGTACAGGGGTATGAGAAGTGTCTTGAGAATGGTCCAGTAACGAAGCCGCGTCAGAACAGGGTGTGGGATCAGAAAGGGGCTTGGGAGGAGGAAGGGTTTCACTGAGTGAAGACTCCATAATAAATGTGCTTCTTCTGTGGTTACCTGGAGGTTATTCCGGGGATCAACGCCCCCGCGGCCCGGTCCATGACCAGCAGAGGGACAGTCACTAGGAGGCATGTAAGGGCCGGAAGCTCATCCCCTCATCCGATAGGGCCTCGAGCCCACTGGTAGTGAAAATGCAGCGTGGAACCCTTGCCATACCCTACCCTTCACGACAGTAAACCAGCTCTCCGGGATAGCAGCCTCTCATCTACCGAGCCACCTCGGCGGACAAAAGAAAGGGTGGTCAGAAACCCTACACAAAGCATACCTCCTTCAGCTGCCACCTCCCAGAACCGACAGGCAGCTTCAGGAGATACACCCATTATGTGAAGGGCACCCTGCCCACTTCTCTGGAATTCGGGAAGGGAGCAGGGCACCTTCAGGCAATTCAGATTCCACGGCAAAGCACACCACCCACAAGGGACCCACACTTCCCCCTACCTAGAAACCGTAATGCCAGAGGGGAGGACCCGGAGACTATAAAAGGGAAGGGGGAAAAGGTAGGGTTGGGAGAGGGGAGGAAAGGGAAAACAAAAGGGGGTTGGGGAGAATGGGATAGGGAGGGGAGGATTGGGGGTACTTAGACTCGATCTAAGGAAGGAGACCAAAGGATCTGATTCCTGAGACCAAGAGCCTCTTCACCACGTCAAGGAGCCCACCCTTAAAGAATTGTCACATTATAAATTCGGAATTTCTGAAAGAGATATAATGGCAATAAGTTGATTTGTATGCTTAGTGACATGAATGTAGGTTGTACCTGTAATGTAGGTTGTACCTGTAATGTAGGTTGTACCTGTAATGTAGGTTATACCTGTAATGTAGGTTGTACCTGTAGTGTAGGTTGTACCTGTAATGTAGGTTGTACCTGTAATGTAGGTTGTACCTGTAATGTAGGTTGTACCTGTAAATATATTGTCAGACAAGAAGTGTTCATTGATGCACTCCTTTGTGTAATACAATGAGAAAATGATAACAATAGTAGATGCCAGTATAGAGTTACCAATTAGTAATTTTCTGAGTTGCTACTTATGAATAGTAACGTAAATATATGGTGATTAATATTTCTCATTAATTTGAGTTGACAATTAGTACGGACTTTTTCATTGTTTTCAAACATAAGTTCATCGATTTATGACACAGGTGTTGCTTTATTTGGAAAAAAAAAAAAAAAGTTACAAACCTAAACTGACACCACCTGGAGGTATAACACCTTGGCCCAGGCCCACTCCTTAGGACACCGCGGTAACCTACCGACATTCCTAACTGCTTTTGTATCTGAAAGACATTTTCGTGTCAGTGTTGGCACCTGGCTTTCCTCAGACTTTGTTCAGGCCGAGGGAGTCCCACAAGGTTGTGTCCTTAGTACTACCCTTTTTCTCTTTGCCACAAATGGCCTACTTTCCATTCTTCCATTGCATATTTGGTCCTCGCTTTACATGGATGACTTCGCTATAGCTTACGCAGCCGCTGACGGTCGCCTGGTAGCAGCCTCCCTTCAGGATGAGATTGACCGAGTTTCCCATTAGACCACTTTTCATTGTGTTAACTTTTCTAGTGTGAAAACGCATTTCATTACCTTAACAAGAAGTCCTCTTGTCCCAGATATTTCATTGTATTTACACAGCTCACGTATCCCAGAATGTGATACGGTTAAGTTTCTTTGCCTTCTATTTGATCGCCGGTTGACATGGAAACCTGACACTTCCTTTCTGAAGGCAGCTTGGCATGGTCGGCTGAATCTCCTTAAATTTCTTGCGCATCGTTCATGGGGAGCAGATAGCCGGAATCTCCACCGTTTGCAGTCTTGTCTAAGCTGGATTATGACGACCAAGTCTATTTTGCGGCTTCTTCTGCAACTCTAAGTTAGATCCTCTTCATCATCAGGGTCTACGTTTATGCCTTGGTGCCTATCGTTCATCCCCTGTTGGAAGCCTCTATGCCTCATAGCCGATCATCGTGATGCTTATTGCCTTCTTTACTTTGTACGCTCTCATGACCTTCGTGCTCAGACGTTAATAGAAGCCCATTATTTGTTCGACGCCCCTTATTTTGACCGTTTTCTTTTCGTATTCACTCACTCCGGTCTTCTCTCCAGTTGCCTCCCTTGTGTGTTCATGTAGATTCTGCCTTGGGAGGTTCTGACGGTTCGTGTCTGTTGTCTTCTACTACCGTACGCCAAATCTCTCCTACCTATGGCTGCTTCTCGCTCTCTCCTTCTTGATCACTTCCAGTCGGATGCGCATGCCGTCACTGTTTATACAGATGGTTCTAAGCTACATCATTCAACGTGACTCACGAAATCGTAATGACACGATTGCAAACAAACCATACCACGGGTTGAGTTTGAACCCTCGGTCACCAGCTAACAGCTATATCAGCCTGGGGAAGCCGACGGCAGGTAACATTGGCTCCTGAGAAAACACAAATGATTACCTCTAGGCACCGTGATGGTAATGCTGGAGCAGTAGTAAGTATGAAGGGAATAGCGCTTGTACCTGGGTACGAAGTTGATACCCTTGGGGTGAAATTTGACTCCAAACTGACCATGAAGAACCACGATTTAAATCTTGCCAACCAGGAGGCCAGGATTCTTGCAGCACTTCGACGTATGTCACATCTGCTCGATAGTAGAGGTTTGAAGATTTTGTACCAGGCACAAGTAGGCTCATACGTTGAGTATGCTCCAATTTCCTGGGTTGCGTGCCCGCCTTCTCATCTGCAACTTCTTGGCAGAGTGGAGAACAGAACAAGACGACTCGTCTGTCGCCTGGACCCAGCCTGGATAGATCTGTTATTTCAGTAGTCTTCAACACGGGAGGGATGGGGGAGGCTTCACTGTCATGTACAAGGCCAATATTCTCTAAGTACCACACTTGGCTCCACTCCGAGGATAGCGAGAAGTAAGCTTCAACACAAGACGGGCAGCAAGCAGCAACCTCACTCTGTACCCTTCTCCAGAATGTCACTTCTAATATAATTTATTCCCAGGATGACTCGAGTCTGGAACATGTTCGTACAGAATTACATCAACGAGATGATGTCAGTTGATCAAATGAAAATGCTGGCTCAGAGATGGCTCCAACGCCATCCCGTTCCCTGCGTGTATATTTCACAATAAAAAACCTTTCAAATGAGCTGATGTAGGTAACAGCTCTTAGCTTGTCGATAAAGTTATAAATCCTAACCTTATCAAAGCCTGGGCAACCATAAAAAGACAGAGAGAAGAGAGAGAGAGAGAGAGAGAGAGAGAGAGAGAGAGAGAGAGAGAGAGAGAGAGAGAGAGAGAGAGAGAGAGAGAGAGAGAGGAGGGAGAGAGAGAGAGAGAGAGAGAGAGAGAGAGAGAGACAGACAGATACTGATCCTGTATAAGAACCTCCATTACTGTTCGAAAGAACTCTTTTTCAAATTGTCATATTTACATGTTAATCCCTGGACCTAAAAAAACAAAAAAAAAAAAAAAAAAAAAAGCCTGTGGGGACAGATAACTGACATCAATCACCTCTGCCTAACACAGAGTAAAGAGCATTCTCTGGGGAAAACAGCAAATATACTCCCTGTTCACAAAAAAAGAGCCGTGTTAACCAGCGCTACACATCAGTGTCACTCCAGTCAGCCACTGGCAAATGACAGTTTTTTTTTTCTTACTGTCACTCGTTTCTTTCCGAGTGTTAGATGAATTCAGGAAAGGTACTCTGAAGCTGATGTTATGTTTTACCTCTATATTAAATGTGGCACCAATCCTGGGATTAATGCATGATTAGCTATGTAGTTGTACTGGATATTGCTGTTGCTTTCGACCAGATATGGCACCAAAGACTGGGTAAACCTTCAGTCACTTGTAGTCTCTGGTTTGGCACTACGTAGGGGGGTGAGGCACTAGATGGGAAGGTAAAATTATTGGAAAGATGGAGGGACTATTTGAGGAGATGTTGGAAGTTGATGAAGGGGAGGTAGGCAGTGATTTCTTGCACTAGGCAGGGAGATGTAACCCAGGAGTATGAACTTGATGTGAGTGTGAACATGAATGAGAAGTTGGGTAGAATGAACGGGAGTAAAGTTGCTGGGATAGAGAGGAGTACAGTAAGACAGAAATGTTAAGAGAGATATGGTATTGGAGGGCTTAGTATATTTGCCCAATATGTGCGTGAAAATATGAAGGTAATTATGAATTTGGCAGAGAGCATAAACAGTTTCTATGTATATGGAAAAAAAGGGGATAGAATTGAACGTGAGAATTACTGGAAAATAAGCCTTTTAAGTATAACGGATAAGACCAGTAGGATTGCAACTGAACAGGGAGACTTCTGGAAGTGTAGGTATTCAAACTGGAGCACATGAGTGAACAATATTTAGATAATGGCAAGGAACTTTTCATTGCATTTATGGATTTAGAACAGGCAAATGGCAGGGTAGCAATGGGGCACATGTTCCAAGTGTATGGAACAGGTGATAAGTTACTTAAAGAAATAAAGAGCTTTTATGGGAATAACGAGGCTCGAATTAAGGTATGTAGGAGGGAGGGAGGTTGTTTTCCAGAAAAAGTAGGCCTTAAAAAGGGATGTGTGATGTCAACATGATCGTTTAAAGATAGGAATGCAAAAGAAGTGAAGGCTACGGTGTTGGGGGAAGTTGTGTGACTGAAAAATTGTGAACCTGATACGGAGTGGGAGTTGTCACAGTTGCTTTTGGCCTAAGACAATGTGCTTTTGGGAAATTTTGAAGAGAAGTGGTAAACGACTTTACGAGGGTATGTAAAAGTTAATTAAAAGTGAATATAGGAAAGTGTAAGGTGATGAATCAAAAATATAGAGAACGAGTGACTGGATATTAGATTGGAAAGAGGGAGTATGGAAGAGGCGAATGTCTTCATATATTTGGTAATGGACTTGTTGGCGGATGGTTCTGTGATAAATTTGAACCATGTAAATGTGGGTAGTGTAGTGGGGCATCTGTGGAGAAAAAAAATTGTCCAGGGAGGCAAAAAAGAGACTGTTCCATATTTGCACCCACTGATGTATAGGTATGAAGAACGTGTTTTGAATGACGTAGCGAGGATCAGGCTGAAGGCAGTGGAGATGTATTTCAGGGCAATGTGTGGTGTAAAAATTATGCAGAGAATTTGAAGTTTGAAGATTGGAGATTGAAAGGTATGGAGTTATCTGAAGTATTATTCACAGGTTGAGGAAGAGTTAAGGAGTTATGCCCATTTACAAATAATTGAGAAAAATAGGAACACTAGCAGGGTGTAAAGCTCTATGGTGGCAGGAAGGAGTGGGTACTGGTCATCCTAGGAAAGGTTAGATGGATGGGGTAAATTAGGTTTTGGGTGCTAGGCACTTGGACTTCCATCATGCTTGTGTGAGTTTGTAAGACAGGAGTGGAGGCAATTGGTTTTAATGATTGATCGTGCTGTTGGAGTGTGAGCAAGGTGACATTTATAGACATTCATGGTAATCGGTTAGCCAGACTTGAGTCCTGGAGGCGGATATTACAGAAGCGGCTGCACTCTGAACGAGGGCTGGGGAGTGTCAACAAAATGAAAGATTCGGGTAAATGAAAGATTCGAGTAAATGAAAGATTCTGGTAAATGAAAGATTCGGGTAAATGAAAGATTCTGGTAAATGAAAGATTCGAGTAAATGAAAGATTCGAGTAAATGAAAGATTCGGGTAAATGAAAGATTCGGGTAAATGAAAGATTCGGGTAAATGAAAGATTCGGGTAAATGAAAGATTCGGGTAAATGAAAGATTCGGGTAAATGAAAGATTCGAGTAAATGAAAGATTCGGGAAAATGAAAGATTCGGGTAAATGAAAGATTCGAGTAAATGAAAGATTCGGGAAAATGAAAGATTCGAGTAAATGAAAGATTCGGGAAAATGAAAGATTCGGGTAAATGAAAGATTCGGGAAAATGAAAGATTCGGGTAAATGAAAGATTCGAGTAAATGAAAGATTCGGGAAAATGAAAGATTCGGGTAAATGAAAGATTCGGGAAAATGAAAGATTCGGGTAAATGAAAGATTCGAGTAAATGAAAGATTCGGGAAATGAAAGATTCGGGTAAATGAAAGATTCGGGAAAATGAAAGATTCGGGTAAATGAAAGATTCGGGAAAATGAAAGATTCGGGTAAAATGAAAGATTCGGAAAATGAAAGATTCGGGAAAATGAAAGATTCGGAGTAAATGAAAGATTCGGGAAAATGAAAGATTCGGTAAATGAAAGATTCGATAAATGAAAGATTCGGGTAAAATGAAAGATTCGGTAAATGAAAGATTCGGGAAAATGAAAGATTCGAGGTAATTATGAATAATTTGCAGGAGAATCCATGTTAGTTATTCCAGATATTACATCTAGCAATTTAGTGCTCATAATCAATGTTAGTTCCATTACATTAACAATTACGAAGTTGATGGTACGATAATTGTGGCCATTCAAGTGTTAGTGTCACACATTCAAGTGTTAGTGTCACACATTCAAGTGTTGGTGTCACACATTCAAGTGTTAGTGTCACACATTCAAGTGTTAGTGTCACACATTCAAGTGTTAGTGTCACACATTCAAGTGTTAGTGTCACACATTCAAGTGTAGTGTCACACATTCAAGTGTTAGTGTCACACATTCAAGTGTTAGTGTCACACATTCAAGTGTAGTGTCACACATTCAAGTGTTAGTGTCACACATTCAAGTGTTAGTGTCACACATTCAAGTGTTAGTGTCACACATTCAAGTGTTAGTGTCACACATTCAAGTGTTGTGTCACACATTCAAGTGTTAGTGTCACACATTCAAGTGTTAGTGTCACACATTCAAGTGTTTAGTGTCACACATTCAAGTGTTAGTGTCACACATTCAAGTGCTAGTGTCACACATTCAAGTGTTAGTGTCACACATTCAAGTGCTAGTGTCACACATTCAAGTGCTAGTGTCACACATTTAAGTGTTAGTGTCACACATTCAAGTGTTGGTGTCACACATTCAAGTGCTAGTGTCACACATTCAAGTGTTAGTGTCACACATTCAAGTGTTGGTGTCACACATTCAAGTGTTAGTGTCACACATTCAAGTGTTAGTGTCACACATTCAAGTGTTAGTGTCACACATTCAAGTGTTAGTGTCACACATTCAAGTGCTAGTGTCACACATTCAAGTGTTGGTGTCACACATTCAAGTGCTAGTGTCACACATTCAAGTGCTAGTGTCACACATTCAAGTGTTGGTGTCACACATTCAAGTGCTAGTGTCACACATTCAAGTGCTTGTGTCACACATTTCAAGTGTTAGTGTCACACATTCAAGTGTAGTGTCACACATTCAAGTGTTAGTGTCACACATTCAAGTGTTAGTGTCACACATTCAAGTGTTAGTGTCACACATTCAAGTGTTAGTGTCACACATTCAAGTGTTAGTGTCACACATTCAAGTGTTAGTGTCACACATTCAAGTGCTAGTGTCACACATTAGTGTTAGTGTCACACATTCAAGTGTTAGTGTCACACATTCAAGTGTAGTGTCACACATTCAAGTGTTAGTGTCACACATTCAAGTGTTAGTGTCACACATTCAAGTGTTAGTGTCACACATCAAGTGTTAGTGTCACACATTCAAGTGTTAGTGTCACACATTCAAGTGTTAGTGTCACACATTCAAGTGTTAGTGTCACACATTCAAGTGTTAGTGTCACACATTCAAGTGTTAGTGTCACACATTCAAGTGTTAGTGTCACACATTCAAGTGTTAGTGTCACACATTCAAGTGTAGTGTCACACATTCAAGTGTTGTGTCACACATTCAAGTGTTAGTGTCACACATTCAAGTGCTAGTGTCACACATTCAAGTGCTAGTGTCACACATTCAAGTGTTAGTGTCACACATTCAAGTGTTAGTGTCACACATTCAAGTGTTAGTGTCACACATTCAAGTGTTAGTGTCACACATTCAAGTGTTAGTGTCACACATTCAAGTGTTAGTGTCACACATTCAAGTGTTAGTGTCACACATTCAAGTGTTAGTGTCACACATCAGTGTTAGTGTCACATTCAAGTGTAGTGTCACACATTCAAGTGTTGGTGTCACACATTCAAGTGCTAGTGTCACACATTCAAGTGTTAGTGTCACACATTCAAGTGTGTGTCACACATTCAAGTGTTAGTGTCACACATTCAAGTGTTAGTGTCACACATTCAAGTGTTAGTGTCACACATTCAAGTGTTAGTGTCACACATTCAAGTGCTAGTGTCACACATTCAAGTGTTGGTGTCACACATTCAAGTGTTAGTGTCACACATTCAAGTGCTAGTGTCACACATTCAAGTGTTGGTGTCACACATTCAAGTGCTAGTGTCACACATTCAAGTGTTAGTGTCACACATTCAAGTGCTAGTGTCACACATTCAAGTGTAAGTGTCACACATTCAAGTGCTAGTGTCACACATTCAAGTGCTAGTGTCACACATTCAAGTGCTAGTGTCACACATTCAAGTGCTAGTGTCACACATTCAAGTGTTAGTGTCACACATTCAAGTGAAAGAATAGAGGACTGTAGGACCACTACTGGCCCAGGACCACTACTGGCCCAGGACCACTACTGGCCCAGGAACATGTAGGACAAAACCCAAAAGGGACAAAAGACACCAATGTAAATGACAGGATAGGTAAATAGCCTGGAAAACCGATTACATAGGCATCTTTACTGTGGAAACTCTCCGCCAGCCAGAGGATTTTCCAGTCCAGTACAGAGAAGAACTGAGGAAGACGAGTAAACAATTTCCTCTCATTAAGAATTTATTCTCCGTGTCGCTTATTCGTGTTTCAGTGATTAAGAACTGAAGCAAAGATTCAAGTTTAAAATGGTAACCAATGTTATCTCTTCTATACGAGGTATCGCTAATGATTCTCCGTAATGTGGACATTAGAAACGGATAATGTTCATAACTTTAATTTGTGGACAAAATGGTCGTTATGTGACGTCCATCATACCCACGTCACCAAAGATGTGAAGAAGTCCAACATCATATTTTCAATGAAGCCATCAATAACGGCTTCACCGACGTAGTAACGTCAATGGCTCCCTCTACAGTGAGCCATTATGTCTCTCAGCACCAGTCTAACGACGTCACTGCAGTCCCTAGGGTTAAGTGTAAGGATAGTATGGGTAACCATGGAAGAGCAAGTGTCCAAACCCAAGTAAGACTCACCCACGATTTTCCAGGTGACATACCTCAAATATTGGAGAATATAAGTCTTCAGGGCGAGTGTTAAGCCTGGTCATAATAGCTCTTTTACAGCCCAGTGGGAACTAAGATTCCCGACACTGAAGACCCCCAGGCTGCAAATGCTGGGGTCTGAGCTGTCAGTGGAAAGATGATTACCCAAGACCAGTGTTTTTTTTCTATTCATTCTAATACATAAGAACATAAAGGAGGAACACTGCAGCAGGCCTGTTGGCCCATACTCGGCAGATCCTTTACAATCCATCCCTCTAACAAAATGTTTGCATACCACTATAAATTTCCCACATTATGGCTCCTCCATCTTAACAAATATCGTTGCTTCTTTTCCCTTGAGTGAAATTTCTGTTTTCATTTATTTATCAAATTCTTAAACAGAGAATCTTTCTCTTTAATTACACTTTCTCACATTCAAGAATCAAACGAACAGTTCCATTTGCTTCCAAAATTTCTCATCTTTTTTGTTCCTTGAAAACAGCCTCTAAATGTAAGCAATATTTTAAGATAATGCAACATATCTTGCAAAATTCCATATCTGTTTCTCGCATCCATGTATTAAACCTTTACATAGTTTTTTACACTGTAAAAACCACTCTAGTGCTAATTAATTTCCGTTCATAACCATAATTCAATACTAGCTTCTATTGCATCACTCATTCATCTTTCCTCACAAATTTATCTGTAACTACAAACCTCATTCGCACATTCAAATACATCACGCCAAACACTTTAAATCACTTTCATCACTACGTTTAGGATTCGTATCTTACAATAACTGTCCATTGCTTTCCCTAGCCATCAATTTCTTTAATTCAGTTAATATTACTTTTCTTTTACCAAAGAGTCCACTATACTTGTACTCTTTTTTTTCCATATTACTACTGGAAAATATAAATAATATTACGTGCTTAGAGTGTCTGCTCCTCTGTGAGGAGCATCCTTTGTGATGCTACGGACTTAACTCTATGTCATGTATTTGTCCGCCTGAGTAGAAACACAGGTATAATCCCGCTTCAGCTGGCTGTAAATCTTCCAGGGATATAATGTGATTGCATCCTGGCGACAAGTAGGATTACCAAGAGTGCGGGACAAGAGGGATTGAAGTTCTCAATCAACCAGGTAATTTGGCTGTGGTAGGGCTGGTGAAATTTGGCCGCGAGTGTACAGGTATGTGTCAGCCCCATCAATTCGTGTAATTGTTCGTGTATCCATGCACATGTCAGCTCTGTCACTCTGATAAACAAGTGTCAGGAAAATGTCTTTATTAAAATCTGTTCATCACTTTGCCTGACTACCTGCTGTCTTCATTTTATCCGAGCCACAAATGTTAGCAGCTCCGATTACACGTTAATACAATGGCAAACAATTTATGTCATGCAACGGAGTATGATAGTAATGATAATGTTCGGTAACTAGGTAAGGGGGGAGTCGTGCACAGGCACTAAGTGAGATTTACAAGCATTTATACAAGGCAAGATTGGCGGGTACTAAGAAAAGTGAATGTTCTAACTTACTGGTATTAAGTAAGAGGACTTAAAATGCAGACTAAGTAATATGAATTTACAATGCACGGACAGTAAGTAAAATTGACTTACAATGCCCGAGCGTATGGTAACAGGGACTTAATACCCACAAGCACCAGGAAAGCCGGAGCTACAATATAAGTGGTTAAGGTAAATATGAAGGGAAGCCAATAGTAATGGTCCTCTTTCCCCTCTGCGGTTGTCTGTATTTATTGTTCTCAATCCAATTCTATAATTCCTTTCGCTGTGTTTGGTACGACTACGCTCCAGCACATCACCAACGTACGCTGATATTACACCATTGTGACAATAAAAATTAATGTGTACCATACAAGACAATTTATTACACCTAGAACAGGGGGCCGACTCACAGAAGCTATTATAAGACGGACAATTGCGTGCATTATAACAGTAACTATACAGTAATGATACATTATAATATGTGTCACAGGCTGCAGAAGGCCATATGGCTGCGCCAGTAATCAATAGCTACTGACGGGGAGCATAGGGAAAAAGCCTATTACACCAACGTCCCTGTTATTTCATGTGCCACACACCTGGTGCTATTATTCCCTCTCCAATCTGCAAAATTCCTGCCTACACTGCAAATAAGTGTATTTAACATATTGTTGGTTTTGGCCATTATTTACAAGTTTGTGTTGACCACGGTAATACATGTAAGGTGCTAACACTAGTTTTACAATTGTACCTTGTCGTCCAGGAGCGTTTTTATTTTGAAGCACTAAATTTACTTCATTTGACAACACTGGTTGTTAGTCACCATTTTCGGCCACTGTTCCTATATTTTAATGTCTTAACTATGCTAAGCCACACCACTCGGACTCTAACACTTCCCTTCATCTGATTGTAAAATGTCTCATCACATACAGTTACCAGACTAGAGCAATAATCACTTAAGTGTTCATTCATCTACACGAGGAAGTCTCCTGGGTACTGACTGATGTTCTGTGACATGGATCCCCGTGTAGCAACACCGCCCAGTCAATTATCTTCATAGCGTTTACGCGTAGCGATCCACTTGTCACTATTTTACTCACTATACAATTATCTCCAGTCACACGTCGCAACACTAGTTTGTCGCAACCTTCATATTCACGAAGTAACACTAGTTCTTCACTATCTTTATGTACAAGAAATAACACTAAGCTGACACTATATATACACGAATTAACAATAGTCTGTCACTATCTTTCAATACACGAAGTAATACGTATCTCTCACTGTATATACGGGAAGCAACACTAGACTGCCACTATATATACGGAATGTAACACTAGCCTGTCACTATAAACACGGGAAATAACACTAGTCTGTCACTATATACACGGGAAGTAACACTAGCCTGTCACTATATACACGGGAAGTAACACTAGCCTGTCACTATATACACGGGAAGTAACACTAGTCTGTCACTATATACACGGGAAGTAACACTAGCCTGTCACTATATACACGGGAAGTAACACTAGCCTGTCACTATATATACGGGAAGTAACACTAGCCTGTCACTATATATACGGGAAGTAACACTAGCCTGTCACTATATACACGGGAAGTAACACTAGCCTGTCACTATATACACGGGAAGTAACACTAGTCTGTCACTATATACACGGGAAGTAACACTAGCCTGTCACTATATACACGGGAAGTAACACTAGCCTGTCACTATATATACGGGAAGTAACACTAGCCTGTCACTATATACACTGGAAGTAACACTAGCCTGTCACTATATACACGGGAAGTAACACTAGCCTGTCACTATATACACGGGAAGTAACACTAGCCTGTCACTATATACACGGGAAGTAACACTAGCCTGTCACTATATACACGGGAAGTAACACTAGCCTGTCACTATATACACGGGAAGTAACACTAGCCTGTCACTATATACACTGGAAGTAACATTTCGTGTCTCATTTCGTATAAATGGTTTAGAAAACCTACAAGTTGATAATCAAGACACCTGTGCAACATTTGGATACCTTGATTCTGGGAACGTTTCGCCAGCAAATGGCTTCCTCAGTTCTACATAAACAAGATCATCGGAGGAAAAGGAATTTAGGTTAATCAGTCCATGTGTGGAGTACATATGTTCACTCCATTAGTCGTGATGGACTGATCACATCCACTCCAAGTTGAGGGACTGGTTACCTCAAACTCCTCATCTTCCGTCGTTCTTCTCTGTACTGGACTGAAAAAAGCCATTGGCTGGCGAAAAGTTTCCAGATTAAAGATATCTAAATGGTGTACAGGTTTCACATATATCAATTAGTCTTCACATTTTCTGGCCATTTAAAAGCACAGAACACTTCATATATACATACTACGCTTGAAAAAGGCACAGTACACTTTATGTGGACACATTTTTTGTATTTCATTATTTACATTATATTCTTGATAAAGGCATTATTTTTCGATTTTTTACAAATAAAGATACCCAGATGTTGCACATGTGTCTAATTTATCTTCAGTTAAAAATATTAAAATAAATGAAATGTCGAACATTGTTTGGGTATTGACACGTACAAATAATATAATTTTCGCCACTTTAACACTATTCCTCAAAGTTAACTACAATTTCCATGTCTTGGAACTTGCATAGCAACTGAAAAAAACAAGTAGTATATACACACACTGGGTCGTACCTTGAGGTACTCCATGACGTCTCCCTCTCACAAAGGTATCACAGACACGAAATTTTAAATAATATAAATGGAAAGTACTGCGCCTCTTACTAAAATTTTGCTCCTTTGATGTAATATGTAATAGTATGTTATTAGGCTTAATATGTATCGCAAAAAGCATAAAAGTACATATTTAATTTTTATTAAATGAATTAATGTTTGTAAAATATGGTCTAAATAGACAATTCAAAGCGTTGATAACCCGCACATTTACAAATTACACAAACACACCAGAGTGACGGAGCCAGTGTGTATATATAATATATATAAATATATATATATATATATATATATATATATATATATATATATATATAATATATATATATATATATATATATATATATATATGTCGTGCCGAATTGGTAAAACTGGTCAGTTAGCAAAAACTCTTTTGTATATTTATTGGAAGAATTACCTACAATGTATAAGTTAAAAGGACACAAGTGGAACTCATGTGACGTTTTATTGTCACATTAGTTGCACTTCTGTCCTTTTACTTTACAAAAACTCTTTTAAAATTAAATCCTTTCTAAAATTTACTCTTATACGTTTAAAGATACATTTTTTATCATTTATGTTAATGTAAAAACGAATTATTTTGTACTAAAATACCTCCGAAAACTTACCTAACCTTATTATAACAAGCGCAATTTAATTTAATCTAATCCAACTAAATATATTTTAGATAAGTTTACGATAATTTAGTAATAAACAAACAAAATGATATATATATTTTTTCGTTAGGTTCAGAATGTTTTTTTGCGAAATTATTGCATACACAAATTTTCGCTTGCTTTATTCGGTAAGAAGAGCATTGCTATTTAAACCAATATCACAACTTTTGCGTATTCGACACGATCTTCTTGCTGAATAAGGCAAGCAATAATTTTGCAAAAATCATTCTGAACCTAACGAATAAAACAAATTTAATTTCGTTTATTACTAACCTATTGTAATCTTATCGAAAATATACGTAATTACCTTTACCAAGGCCTATACAATTACACCAGTCTGTGAGTCTGTGACTCATATACGCTCTTTCGCGATGTTCCTAAATCGATATTATGACCTACAAACATACACACACTAAGGCCCTAAGTTCCTGTTAACTGAACCAGTTAAGTACATTTATATAAATACGTAAATAAATTACTGTCCACGTGGAAGGTCGACTGAATCCTGAAGGTTACCAGAAATACAGCAACACTCGGGCGTGCAGACTGCCCTTTTCTAGATAGTCGTAAGAAATTTTATCCAGGGATGGGATGGCACGTTCTTGGAATGGTTTTAGCTGATGACCTGACTGGATAATTAACTAATTCGTTAACACACAACCTATTGTTGACAACGTTCATTTGAACAACGTCCACATGAACAACGCCCACTTGAACAACGCCCACTTGAACAACGCCCACTTGAACAACGCCCACTTGAACAACGCCCATTTGAACAACACCCACTTGAGCTACACTCACTTGAACAACGCCCACTTGAACAACGCCCACTTGAACAACGCCCACTTGAACAACGCCCACTTGAGCTACACTCACTTGAACAACGCTCACTTGAACAACGCCCACTTGAACAACGCCCACTTGAACAACGCCCACTTGAACAACACCCACTTGAGCTACACTCACTTGAACAACGCCCACTTGAACAACGCCCACTTGAACAACACCCACTTGAACAACGCCCACTTGAACAACGCCCACTTGAACAACGCCCACATAAACAACACTTATTTTATCAACATCCACATAAAAGCATCCACTAGAACAGCCACTTGAACAAACCTGAACATTATATGAACAATATCCTAATAATAAAGCAATTTACTCAAGATTTAAGTGAACATCCTCCTCATGATCAACATCCACATAATAAATAAATCTTCACATTGAGCAACATTATAAAATTATATATTATATATATATAAATATATATATAATAATATATATATATATATAAATATATATAATATATATCAAAGCAACCACTGTGAAAGAGTAGTGAAATTCTAAGCGATTTCGTGACTACTCACATTGTCAAGGAACTTGGAATTTCACTACTCTGTCACAGTGGTGTTTTGCATATTTTAAAATCACCTGTTTACTGTGATCTTATTGCATATATATATATATATATATATATATATATATATATATATATATATATATATATATATATATATATATATATAAACCACATCCATGCGAAAAATACTCAGAAACATCCACTGAACAACCACGTAAAGAACAACCACTACATGAACAAGCACGTGGACAATGTCCGTTAGAACATCGTCTACATCCATATGAGCAATATCTTCCAAAACATCTACGTAAACAACCACGTGAGTAACATCCACGTGAACAACCACGTGAACATCTAAGTGAACAATAACATTTTCAGCATTCGTACAACCAGGAATCAGATTAACATTGTCTCAAGTGTTGCACAGAACTCGAGAAGCTCTGATGGTATCGTTTACTCTCCTCTAAGATTATCATGGGGAGCGTTAAACCCAAAAGGATTATACAGCGCCTGTTGGGTGGATGGAAGGCATTTAGGCTCAATTCAGGGAACTGCAGCCCAGATCCAATTCCCTAGATCAAGAACCCGTCATTAGCGTCAGGGCACCTTTCTTCAGGGAGTCCTCTTAATTAAATGAGCAGCTTTCTTTCTTAACTGTAAAATCCATAACATTATATTCTAGAAGGATAAGATTATGTCTCAGAGAATACACAAATACCCAGCACATAGGTTTGGTTTCAGACCGGGCAGCAGGGGCGTTGACCCCCGAATTCCTCTCCAGGTATATATACTCCAGGTACAGGAAAATGAATGTTATGACTTATGGGTCCGAACTGGACGATTAACTATTGTTCCAGTCACCGCATTGTTCCTTGTTATTCTTCGTCTCAAAGAATTAATGAGACAGCGGGAGAAGTTAAAAGTCCAGCTTTGCGAGGTCAACTACATTCACATTCTGATTTTTTTTAAGATTCAAATGTTGGGAAAGTATATCTCTCAACATTTTTTTTAACGAATTTGGCCGCTGGCATAAACAACTATGTATGCACTATAAATCTCTTCAGTTTTTATTACTATCGTACCTGTGAGGAAGCGCTAAACCCCTATCTGTCAAACTACACTTGGGGAATAGGAAGTAATCATGTTTTATCCACGGGAGAGCAGTTCTAATGTTACATCAAGTACTCTTCTCCAGCGTCTAATCACCTCCTTTGACGTGAACCTCTTCAACAGCAAATCAATTTAGATGAAGGATTGTGTGATGACGATATGAATGTCTTCGTCCTTCTGAGGCGATCATTTAATATAATGATTATTCTCCATGGGGAAGTGGATTAGAATTATTTCTCCGTAAGCCATGTGTGTCGTCAGAGGCGACTAAAATACCGAGAGCTAAGGGCTGGTAACCCCCTTCTTCTGTATAAATTATGAAACGTGAAAAGAAAATTTTTACATTTCTTCTTTCACGGGTTACCTTGCCTCGGTGGGAGACTACCTCCGTGTTAAAAAAAAAATCATCAGACCAACAGAATATGGTGTTTAGTAGTTAAATATACGCCACAATCATTTTACACCCAATGAGCTACAGTGAGCTACAGTGAGCTACAGTGTATTAAGAAGACATTACTCATCATTTGAGCATATTAATTCTTTCCTTAAGTCTGCAGAAAATTTGGTACCTTGGTCACTTTGACTAATTCGAGAACCAACGAAATAGACTGATGCTGAGATGAAACAGGTCCACCATTTGCTTTCGGCGCCTATCGATGTATCAGACAAGATACAAAGAAAACGAGTTGGGAGCGAAGACATTCCATGATGAGATGCCCTACTGGACTCCAATCATATCTTGTTGGGAATTAGCTCACGAAGCTACGCAACTGTTAAAACACGCCGATATTCAGTGACAATTGAACGAGCAAAGCACCACAGGGCTGTTGAGTAGGGTAGGAGGTATTACCTAGCATCACCGTATACAGCGCCACCCGGTAGCAATATACTCAATGCAAGCAGTCGTAAGAATGTAATATCAACTTAAAGAAGATTATGCAGAGCACATAACAGTACATCGCACTACAACATAGCAGGGCAGCGTAATGCAATATAGCAAAATGATTGATCCCAGACAGGACACCATATTACGATTACAGGTACACAAATAAAGGGTTGCTGTACTTAGCTGTAGGACAAGTATCTGGACATGGAACAATCCAAGGATAATAATATCTTTATTTCTACAGGTACATGTACAAGGTATACAGGCCTAGCTGACATCAATGACATAATACTATATAGAAAGCCGTTTGTTATGCAGAGCATTTCGGGCAAATTAGGTCAGTTTTGTCCCGGGATGCGACCCACACCAGTCAACTAACTCCCAGATACCCATTATTACTAATTGGTGAACATTGACTACCAGTGTAAAGAAACACGCCGAACGTTTCTACCCTCGCTGGGAATCGAACCCACACACACGCCGTGTGAAGCGAGAGCTTTATCCACCAGGTCACGGCGCACCGTATGCTTTTAGTACCCGTATATTCTCTTCAGCAAGATAGAGAATATACAAAGTGGATATCATTAGAATGTTAATAAACGAGAGAGCAAAGGGTCACTCACTGCAGTTGGTTTTACACCTGATTATAGACCAGGATATACGAATACATTGACCACCGTTATTGAACAGCTGCTTCATCTCAGTTGGTGGCTAGCTCTCACGTAATTGGTTGGTGGGTAAGACACATATGCAACAGTTAGACAACTTTATTCCGAAACGTTTCGCCTACACAGTAGGCTTCTTCAGTCGAATACAGAAAGTAGGCAGGAACAGTAGAGATGTGAAGACGATGTAATCAGTCCATCACCCTTGTAGTCGTAGAATTTGAGGTTGTCAGTCCCTCGGCCTGGAGAAGTTCAGTTCCATAGTCAGGAACTATCTGAAGATCAAGCGACAGTGCGGAGACTTAAATACTGTCGGAAGGAGAGGTGCAGAGTAGTAGTAGTAGTAGTAGTAGTGAGAATGTAGCCACTGAGAGGTCATGTCCCTCTCAGATCCAACACTTCTCACTTGAAAAGCTTGTCCAAGGTGTTTTCTGTACCAAGATGCCATGTGTTGCAGTGTCTGAGGGACTGACAACCTCAAATTCTACGACTACAAGGGTGATGGACTGATTACATCGTCTTCACATCTCTACTGTTCCTGCCTACTTTCTGTATTCGACTGAAGAAGCCTACTGTGTAGGCGAAACGTTTCGGAATAAAGTTGTCTAACTGTTGCATATGTGTCTTACCTAACAACCTGTCGGTATTGTATACCATTTTGATGTTCATAATTGGTTGGTGTTTGAACTCAATAGTATATTACAGTAGGAAGGCCTCTAAATAAACTGCTCTAATCTAACTGCCAATTTAGCTGGTTTTCCGTTCCACAAAGATCTAACGCGTCGGTCTGGAGTTTTATGACTCTCTGATCGCGGGTTCTATCCGCGCCCTTGGTATGATTTGTTTGCAATCGTGACATTACGATTTCGTGGATCTATCGTTGCTACTTCAGACGATTAAATGGATCTGACAGAGAAAAAAAACCCACAGAGTAGACACCGAAATTCAAAGTTACGTAATTTAATCACAAGAAACGTGCAACACTATATATAGAAGGCTTAGTTATTGACTTTAATTTCAGTTTCTGGCCCTTACGTTGTAAACGAGCTTTTGATAAATGAGAAGAAATGCAATTTTTAAAACATTTCATATTTTAATTTCCATCCAAACGTTCCTGTCATTTCAAATGCTGTCTCCTGGGTGTCGACTGGCAGAAATAATGGTTTTGATGAGAGATGCTTCAAATGTAATCAAATTTTCTGATGGATCCTACACTTGAAGCTCTCTGAATCATTCACTTCTTTCTGTATGCAAGAGAAATTCATAGTTCTGTCGAAGAAGAAATGATTGAAGGACCTACATATAATTTTTAACACATCGGCTATTTCCCACCGAGGCAGAGTGACCAAACAAGGAACACCTTTCCTCCTGGAGAGCGAAACGTTGCCACAATAAAATGTTAAATTAGTTGCATTTGTGCTTTTTCAATTAACATATTGTCGGTAATTCTACCAATATTAATACAAGAAACACCTCCACCATCACTCCATCACCGTCTTGCCAGAGGGAAGCCGATACTACAATTCAGAACTGTAAATTTCCCAACCCCTCCTTCGGAGCGTAGGCACTGTAGAGTCCACCTCCAGGACTCAAGTCCGGCTATCTGGTTTTCTTGAATCCCTACACACATCCGTGGAAGGATTCATCTGATGAGAATATTGTTTTTACGGAAAATACAAGTTCAGATCCAAAACATGGTGTCCTTTCACAATGATAACAGGATTTATACTAGAAACCGTCTTGGGCTCTAATATTTTGACTAATAATTATGGCAAAAAATTAATTTCTTTGGCATAAAAACAAAATTTTGAAGTCATTTAATATTCTTGCAGCCATTAGTCATTATATTTTCAGAAGTTATCAGTGATCACAGTGGAAGCAAATCGTGAAATTTTTCAAATTCCTCATGAATGACATAGTGGCACCCACTGATTTATCTAACTAGAAGCCAAAAAGACTCAAATTCTGGTAAACACAATTAACTCTATTGCATTCCTGGATAAGAAAAAAAATAGGTATTTTAGACAAGCTATTCCCAGAAACTTTTAATCAAGGAAATGCTTCGTGCTCTGGACTTTTTACACACACAAAAAAAATGACTTATAAATGATAGATTTATTTGAATTATTGTATATTCCTGAAGTATTATATATTTAACAACAGATAATGGATAATATAGTGAAGGAAAGAGAAGGAATTACTTGATGTAAATGAATTTATTATTTACATCGAAAGATAGACATCAAATTTCTTAATCCACTGTATTCACATACTTCACACTGTGACAGTTGTTATAAGCATATTATATATTTTCTGAGTGAACATAATATACATTTAGAGTGAAAGCAGCTTTATAGCTATCAAATTATTGAGATATTTAGTAGTAAAACATACTTCTAAAAGATAATAAAGTACCACAATGAACCTCTGATTTCCAAGGAAGAGAATGTTCTAGCTGAGAGAACCTTGTGTGGGCCCTTCAATTTTTAACCAAATTTCAGTTAGCTTCTGATTTTCCGTGCAAAGTTGCTTTTAAGTTGCTTTTGGTAGAGAGGTGAAGTAGTTTAACCTCTGAGTATCTTAATTAACTTCGTTGATGCATTTTGTCTTCGTCTTGTTACCCTCGGTAAGTTACTTCTGGGCGGAAGATGCTATCTGTTTGAGCTTCGATCTTTAACGCAAAAGTTATTGTTCTTGCTAATTCTCCCTCCCTCTTAAGTTGCTTCTGCCGCAGCTGATGCTTTCTGTGTTAAACCACTTAGGGAAACTTGGGGCTTTCCTAATTAGTAAGTTACCATATTTCTGAGCCTTTCATTTCCCTGAAGCTGAATTTGAAGGATATCTTGAAGTAATATAATTTATCCTTGTAATGTTTAAGTTGTTGATATTGTCTTTTCTATACCAATAATTACCAATAATTAGTAGTTGTTACAGTAGTACCATCAATAGGATTAGTTTACTTATTTTAAAGTTGTGGTGACAGTGGATTATCTCTTTATAAATGTTACCCTGCTAACTTCAACAGCAAATCAGGTTATTAAAACACACTTGGTCCCGGTTATTTCTGTCTAACACGCCTACGCACACCTGTCAGATGCCTATGTTCCTTTACTCTCTCCCTCCATTTTCTGTAACATTGTCTACCTTGACTTCCCTCAGTTAAAGATTTATACACCATGCAAATCATCCTATTTAGCTTCCTCTCTAAACGTCCAAACCACCCCAGTAACCTCTCCTCCTGATGTCATCTATCTGCAAGAATGTTGACTACGAGGTGAGGAACCTTTCCCTAAGTTACGTGGATATACAGCGTATAAATGAAGGTCAAGCAACTTGTTTGGTTCATGTTAGAAAGAACGTTTCACATTCATTCCTAGTCCTGCCAGGTCGAGTAAACGAGTACTATCAGAGTACTGATTTGCAGACAACTTCTCCATTAATATCTCCGAAATTTATACCTCAGATGATCACTTTCAACCTGACGCTTCACCAGATAACATAAATCGTGAATATTGAATAAGCTTCGCTTCACCGTGGGTATGCTTCCTATTTCGTTTTTCATTTCAAACAATTATACTTAATGAATTATACTGCCAAACCAGACACCAACTTTAACCTCATTTCTATAGTTCTATGAACGAAAAAAAATTGTAGAAGTATACTGCTACTTTTCTCACTGGTCACAAGCATATTATGGCGAACGGTTCGGTTTCACCCTCTGCTCCAGATGCCTGTTTGAGATATCTGGTTGGATATCCTCATTCGCCCCTTTTCAGCAGCCATTTTGTTGTGCTTACATTACAGGCAGCTTTCAGTGACTATTTTCCCGAGATAAAACGCAGGTGTTTATTTAGAAATGTCTCGAACACTGATGGGCTGGTCACACCCTCTTCAAGAACCAGGACAACTCTGTTGTACTGAGAGTGACAGTTTGATCTTGAAGGCAGTATTCGGTACCCTATGCAAGTGAGACTGATAGTTGAGCCTCGAAAATATTCGCTCACAGAAGATCTATGTCACTCGTCAGGAAAATATTCGGACACAACCCGACGACCGAAAACCGGGACCTCATGAAGATGGATGTGCAGTAGGTGCGTCACGTCTCGTACAAAGTGGGCAAGTGTCCGTTGTCGTGTCACCTCTGTGGAACACGCGACCAGTCTACGACATTCCTTCAGGGGCCAGAGATGGGTCACCAACTCTAGAAGACTTGTGTTTGTGCTGCGAACTGACCAATATATTACATAACATAACGGCACATCCGCGTACCTGTGTATGCCTGAAGGAAATGTGTCTTAGATGATACGTCATATTGATGGTTTCCATGCTAACATTGTCTTCCTCACTGATAAAGAATTGAAACAGAGACAGAAAACATATTTTGGTATAGTTCTAATCCTTAAAGGTGGACCACATGTCAGTGCATATTGCAGAACGTGAGGTGAAGAATCACGTAAAGGAACATGAGATGCAGCCCTGCAATAATTGACAGTGTTATTAGAGAAATTAGTCAAAGAATTATTAATATAAATAACCTGTGTATTAGACAAGAGGAGCATAGCTCTACTCCTGTAACTACAAGTAGGCAATTACACACACAACACTCACGAGCATAATTGTCGAGATGGGAAATTTAATTAGCGTAATATCTCATTGGAAGGTCGAGTCGTTTCCATATTCTGCATCCTATGTTCCTTGATCCTCCTACTCATAACGCTAAGTGTTACCTCGTGTTGCCTTTAATCCTGCAGTAATTATTCACGGTGAAGATTTCTCAGTTCCTGAGGGTCCGCAGCTGGTGATAAGAAAATTACTGTTATGAAGAGTTATTCTGTTATTTATAAATTTTGAGACATTACAATGTTCTTTATCTCTCTCCCTCCATCTCTTTTTTTTTTAATTTTCTCAAGAGTTTTTACGAGATTATGTTAAGAGTTCTTACTTAAAGCAATTTTTTTATGGTTTTGAAAGACATGCAGAAACAGGATGAAGCTTGAATCTTCTATGGGCCAGTGATTTCATTCGCCCAACTATTTCATTGATATTGATGTGCTGTAGGAACATGTTCCAGATTCGAGTCTTTCAAGGAATAAATGTTCTCAGATGACGTGATGTTCTGGAGAAGAGTGTATCCTGACTCTAGTTCCTGTTTGCTGCCAGTCTTGTTGTATACAAACTATATTTTTGCTGTCAGCAAAGTTGAGCTGAGTGTGGTATATTGAAAATAATGGACTTGTTCATAACAGTAAGACAACCTACATATCTCTGGTGATGGAGGATTTGTTGGAATGACAGACCTAACCAGGCGGACGATAAGCAGCCTTGTTCGATTTTCTTTCAGTCCATAATTCTTATATGAGACGGGGGCACTGGCAATCCAAGAGGGTGAAGTATACTCAGAGTGTATTTGTGCTTCATACAGAGCAATGAAGCGTATACTGTCGAGCAGATATGATGTACGCCTTGGTACTGTGGGCTACTTTGGTAGCTTTACTTGCAAGATTTACCAAGATATCCACCTTGGAAATCCACCTCTTTCCCGGTCTCCACCACACTCTCATTCATTCTTACCACTGTTCCAACATTAACATCCAGAGACCATCATCATATGTGTTTTCTCTGAAGCAAATGTAATCTACCATAGCTTTCAATATGTTGATATAGATGTAAGCTAGTGATTGATGCAGCTGAGAGTACCTGACATTTCCTCTCTTGGATAAGTAAATGTCGCTACAGTCGTCTACATTGGTACTGGATTCATGGATAAGTTGAAGGTTAACGAAGTAAATATTCTATAACACAGAACCAAGTCTGTCTCTGACTCCCTCAGTGTTTAGTTTTCAGGGTTTGATATTTGTAAATTACGTACTAACGAAATTAGCAACAGACATAAGAAAATACTATGAGAACCTTAATATAAAAACTAAATTAAACCAGACGAAATACCTACAAGAGTTATAAAAGAATGTGGATACAAAATCACTTATCCACTATCGGTAATATGTAACATATCACTGGAAGAAGACATTACAACATCAGGCTGGAAACAAGCAAATGTTAGTTATACACTGAAAAAAAGGACATCACTTGTGCCTTTAGTTATAGTCCCATTTAACGCATATTTTAGCTATACAGATTATTAGGGATACGAGCCTTAATATTTTGGACTGGCGGGCTGGCTGGTTCTCGCTCTTGCTCTGCCTACTTAGTGTGGCATCTGTCAAACTGTGTAAATACCGTACAGCAAATATTGATGGTGATCATCAGTGGCGTACCTAAGGTATGGCAGGTACGCACGTACCCTGGGTGAAACTTTAAGGAGCGCGTCACTAAGCAGTCTTTATTCAAGCAGATAAGCCATCCTCGGATGGTGAAAAAAAATTTCTGTCTTGGTTTAACATGGGTGAGAAGCCTTAGGGTGGCTAGATTATTAAACCACTTGTGTAAATTATGTAAAAATATAGTGCTGGGAGCTACATGACCACATACCTCACAGTGCCATTGCTCAGTGCCAACTGGCAGAAAGACAATTCTCCTGCATAAACTAGGAAGATAGACTAGAATTTTGTGCAAAATCTGTGAAATTTAATGTTTTTAATAAAAAGTGTCATTTCCTTATTTCAGAGCATTGTGTAAGACCATAAAACATTTCTTCATAAAGAAGGAAAGTGGAGTTGAAGGACGGAAGAGACGAAAATTTGAGGATGAGGAAGCAAAGAATTCCATCAAGTTCTTCATGCCTTCGAAAAGCCTGGAACAAGTTGTTCGACACGTTCCATTGAGTCGCCTGCACCTGCTATAAGTTTGTTAGAATCCGAGGGTGCACCAAGTACACATGCGTCACCAGCCGAGGAGGAAGTCAAGTCTGATGAAACGAGATTAAAAGTGAGGTTGCCAGAGAGAACGTGGACATGACAGGAGGGGAAGATGATGGTGGTGGAGTCTACCTGGAGGTTATTCCGGGAATCAACGCCCCCACGGCCCTGTCCACGACCAGGCCTCCCGGTGGATCAGGGCCGGATCAACCAGGCTGTTACTGCTGGCTGCACGCAGTCCAACGTACGGACCACAGACCGGCTGATTCGGCACTGACTTTAGGTATCTGTCCAGCTCTCTTGAAGGCAGCCAGGGGTTTATTGGTAATTTCCCTTATGCTTGGTGGGAGGCTGTTGAACAGTCTTGGGCCCCGGACACTTATGGTGTTTTCTCCTAGTGTACCAATGGCGCCCCTACTTTTAGTTGGGGGTATTTTGCATCGCCTGCCCAGTCTCTTACTTTCGTAGGGAGTGATTTGTGTGTGCAGATTCGGGACCATTCCTTTCAGGATTTTCCAAGTGTAGATTATGATACATCTCTCTCTCCTGCGTTCCAACGAGTACAAGTCAAGTGCTTCCAAGCGTTCCCAGTAGTTAAGGTGCTTGACAGAACTTATACGTGCAGTAAAGGATCTCTGTACACTCCCTGGATCTGCAATTTAATGTACAGAAGTATTCCAGCCTAGAGAGAACAAGTGATTTGAAAAGGATCATCATTGGCTTGGCATCTCTTGTTTTGAACGTTCTCATTATCCATCCTATAATTTTCTTTGCTCTTGTGATCGTGGCACTGTTGTGATCCTTGAAAGTGAGATCCTCGGACATTACTACTCCCAGTTTATTGACGAGATTTTGCCTGATGAGACTGAACCTGGCGACACTGAGCCTAGGGAACTGGATGGTACCAAAGAGCCTCGAACTGTCATACCAGAAGTGACCGAAAAACATTACGCTGCTACTGATTTCTGAAGTTCGACAAGATTACTGGAAAGGAATTCTGCCTGACAAGTTGAGAGTAGAAATAAAAGCTGGATTCGAAGTATTTCCAGAACTGTGAGGGTCCTTTTCCTACCAACAAATATCCGTTCGAAGAACAAAACTTGGTTAAATAGGGAAATGATCATGGGGGAAGAAGTGACTTGCTAATGGATGCTCTATTTTGTATCTGTTTTCTTCTCTATTCCCGGGTAGACCTTCAATCCTCACTGGAGCAGGAATGTGGATTCAGCCAGTGGAAAGCACTTGAAATGATTAATGTTCATGAAAATGCTTAGAATCATCGGGAGTGTTTCACACAGTGGAACGAAATGAAAAGAAATTTTGCTGCAAACAGAGGCGTTATTGGCGCGGAACTTCCGTCACAGATTGAAAAGGAAAAACAGAACTGGCGAGATGTCTGGACTAGAATCCTTCACTGCATAAAATTCTTTGCGACTCAGAACCTGACTTTGCGAGGGAGTTACTCCAGCTGGACGATGACTCCAATGTGGGAAATTGCCTTTTCTTGCTGAAACTACTGCCCATCTTTGACCCTGTCATGAAAGAACACCTTACTCGTGTATAAATTATTCCCTTATCTTTCACCGGGTATCTAGAACGAATTCATGCACCTGAAGGCATCCACTGTTAGCCAGAGTTTACTATGAAGCATTCGTAAAGCCAAGTACTCGATTCGACTCCTTATCAGGCACACCCTGAGAAGATGTCAGAATTAGTGAAGCACGTCGAAGTTGATTTTGAAAGGAAAACAGTGAGTGTTAGAGAGTTCTTCCTTGGTTTCATCCAGATAAACCAGAAGAATGCTAACAGCTTGGATGAAGAATTCTTGAAACAGTTAGTGGACAAAATGGAGCTACAAAATTGTCGGTGAGAGTGATGGCTGGACACAGAAGTGTTCATCAAAGAATAAATGAGTGTTTGTGAATTGCAACAATCACTCAACGTGGTGGGTGTACACGAAGCCAAGCAGGCTTACAATGATGGTTACGTTTTTTGGAAACATCGAAGCTCTCTACATGTTCTTCTCATGTTCAACACAGTGCTGAGAAAAAACTCAAACGCCATTCCTGTGGTTTAGTCGGAGTTCGAAATCAGGTGGAATGCAAGGACAGAAGCAGTGAGATATTTGAAGTTCTCCAGGACATGATAGACAATGAAAACGAGACCAGTGAAAGAAGTTACGTAAGGAAGCTGTATAACCGCATGTTGGGCCACGATTTTCTGACTTTGCAAGGATTTTGGAACAAAGTATTCATTCGCATTGACCGTATTCCAAAGAGGCTGCAGGATCCTAGCATGAACTTCCATGATGATGCCCCGAATTTGAAAGCTATCCGACATCATTTTGATGAAAGGGCTCATGCTATGTCAAGAATGGAATATTTAAGTTGAAAGACGTCAGAGATGAAAGAAACGAATGGCTTATGGGTTCACAGCCAAGGAGGAAATGGCAAGAGTCATGAAAGGACCGTCGACCGTCTTAACATAGAAATGGATGAAAGGGTCGCTCGTAAGCACGACATGTTAAGTTTGGGTTCCTTCCTGGATGTTACGGAGTACTGTAAATAAATATTTATGTAAGAAATAACGCTCCATATGTCATTTTTCCGGGTTTGTACTGAATCCGAGCACGTATTATTCCCGGCCCGTTAGAGTGGCCAGGAGACAGGAGCAGATATGGTGGTGAGTGTCATTAAGTAGAGCACAGTACTTGCAACATAATGTCCTAATACATCACGGTATGTGTTTAGTAGGGATGGTGTTTTTTGTAAGTTTATACCACATGTTATTTTATTGCTGTCATGTTTACTTGTAAGGCTCTAGTATGCAGAAGCCTGTTTATACCAGAGTACTGTAGAGTGTTTTGCCTGCTGGTAATTAGTCTTCCAGGCAGAAGTGAAGACGGGGGTGCGTATGTCATTTATTTTGTTCAACTCATTAGTAACAGTGTACGAGTTAATGTGAACTTAAGTGTTGTGCCTTTTTGAAGTAGTTATAAGTTGTATATAAGTTATTAACAATATTATATATATTTATATATAGGAGAGTTTTAGTCCTTCTTTCGTAATAATAATTAATATTGTTTAATATATAAGTACATGCTGGCCCAAGGTTTGCTGTGTTTTTCAGTGTAATTTTATAGCCCCTAGACAGCAGTGTGAGCAGCCTTTAGGAGCCAGGAATATTTTATTTGAGTTACGATATTGAAGTTACGATGATCCAGTCGTAACACTGGACTATTATCATGTCACAAGTGAGGAAAGAAGACACTTCAGAAAAGGGGGGGGGGAGAAGAGAAGAGGGGATTGGTGACAGTAACAGAAGTGGTAACAGTAGTAGTAGTAAAAGGTAACAGCATCAGTGGTATTATTAGTAAGGTAGTAGTAATAGTAATAATCATCATTAGTCTTGCTGTTAATTACATGGAATTTTTGGTAATGCCTTTATTCAATATCTTCAAGAAAAACACACTTATTTACAACTCTGAACTGTACAACAGTATCTCTTTCCATATTTTGACGGTATCACTGTCCCACTTCTCGACGTTCACTGTCCACTTCCGACGGTATCACTGTCCCACTTCTCGACGTATCACTGTCCCACTTCTCGACGGTATCACTGTCCCACTTCTCGACGGTATCACTGTCCCACTTCTCGACGGTATCACTGTCCCACTTCTCGACGGTATCACTGTCCCACTTCTCGACGGTATCACTGTCCCACTTCTCGACGGTATCACTGTCCCACTTCTCGATGGTATCACCATCCCACTTCTCGACGGTATCACTGTCCCACTTCTCGATGGTATCACTGTCCCACTTCTCGATGGTATCACTGTCCCACTTCTCGATGGTATCACCGTCCCACTTCTCGACGGTATCACCATCCCACTTCTCGACGGTATCCCATCCCACTTTCGACGGTATCCCACCCACTTCTCGACGGTATCACCATCCCACTTCTCGACGGTATCACCATCCCACTTCTCGACGGTATCTCCAGCCCACTTCTCGACGGTATCTCCAGCCCACTTCTCGACGGTATCACCATCCCACTTCTCGACGGTATCTCCAGCCCACTTCTCGACGGTATCTCCAGCCCACTCTCGACGGTATCACGTCCCACTTCTCGGCGGTGTCACCATCCCACTTCTCGACGGTATCAACATCTCACGACAAGTTTCGGAAGTAACTCTCCTCCATCTTCAGATATAATTGTTCTCTAACTGTTCGGATTGTCAGTAGAGTCTAAATACAGATGTCTACACTGTCGTATTTAACCATCAGACAAAATTCATTGTCAATGTGTCTTATTAACATTTCTCTTACGTTAAGTGTCTCTGGGAATATCTATCAGTATAATCTATAAATCATAGATTTGCCTTCGAAGGGTTTATAACATCCTCGTAATTTATTTTTTAAAAGCTAAGTAAACCATTTTTTGCGAGTAGGGAGAACATTATCCAGATTTTTTTTTTAGGTAAATATTTCAGAAATTTTCATTTATGAGTGTTTTTCATTTTTCTTAACTTCACCATAGAAAAAATTATCTTACTTTCATATGAAGATTTCTAGAGCTTCAAGTCTTTTGAAATGTTCAGTAATGATTTTATTTTTTTTAAGAGTTGCACACAGCCGAGTCTTAAAAGATGGCGATTATTATTAGGTTTGCCTGTGATTAATGTACAAAGGCATATCAAACCTATTAACAGTTATTATTAAGCCCAAAAAATTAAATTACCTTTTCTAAATATATGCATTTTTTTTAGAACCCTTGAGATTACATGCTAAGAATTGTTTACCCACTGAAACAAATTTCAATTCCTTTTCTTGTCTGAGATATCCTGTCACCGTGCGTGACGCAGCGATAAACTGTCGACGAGAACTTTGGTAACAGTTTTCTATTAGTTGAAGAGGGTCAACTATTCTAAAAGTTTTTGATAAACACCTCGACTCACCAGAAGCTGAAGTCTTGCCCTTCAGTTGTGACTAAGGCGCCACCTATTAGCTAGGTGCCACATACTGACGAACACAACCCACTGGGTAACCTTTTCTGCTGCCTTGATAATTAGTATTTGAGAAAGAAGAGCAGCTGGATAAAAGGGCTTCTAGGAAGAATTGCCATCTAAATATTTCACTTCCCCCTGGTATAAGTTTTGTGGGTAAACGGATAGCTATGTCTGTCAAACTACTTTGGGCTTTGACAGTCAGCACCCACTACCATGTCGGAGAAGAACTGTTAGAGTTTACCTAATACCCTGGAATAAGACAGTAGTGTGACTATTCCTGACTCCTCCTGGTAGTAGCCTTGGGTTGCTAATGTATTAAGTTACCTGCATTGGTTTACGGTTAATCTGCCTACTCACGTATCTATGCCATAACCTATGTGTCTCTGGTAACCGTTTTACTCAGCCCATAAAACTGGAATCAGGAAGCTCCAATTTGCAGACCACGAGAGGCTGTCTTTATCATAATTCTCTTTGCACACGTGCGAGCGTACGTGTTTGTTTATTGACTAGTTACCAAATCGTATGCTTGAGTTATGACTTGGATGTTCTGGCCGATCCTTCTAGCTTCCACTTCACCTAGTTAGCTTTTGGGCTCCTTTCCGAGTGTTTGATATCTACGATACTCTCATCCTACTCAACTCTACTGTCCACGTATGCTTATTAGTATAAGAATATCTGAACGAAATCTCCACATCTACGTCTTCGTTTGTATATTACAAATTATAGACGGGGCTTCAAAGATACAAGCAAGTCATATGATGTTTATATTGGTAATCTTTCCTTTCTCAATTTTGATTCAGTCAGGTTATTTAACTTTTTATTTTGCTATATAAAAATGAACTTACCTTTTCTCTAATTTTATATCTTCTTTGATTATTAATTGAATTTTTATATATTTTATATGTTTTTTTCATAAAGAAACTTGTATATCAACCTCGTCCTAGGTTCCATTCCTCACAGTATTTATTAAGCTATATTAACAGCAAAATAGTTAGGCACTTCGTAAGGTAGCGTATTTTGCCCTAGCCTCCCAGACCACTTAAGTCAGTATGATCATTCTTCTTTCATAACAGTTGAGATGACAAACTATCTATGGTCACAAATTTATAATATCGCTAATTAAATAGGAGAATATGAATTCCCAATAAAAAAATACCTTAGATTTTGTAGTTAGGACCGTCTATAAAATGTGATACAATTCAGGGCGGAATTTTGCAGCAAACTAGTATGAATCTCAAGGCAAGTTACTGAATATTTGACACGAATGAACTCTGACGACTTGAGTTTAATATCTTCCAACTCCCCCCCCCCCCTCTTCCCTTCCACAATCCCTAATGGTTTAGCGCTTCCTCATGATGGTAATAGAGCTGAGAGCTACAATAATTCAACCCTTAAATTTTGCGTATTCTCTGTTCGTTCTAAACTTTTCTTTGCTCCTGATGCTACTTTCTGTCTCAGTCCAATTTTCCCTTTTATTTAGCAGGATAAGAATGCCATCAGTCATCCCCAATTGTATTAACTGAAGGATCGTGACCGAGATACTAGTCACCTCACCCTTCGTCGTACACACTGGATGTTCCTGCCCCTTTCCCTTGCCTGCGTAAAATTCTAAGTATAAGGGGTGTTAACCTCCCCCCCACACCACTAATTACCACACCATTAAGCCCAGTATTCCCTACGCTCTCCCAGTCTAATATTTTTAAGTGCTCTGCAAATGACCAACCCCTAAGGACCTGCATCGACCCAGAGCCACGTAGCACAATCTCCTTATTACTCTTATGACATTATATATTGTTTATACCTTTTTGCACTGTCTTTAAATTATAACAATACAACAGAAAGGCAGCGTGAATTTTAGTTATAAATTATAAGGCACATTATCACTTAATTTTAATAACGAAGGACACTCCGTGTTATGCACATTAATATATTTTTAAACAACTTCAGTGTTTTCAAGCATACAAGTCCAGATACCTGGTTAACTTGTGTCTCATCCACTCAGTAACATGTTCATGGATATTTTAGAACTGTCCTGGTCTCTACCTCTCAGTGTTTGCTTCCAACT
Organism: Cherax quadricarinatus; assembly: GCF_026875155.1. Lineage (NCBI taxonomy): Eukaryota > Metazoa > Arthropoda > Malacostraca > Decapoda > Parastacidae > Cherax > Cherax quadricarinatus. The sequence continues at coordinate 27,769,737 of NC_069455.1, read as the reverse complement.
CTCATTTTTAAACCCGATTCTGAAACGTTCTTACATTCCTCTGTAGATTTAAACATTCTCTACAAACCTTTCTGATTTTACTTGTAACAGGTGTAGACTAGCTGTGTAATTCCTCTTGTATTGTTTATTATACCATCACAATGTTAAGGAAATATTTATTCTATCTTTGACCAGGAAGAAAAATTGTCTCCAGCAAGAAGGGTATATATTACTTTTACTACTCTTCCTGTTCTTCCTCTTCGTCCTCTTCCTCCCCCTGCTCTTCCTCCCCTGCTCTTCATCCTCCTCCTCTTTCTTTTCCTTTTCCTCCTCCTCTTTCTTTTCCTTTTCCTCCTCCCCCTCTTTTCCTCCCCTTTTCTTGCTCCTCTCCTCCACTTTACAAAGACAAAACTTCACTCGTTGTTGGCTAATTAACGCTATAACAAATATGCACAAAATTATGCTTTCCATGACAAATAAAATCGTCTCCAAAAATGTGCATCAGTCCTTCCCTCCTGTCCCATAATTTAAAGTCTTACCTGACTTAACTGTAGATACATATATCAAAGTATCCAAATACATTCCGCTTTTAAACAAATTTACACACTTTGAGAAAATTTTTGTGTATCATGCGTGTTGAGAACAATTTGGTGAACAGTGTTGCACAGGTGACATTCGAAATTTGGATTCATAGCCTAGTTGTGTCTTGAAGAATTGAGACACTTATGCAACATATGAGAATCTTTATTGAAGAAACGTTTCGCCACAGACTGGCTTCATCAGTCTTATACAAAGCAGGAAGGTATAGGGAGAGGAGGGGTGTCTCTTTTTGACCAGAGCACAGCAGTTTGGCCCTGATATGGTCTTCTCACGGTTGACCATGAGCCTGGCGTGACCTGGGTAATTAACTAGTTTTCTTAGAATTTAGGCTTCTATAAATTTATTAGAGGCTGAACAGAATACAGAGAGATTAGCGAATGAATCAGTGTAAGAGAAACAGAGTTACTGACTCAACGAAATTCAGACTGAGGATCGAAAAGAAATGATGCCAGTGTCATTAGATGAGCTGCCGGTGGTCAGTAATTAATGGTATTGTAGGAAATTCTGAGATAGAACAATTACTGAGATATCGATACCAAGAGAGAATAGTAAAGTGCAGTTACTGATATATCTAGTGTTCAGTGAAATCAAGTATTTTGATGTATATAGTACTGTGTTTTTAAGGAAACTGTGTGTACTTACATATATGTGGCTGCAGCGGTTGATTCACAGCTTCTGGCCTCTGTGTGGGGCAGCGGGAGTGTGTGTTATATATGATGTGTATGATCATGTGTACTCATACTTGAGGTTGCACTGGACGATTCTCTGCTCCTGAACCCGCATCTTAACTTGCCACTTGCCATTCTCATACCCTATCCTTGTGGGCCCTATTATACCTACTCTTAAAACTTTGTATGGAGAATGCCTCCACCATTTCCTTATCAAGATCATTCAACTTCCTGACCACTGACACTGAAGAAATACTCCCAGCTACCTAGGTGGCTCATGTGTGTGTCTAACTTCCAGCTGTGTTTCTGAGTTTCCATTTCTTAACCCCCAGACTACACAGTCAGTTCCCCTTAGTTCTTAGTTCCTGTTTTATTGCCGTTAGATTCAGTTCCTTTAGCCTCTCATAACTCATGCCCCACTTGCTTACTCACAGGTCCCAATGCAAACACTGCTTAAGTAGTTTAAGTTGAGCAGAAAACGCCATTATTTTTTAAGATGAGATACATGGGGAGTATTATGATATATGGAATAAATTCTGTGTTTATTTAGTTACTCAACTAAAAGGGAGAAATTATATATATATATAAGAAACGGGCAGATTTTTCATGAATACTTTGATATTTATTACGATTGATCATTTATCTTTTTATCATGAAATTTGATATCAGCGAAGCTTTAGCTTGAATAACACCGGAAAGAAACTAACGACCTAATCCCAAAATCAGTGGATAATGTCGGTGAAAAAAAACACTTTAATCACTCTTATTTATAGCACTATAAAACTCTTTGTACATAATAAACCTTTTACATTTAGTTGTTACCTGGATAATACGCGAGTAGCGTGTGTATTTCACAGTTACTCTAAGTGATAAGCAGAGTAGCAAAATTGCAAAAGAAAAGCCATGACGTTAAATTCACCGTTACTGCTTACTGTACAACATTAATTAATCTGACTGAAGGACTTACACATACATGTAAATCGTTTTCCGCAGTCTCTGAAACATTAACTACTATACTGCAACTAAACTTTCATCTCGTCTTCAGTTGTGAACCTCATCTTAGCCTTCTAGCATGTATATTTACCACAGTACCTCTATGCCCATGAAGCCTCCTTCAACTAGCTCACCCCATGATTCTGATTCCATGTGGGACGTGGTTCACACGGGAAGTCAAGATCTACTGGATAATTCCAGAGTCAAGCCTCGCCCCTCAAGAGTTTCTTAATATATGAAGGTTACCTTCATATATTATCGGCTCAAAAGATGAGTGAGTGTCACCTATAGTTCCGCTGATACAGCCTGTCAGAAGAGCCAATGTCTCAGAATGCTTAAGTGGTTTTCCTCAGGAAAACTTATGGTCCAGAAATGAAACTCTGAAACGGAAATCCTGGTTTGTGCCTGTAGTTGGCATTTGTAATCCATCCTGTCAGATTAACATTTGAGCATGATCGGCAAGTAAATAATGCAGGTGGAATCCTGTTCCGTGTAAAGACTTCATAGAAGTGATGGATAGATTGTATTCCAGGATATACAGAGAACCCACTACGAAGTGTTCATGATGTAGTAGAGGAGGATATGTGATACATTGGTTCATGGTATGAGTGTAAGCGTTAGTTGCTAGCTGATTTTCAGTCGGCCGGATTCGGTAAGAACTTATTCCGAGACTCAAGATGAAGAAGTTGCCTGAAGAGCTTCCTGGACATGGTCTGCTCAGGCCCGAAGTTATTGGAAATGGAAGTTCGTCTACCGAGTTTCGACTTTTGGCAGTAGTTTGTCTCAGAAGGCTAGACGGATTGTAATATATACCTGAGAGAGAAAAAACTCATCCTTTTCTCTTTTGTAGTGAGTTACAAGATGCCTCAAGTGGTACTTAAGATATGGGATAAGAGAGTACCCAGAGCATGTCCAGCAGGAGCAAGGAATGTACGAAGCTGGACAATATCTCTGATGTTGAAAAAAAGACTGACATACTAGTGTTGAAAACAAGACATACTAGTGTTGAAAACAAAGCTAACATGACTCACGAAATCGTAATGACACGAATGCAAACAAACCATACCTCGGGCGGGGATAGAACCTGCGGTCAGAGAGTCTCAAAACTCCAGACCGTCGCGTTAGCCACTGGGCCAGCTAGCCACAATAAGATTCGTCCAACTAGGTATATTTCTACACCATAGGAAGGTTAGCATAGGCACCACAAATGCACGTTTTTACAGACGAATCTCAAGCTAGTGCAGTTGGACGAATCTTATTGTGGCTAGCTGGTCCAGTGGCTAACGCGACGGTCTGGAGTTTTGAGACTCTCTGATCGCGGGTTCTATCCCCGCCCGTGGTATGGTTTACAACTGACATACTGATGCTGAAAACAAAACTGTCATATTAAATTACCAAGCCATGTTTTCGTATTGTAAATTACACTTCATGAAGGGCTAAACCCATCGGTGTCAATGAGCCCAAAGAACGGTGGAGATTATATCCTCTCTCAACTTATTACGGCCCACACTGAAGCAGTCAAGATGTTAGCTAGATCCTTGGATATCGGGTACAACAAGATGGTTCCTAGCTGAAGACAGAGGCCTCTGAATACAAGACACTAAGTTACGATTATCCAGTGAACTATTCAGTGTGTAAATTCATTATTTTTTGCATATACGTTTAAGTTTATTGTTAGCAGATAAGACACATAAGCAACATTTAGGCAACTTTATTCCGAAACGTTTCGCCACACAGTAGGCTTCTTCAGTCGAGTACAAAAAGTAGGCAGGAGCAGTAGAGATGTGAAGACGATGTAATCAGTCCATCACCCTTGAAGTCATAGATTTGAGGTTGTCAGTCCCTCAGTCACATCTCTACTGCTCCTGCCTACTTTCTGTACTCGACTGAAGAAGCCTACTGTGTAGGCGAAACGTTTCTGAATAAAGTTGCTTAAATGTTGCCTATGTGTCTTATCTACCAACCTGTCAGTATTGTATACCATTTGATAATCAAGTTTATTGTTAGTTTATAACTAGTTAGGATAACAATGGTTAACGGAAGAGACAATGAACTTCTTCTCAAATAAAATTGCCTGTGCTGCATGCTACATTTCTCGAGATATCTCACAGCAGTTCCCACAATTTAATTTGGTGTTGTATAATGAACATATTTAGGAGATGAAACTAAATTCTTTGAAGGTGGGATTTAAAATAATGTATCTTATCGCCAAGCTTCCATTGTCTCTGTTCAGTTCTTTGACTTGTATCCATGCTGGCGGCTTTTAATTTCTTGTTCAGTCGCATGCTGTTGACCTCTTGAGTACTTGTCGATCCAACTGCCATTTTCTTGGCTTGCCTGTCTCTCTTGCCTGTCTTGTGCGATTGTTATACAAGCATTGTACATTTTGTCTACTCTACTACCTGAATTTCCCTGCTTTTCTGCTTGTCGGCTGTCCGGTTAACCGGTATGACTGCTTAACTGCATGAGTGTGGGATTATAGGCATGTCGGTCGGGTGATCGTCTGTCTGTCCACCTGAATGTTAACCTGTGGGTTTACTTGGCTGTTTGCCGTCTCTTCAGTCTGCTGTTCCGTTTCACAAATAACCCGCACATAAAAGAGAGAAGCTTACGACGACGTTTCGGTCCGACTTGGACTATTTACAAAGTCACACTGTGACTTTGTAAATGGTCCAAGTCGGACCGAAACGTCGTCGTAAGCTTCTCTCTTTTATGTGCGGGTTATTTGTGTATCGTTCCAGTCACGGTATTGTGCCTTTTTTTACTATTCCGTTTGCCTTTCCTCCTGTCGGTCTTTCCGCATGAACTTTTCAGTCCTTCTGTCTGTCTTTCTACCATCTTCTCTTTCTCCGAGCATTTGAAACCTACACACTGTTTGTAGTGACTTTTCGCCTTAAAAGTTATATAGAAAAAATAAATAGTGCAAAATTCTATAGGGCATGAAACTCTCCATATTCTATAAAGCTGAGACGATATACAATGCTCTAGTTGACATCAAATGAAAGGTAAGGGATAGATAATCTTGAAACCCATGCCGTTTGAGCGAAAATGTCAATAGACTGCATAATAAAAAATGTTGAAGATTATTATTTTTCTCAAGGATTTTTCGGGAGAAAAAAATCAATGTGCAAGACAGGTATACAATACCGACAAGATGAAAGTTAAGACACTTGTGCAACATCTGGTTATCTTTTGTATATAGTTCTGCTGTTTTCTAATTATGTCCAAGAATTTGTATTGATAAAGCCACTGGATGGCGAAACGTTCACATTAAAGATAACCAGATGTTGCACAAGTGTCTTAACTTTCAAAAAAATCAATAAAAACAAAGCGGAATACAATATCACAAATCATCAATGGGTTTTTAGTAGAATCATCATTACTGAATAACGTGTCCAAAAATCATGACACTCCTATTAGTACTTTTCGCAAAAAAATGCAAAATAATGTCAATAACTTATTCTCGAGTTATACATGCATATTGTCAGTATGTTGCACACCAACACATTGACAACCCATAGGCGACTGAGCGGCTCTGGTGGCCTGGTGGTTAACGCTCTCGCTTCACACGGTGAGGGCCTGGGTTCGATTCCCAGCCAGAGTAGAAACATTGGACGTGTTTCTTTCCACCTGTTGTCTATGTTCCCCATCAGTAAAATGGGTACCTGGGTGTTAGTCGACTGGTGTGGGTCGCATCCTGGGACACTGACCTAAGGAGGCCTGGTCACAGACCGGGCCGCGGGGGCGTTGACCCCCGGAACTCTCTCCAGATAAACTCCAGATAAACTCCAGATTCCTTTCATTTGAATGGGGTCCTCAGAGATGTTGCGATGTATTTAGAATAAAACAATCATCAAAATCGTAATTTCTGGAGAGAGAGAAAAAAAACACTAATTGTCATCCTGTCTTCTTTTCTGAGAGCAAGAAAAAAAAATTACATTTTTGGAAAAATATACTTAAAAATATGATAGAAACAAGCTGATTGCATCAACATATTGCCAGAATTATGCACTATTTATCGGTAAGAAAACATTTTTTCCCTAATTTTTAATATTCCTTTTTCATCACTCCAAAAACGATTGCAAACCCATTAAATGAGTGGCTGTCTGCCGTCTGTGTATCAATTGGTCTGCCTGTCTGCTAGTCTGTTAAATTGTTTGTCTACTTGTATGTCTATCCTCTCTGTTTTGTCTGTCTTCCTGTCTCTTCAGTCGATCTGTTTCAGTGTACCTGTCTTTTTGAATGCCGATCGGTCTGCCTGTCTGCTTTCTTGCGTCTTTTCTGTCTGCAGCCACTGTTGTGGTCTTACTGCCAGTCAAATTGTCTGTCCTCCTGTCTATCAATCCGTTAGTTTATCTATCTGTATCTTTGACGTCCAAGCGATCGTTCTGACAGTGTGTCCATCTGCATGTCTTAGTGTCTGGGCCAGCATACATGTTTCTGTCTGTCATATTTTATTACGCTAAGATACATCGTCATTTTATTAATTTTATTTTTAACCAAAAGATATGTTTTAAAACATACCATTCGGGTGTTAATTTTACTTCTCTTTTTTTTCTTAGATAAGAACGATTCTCTCTTAATATATATCATGGGAACCTGACACTTATTTCCCTATTATAGAATACTGAGAGAGTAAAGTGTGCATCTAAGCTCGTCTCATCAATAAAAAGGATTCGAATCCCTTAATCTACGAACAGATCTCAATGAAAAAAAATGACTTACTAAAGTGATTCGATGCTATCTGGACTACTTAGAGAGCAAAAAAGTTTTAAAAACTAGAGTCTGTGAAATGAATATGCAAAGGTGAAGACAATACCGCAATTTAAGAGCGAGCAGGAAGACCAACTTGCATAAATCGGATTCAAGTAGACGTAATGGGTAGGTCTATCCAGTAGATTTTCTCTCTCTCTCTCTTCCTCCCTCCCTGCCTGCCTGCCTGTCTCTCCTCCCCCCTCCCCTCCCTCCCTCCCTCCCTCTCCCTCAAGAGCGAGGACATCAGGTCTTCCATATCACGTAGACTGAGTTATGGTACAAGACATTCTCTCACCAAAACAAAAAAAAATAATAAGTATTCATGCCTACAATTACGTCACTTCTCACACTGAAAGTAATACTTATACTCTTCCTTTAGTAACAGTATTAACATTGTTTATACTGTTGCTATTGCAATAGCAATAAATGATATTACGTGTGTTGAGTGAGGTATGGTTGCAGGTCTCGTGTAAACATGTTGATTGAAGTTGCCATTTTTTTTCTTAAATAATTGACGAGAACACACCAGTGATATTTATAGAATTAGTTATATTTTTGTGAAAGATGAGGCTTATTAGTCAACGAGAGTATTAATTATACAAAGCATGGGATAAATATTCCTTAAACAACAATACTTCACGAATTGCATATGGAATAATGTAATTGATGTGTTGACTGTTTTTTGTCAAGATTGTACAGTACACCCTGACACAGTGTAATTGTTTTGTACTCCACAATCATTACTGGGACAGTCACTCACTCACTGACTACCAAACACAGTCACTGGCTGGCTATCAGTCACTCGTTGACTACCTGACTGCCAAACACAGTCACTTGCTCACTACCTGAATGCCAAGCACAGTCACTCGTTGACTACCTGACTGCCAAACACAGTCACTCGCACACTACCTGAATGCCAAGCACAGCCACTCGCTGACTACCTGACTGCCAAACACAGTCACTCGTTGACTACCTGAATGCCAAGCACAGCCACTCGCTCACTACCTGACTGCCAATCACAGTCACTCGTTGACTACCTGAATGCCAAAACTCGCTCACTACCTGACTGCCAAACAGTCACTCGTTGACTACCTGAATGCCAAACACAGTCACTCGTTGACTACCTGAATGCCAAGCACAGTCACTCGCTCACTACCTGACTGCCAAACACAGTCACTCGTTGACTACCTGAATGCCAAGCACAGTCACTCGTTGACTACCTGACTGCCAAGCACAGTCACTCGCTCACTACCCATAACACATATGAAGTATAACACCGGTACATTCATTTTCGTCTGCCTGATCCTTGGTTGTGACTTCTCCTATTAGTTTACCTAACCTATCAGTAACCTAACACAAGGAGTTAGGTAACCTAACACAAGGAGTTAGGTAACCTAACACAAGGAGTTAGGTAACCTAACACAAGGAGTTAGGTAACCTAACACAAGGAGTTAGGTAACCTAACACAAGGAGTTAGGTAACCTAACACAAGGAGTTAGGTAACCTAACACAAGGAGTTAGGTAACCTAACACAAGGAGTTAGGTAACCTATCAGGAGTTAGGTAGAATTCGTCAGTAATAAGAGAAAGTGTTCCCTGACATAAGAACGTAAGAATGATGGAACACTGCAGCAGGCCTACTGGCCCATATAAGGCAGGTCCTTCTCAAAACCAACCATTCCCACCCGCCTGACTTAAGAACACAAGAACGGAGTCATACACAACCCGTACATTTCAGAGAGAAAAGCTTATAATTGCTTTTCTGTCTGACTTGGACCATTAACAAGTAACTAACCGAAGTAACTGACCCGAAGCTGGAGTTTTTGGTCATCTGACCTAGGCCTTCTGCTGGCTTACCGGTCCACCGCTCTAAAAGTTATGATTTCTTGTTAAAAAACGCAAAAGAGATAAGGAGCCAATTTATATTGAGGGAGACAGGGACGGGACAAAGAGGGGAGGAACAAGAAGCAGTGGTAAGGCTGGTAGTGGAAGTAGAAATAATTGTGGTAGTAGAAAGTAGAGAAAGTAGTTTAATGGCACAAAAGAGAAAGGGATGTGAAGGGAGAAGGGAGGCAATAGTTATGGTAGTACCAATGGTAGCAGAAATGAAGTGGTAGACACGCGAGTCTTAGACCTATGAGGACTTGCTACTGGAGCTTTTGGTCGCCTGACTGAGGCCTTCCACTGGCTTACCCGTCCACGTCTTTAAAAATAAATATGATTACTTCTGTTCGTCACTCTCTCCATCTCTGATTCACAGGTTTCTGTCCAGATTTAAACAGAGCATTCTCCTTGAAGCACCCCCCTCCCCCCCGTAACTTTTTTCAGAGCAATTATTGCACAGAAATCACCCCCTTCAAAAGCAAAAGACTGGGCAGGGGGCAAAATACCCCCAATGGAAGTAGGGACACCATTGGTACACTAAGAGAAAACACATTAAGTGTCCATGACCCAAGACTGTTAAGCTCCAACCAGGCACAAGTAGGTATCAAACTTAAGTTAAAGTATTCATACAGGATCCAGGAGAGATAGGAGGAGCTAAAAACGATTAGTGAAATTACCCCTTTTCACATGCTTCCTCAGCTGTCCATTTTCATCTTTCCATATACTATCATTTGGTAATATCCTGTTTTTTTTTCAGTTTCACTTTGTCTCAGAATCCTGTTCCTGGCTATATTTGTCCAGAATGTTAGCTCGAATAGACATTTCTTTGTAGAGGGGGTACCTCTCGCAAAAAATATAGTCTTCTATGCACCCTGTGATAGACGATAGCTCACCTTTTTAGCCCTCCATTCTTCTGCTTCCTGATTTCCCTTCAGCCTCCTGGAGTCCATAGATCATCAGCAACCTCGCTCATTTTTTCCTCTAATTGCCTTTCCTGCCAAACTGCCATGTGTGTATTTACTGTTTCCTTTGTTTCATTTATATGCACTTTTGTCTTTAATTTTTCTAAGAGCTTCTCCACTAGAGATTTTCCATCTTTATAAATCACAGTTCCCTCTGGTGCTGCTTCCTTCGTTTCTGTTATCCCCATCAGTTACACATTTTACCGTGGCTTCTTTTAGTTTCTTTTTCACTCCTCGTCCAGTTTTAAGGCCCTTGATTTAGCCTTAAATAGCCCTCTATACCTGTAACATCTCCCTCTTTGCCTTACTGAACATTCACTCAACTTCATCCTGCAGGTAATTTTATTATCTTTCCCATTCCTCATCTAATTTGCTCTTCAGTCCATTATGATCGTTTCTACGTAGTACACCTCACCTCCTGCACTCCCCTTTGTCCTTCAGGTTTGGCTTTTCCTCAGATTTTCCATTTTCTTGCACTGCTGAGTAAATAACAAAAAGGCACAATACCGTGACTGGAACAATACACAAATAACCCGCACATAAAAGAGAGAAGCTTACGACGACGTTTTCGGTCCGACTTGGACCAAGTCGGACCGAAACGTCGTCGTAAGCTTCTCTCTTATGTGCGGGTTATTTGTGTACTGCTGAGTAAGTAGGAGCCAGTTGGAATAGGATTCTTGTGCATGTATATAGTTTGTGTGTGTGTGTGTGTGTGTGTGTGTGTGTACACTCACCTAATTGTACTCACCTAGTTGTGGTTGCAGGGGTCGATTCATAGCTCCTGGCCCCGCCTCTTCACCGGTCGCTACTAGACCACTCTTCCTGCTCCATGAGCTTTATCATACCTCTCCTTAAAGCTAAGTATGCATCCTGCCTCCACTACATCACTTCCCAGATGATTTCACTTCCTGACAACTCTGTGACTTAAGAAATACTTCCTAACATCACTGTTCGGGGTTGAAAGACAAAGAATCTAAAACAATGTAGCAGTTGTCGCAGTTTTTTGCTGATGACACTGATTTTGGGAGATTCTGAAGAGAAGTTGCAGAGGTTGGTTGATGAGTTTGTTAGGTTATGTAAAAGAAGAAAACTAAAAGTGAATGTAGGAAAGGGTAAGGCGATGAGGATAACCAAAAATTTAGGTAATGGAAGACTGGATATCAGATTGGAGGGAGAGAGTATGGAGGAGGTGAATGTATTCAGATATTTGGGAGTGGACGTGTCAGCGGATAAGTCTATGAAAGATGAGGTGAATCATAGAATTGATGAGGGGAAAAGGGTGAGTGGTGCACTTAGGAGTCTGTGGAGACAAAGAACTTTGTCTATGAAAGCAAAGAGGGGAATGTATGAGAGCAAAGTTATACCAACGCTCTTGTATGGGTGTGAAGCATGGGTGGTGAATGGTGCAACAAGGAGAAGGCTGGAAACAGTGGAGATGTCATGTCTAAGTGCAATGTGTGGTGTGAATATAATGCAGAGAATCCGTAGTTTTTTGGAGATTAGGAGAAGGTGCGGGATTACCAAAACTATTATCCAGAGGGCTGAGGAGGGGTTATTGAGGTGGTTCGGACATGAAGAGAGAATGGAAAGAAATAAAATGACTTAGAGTGTATAAATCTGTAGTGGAGGGAAGGAGGGGCAGGGGTCGGCCTAGGGTTGGTTGGAGGGAGGGGGTATAGGAGGTTTTGTGTTCGAGGAGCTTGGACTTCCAGCAAGCGTAGGTGAGCGTCTTAGATAGGAGCAAATGGAGACAAATGGTTTTGAGGCCTTAACGTGCTGTTGGAGCGTAAGTAAGGTAACATTTATGAAGGGATTCAGGGAAACCGGCAGCCCGGACTTGAGTCCTGGAGATGGGAAGTGCAGTGCCTGCACTCTGAAGGAGGGGTGTTAATGTTGCAGTTAAAAACTGTAGTGTAAAGCACCCTTCTGGCAAGACAGTGATGGAGTGAATGAAGAAAGTTTTTCATTTTCTGGCCACCCTGCCTTTGGGGGAAACGCCCCATGTGTAATAAAAAAAAATAAAACCCCTGTGATTCATCTGAATCTTCAACTTCCAACTGTGACCTCTTGTTTCTGTGTCCCCTCTCTGGAACATCTTGTCTCTGTCCACCTTGTCTATTCCACGCAGTATTTTGTATGTCGTTATAATGTCTCCCCTAACCTTCCTGTCTTCCAGTGTCGTCAGGCCGATTTCCCTTAATCTTTCTTCATAGGGCATTCCCCTTAGCTCTGGAATTAACCTTGTCGCAAACCTTTGCACTTTTTCTAATTTCTTAACGCGCTTGACCAGGTGCGGGTTCCAAACTGGTGCTGCATACTCCAGTATGGGCCTGACGTACACGGTGTACAGTGCCTTGAAAGATTCCTTACTTAGGTATCGGAATGCTAATCTCAGGTTTGCCAGGCGCCCATATGTTGCAGCAGTTATCTGGTTCATGTGAGCTTCCGGCGACGAGCTCGGTGTTATACTCAAGCCAAGAGTTTCTCCTTGAGCGAGGTTTGTAGTCGTTGGCCACCTAGCCTATACTCTGTCTGCGGTCATCTTTGCCCTTCTCCGATCTTCATGACTTTGCATTTGGCGGGGTTGAATTCGAGAAGCCAGTTGCTGGACCACGTGTCCAGCCTGTCCAGGTCTCTTTGAAAGCCTGCCTGATCCTCATCTGATTTAATTCTCATCAACTTCACATCATCTGCGAACAGGGACACCTCTGAGTCTATCCCTTCCATTATGTCATTCACATATACCAAAAATAGCACTGGTCCTAGGACCGACCCCTGTGGGACCCCGCTCGTCACAGGTGCCCACTGTGATACCTCATCACGTACCATGACTCGTTGTTGCTTCCCTGTCAGGTATTCTCTGATCCATTACAGTGCCCTTCCCGTTATACGCGCCTGATCCTCTACTTTTTGCACTAATCTCTTATGAGGAACTGTGTCGAAGGCCTTCTTGCAGTCCAAGAAAATGCAATCAACCCACCCCTCTCTCTCGTCTCTTACTTCTGTTACTTTATCGTAAAACTCCAGAAGGTTTGTGACACAGGATTTGCCTTCCATGAAACCGTGCTGGTTTTCATTTATACTTTTGTTCCGTTCTAGGTGCTCCACCGCTCTCCTCCTGATAATCTTCTGTGTGTGTGTGTGTGTGTGTGTGTGTGTGTTTACTCACCTATTTGTACTCACCTAGTTGAGGTTGCTGGGATCGAGTCCAAGCTCCTGGCCCGGTCTCTTCACTGGTCGCTACTAGGTCACTCTCCCTGAACCGTGAGCTTTATCATACCTCTGCTTAAAGCTATATATGGATTCTGCCTCCACTACATCGCTTCCCAAACTATTCCACTTCCTGACTACTCTGTGGCTGAAGAAATACTTCCTAACATCCCTGTGATTCATCTGTGCCTTCAACTTCCAACTGTGCCCCCTTGTTGCTGTGTCCCATCTCTTGAACATCCTGTCTTTGTCCACCTTGTCAATTCCTCTCAGTATTTTGTATGTCGTTATGTCCCCCGCTCTCTCTCCTGTCCTCCAGTGTTGTCAGGTTGATTTCCCTTAACCTCTCCTCGTAGGGCATACCTCTTAGCTCTGGGACTAGTCTTGTTGCAGACCTTTGCACTTTCTCTAGTTTCTTCACGTGCTTGGCTAGGTGTGGCTTCCAAACTTTTGCCGCATACTCCAATATGGGCCCAACGTACACGGTGTACAGGGTTCTGAACGATTCCTTATTAAGATGTCGGAATGCTGTTCTGAGGTTTGCTAGGTGCCCATACTGCAGCAGTTATTTGGTTGATGCGCGCTTCAGGAGATGTGCCTGGTGTTATACTCACCCCAATATCTTTTTCCTTGAGCGAGGTTTGTAGTCTCTGGCCCCTAGACTGTACTCCGTCTGGGGTCTTCTTTGCCCTTCCCCAATCTTCATGACTTTGCACTTGGTGGGGTTGAACTCCAGGAGCCAATTGCTGGACCAGGTCTGCAGCTTGTCCAGATCCCTTTGTAGTTCTGCCTGGTCTTCGACCGAATGAATTCTTCTCATCAACTTCACGTCATCTGCAAACAGGGACACTTCGGAGTCTATTCCTTCCTTCATTTCGTTCACAAATACCAGAAATAGCACTGGTCCTAGGACTGACCCCTGTGGGACCCCGCTGGTCACAGGTGCCCTCTCTGACACCTCGCCACGTACCATGACTCGCTGCTGTCTTCCTGACAAGTATTCCCTGCTCCATTGCAGTGCCTTCCCTGTTATCCCTGCTTGGTCCTCCAGTTTTTGCATTAATCTCTTGTGTGGAACTGTGTCAAACGCCTTCTTGCAGTCCAAGAAAATACAATCCACCCACCCCTCTCTGTGTCTTACTGCTGTCACCATGTCATAGAACTCCAGTAGATTTGTGACGCAGGATTTCACGTCCCTGAAACCATGTTGGCTGCTGTTGATGAGATCATTCCTTTCTAGGTGTTCCACCACTCTTCTGATAATCTTCTCCATGACTTTGCATACTATACATGTCAGTGACACTGGTCTGTAGTTTAGTGCTTCATGTCTGTCTCCTTTTTTAAAGATTGGGTCTACATTTGCTGTCTTCCATGACTCAGGCAATCTCCCTGTTTCGATAGATGTATTGAATATTGTTGTTAGGGGTGCACATAGCACCTCTGCTCCCTTTCTCAATACCCATGGGGAGATGTTATCTGGCCCCATTGCCTTTGAGGTATCTAGCTCACTCAGAAGCCTCTTCACTTCTTCCTCGGTTGTGTGCACTGTGTCCAGCACTTGGTGGTGTGCCCCACCTCTCCGTCTTTCTGGAGCTCCTTCTGTCTCCTCTGTGAACACTTTGAATCTCTTGTTGAGTTCTTCACATACTTCACGGTCATTTCTTATTGTTTCTCCTCCTTCCTTCCTTAGCCTGATTACCTGGTCCTTGACTGTTGTTTTCCTCCTGATGTGGCTGTATAACAGCTTCGGGTTAGATTTGGCTTTCGCTGCTATGTCGTTTTCATATTGTCGTTGGGCCTCCCTTCTTATCTGTGCATATTCATTTCTGGCTCTACGACTGCTCTTCTTATTCTCCTGGGTCCTTTGCCTTCTATATTTCTTCCATTCCCTAGCACACTTGGTTTTTTGCCTCCATGCACCTTTGGGTGAACCATGGGCTCATCCTGGCTTTTTTATTATTCCTGTTACCCTTGGGTACAAACCTCTCCTCATCCTCCTTGCACATGTTTGCTACATATTCCATCAACTCATTAACTGGCTTCCCTGCCAGTTCTCTGTCCCATTGAACCCCGTTCAGGAAGTTCCTCATTACCGTGTAGTCCCCTTTCTTGTAGTGTGGCTTCATTCGTGCTGGCCTTCCTGCTTCCCCCTCCATTTGTAGCTCTACTGTGTATTCGAAGATTAAAAACCACATGATCGCTGGCAACCAAAGGGTCATTCATATGTGATGTCCTCAATATCTGCACTACTCAAGGTGAATACTAGGTCCAGTCTTGCTGGTTCATCCTCTCTTCTATCTATTGTAGTGTCCCTTACGTGTTGGTACATGAAGATTTCCAGTACCACCTCCATCATCTTAGCCCTCCATGTGTCCTGGCCCCCATGTAGCTCCAAGTTCTCCCAGTCGATCTCCTTGTGGTTAAAGTCACCCATGATCAGGAGCTTTGCCCTGCATGCATGAGCTCTTCTGGCCACTGCAGCAAGTGTGTCAACCATCGCTCTATTGCTCTCGTCATACTCTTGCCTTGGCCTCCTGCTGTTCTGTGGTGGGTTATACATCACTGCAATTACCACCTTGGGACATCCAGAGTGAAGCGTTCTCGCTATGTAATCGCTTGTTTCTCCGCAGTCTCCTCTCTCCAGCTCATCAAAATTCCATTGGTTTTTGATCAGCAGTGCCACTCCTCCACCCCCCCTGTTCCCACTGTCTTTCCTCAGGATCTGGTATCCCGTTGGAAAGATGGCATCTGTTATCATACATGTAAGCTTGGTTTCTGTGAGAGCTATGATGTTCGGTGATGCCTCTGATTCTTTCGTACCACTCCTCCCACTTACATGTTATTCCATCAGCATTTGTGTGTGTGTGTGTGTGTGTGTGTGTGTGTGTGTGTGTGTGTGTGTGTGTGTGTTTGTGTTCGCGCGTGGGTGCACCTATATGCGTAGCAGGGTTCGAATCTTACCTCTTGGTAGAGGTATGTATAGATCATCCCTCTACCAACAGCTGCATAAACCGTGACATGTTTTAAGTACACCAGGCAGCCTTCGTGGATTCTTAACTTAAATGTTACTTTTTCAGGCAAAATATATTCATCTATATCAAAAACCGAGAAACATAATGGGTAATTTTTACTAGCATGTCTTCAGGGCAATATACAGATCGATACAAAATATTAACATTATGTCCCCCAAACAGGTCTTTGAAGATCGGAGTAATCTGAAACCTGGATTTAAAATCAGAAAAAGCATTTCGTATTGGAACTTATGGCCTGAGTGCTCATTTTGCAGCACCTGACCACAGTCGCCAACACACATTCAAACTACCTCATAAATCCAACTTTGACTACCTTAAACTTCAATAATAATTATATTTAAGATTATTTATAACCTTTAAATTCTTCCGTAGCAACGACTGACAGAAAAAAACTTAATTTGCGATCGTCAGTGACCGACAGAAGCAAACAACAAAGCCGTAAAGATAACTGGAGCAGGTACTGGATGAGACGCTGGTGTTGATGGGGCCTGGCCACGCTAGCGTTATATACAACACACACACACACAGCTGCATAATTGATGCACCTCATAAGGCTGCCCCGTGCTCGCTACTCTACACACTCGCTACAAATTATAGGTGATATTTACATGCTTTGTCCTGATCAATATGTGTATATTTCTGCTTTATTGACTCACTTATGTTAGGAGTAATGAAACGCGCACAGGTTCAGGAATACAATAGACATGCTACCATGGACAAATATATCTATGCATAAAAATAGTTAACATAAATATATAAATATATATTTTATAATATATATTTTATATATATATATATAATATATATATATATATATATATATATAAATATTATATAATATATATATATAATAATATATAACAACGCTATTTAAACCGATATCGCTTGTTATAATAAGGTTAGGTAAGTTTTCTAAGGATCTTTTGATACAAAATTATTAATTTTTACATTAACATAAATGAAAAAAAACAAGTTTAATCGTATAAGGGAAAATTTTATAAAAAAAAAAATAATTTAAATGGGTGGAAATCTTTAGCTCAAGTACTTTCGCATTTCCCAGTGCGTCATCAGGAGGTATGCAGTGTTGAAAGGCAGCAAGTGAAGATGTGAGGGGAAGTTTTCTCAGAGTAGCACAGTGCGGGTCTGTCACCAACCACAGTCTCCCTCTTCAGCATCATTTATTAAATCTGTGTATTTCCAGAAAATTTCAGACATCGCAATTCAGATTATCCTTTCGCCACAAATTTCGCACCGCTGTTTCAGAGTTGCCACACCTCTAGTCACATGCAGTTCTCAAGTTTGATTAATCAGTTTCCCTGAATTTCTTGGTAAGTTACCTTGGTTACACTCCAACAGCACGCCTTTAAATATTAATGTATTAACTACTACGACTCTCACACAAACCATCCTCTGAAGGTTCTATCCCCTAAACTCGATAGCTCGTTCACCTCCTCTCCATCTGTTTACAGGGCATCTTTAGCTCCCCCTACATCCCTCACGGTTACCATCCACATTACATGACAAGTCCCCCTTATAAACCTTACCTCAGCTCTGTGAAATGTAACCTTAGGGGTCTTCTCATCACTTCAATTTCTATGCTACGAATTGTCTGCATATTACCACCACTCAGGCATAAAATATAAACATTCTATTTGTCTCGTCACAACCATATAAATGTGTTCGTACCTCTATGCACGATACGTTGTTTTATTACCTCCATAGATCAACGTCTTACAACAAATGCTTCAACTATCTACCCACTTTTTTTTTCCCTCGTCTGTTCTATTGTTCGCCTCTTTTTCAAAGACCCCCAATTGTGATATATTAACTCTTAAATATATCAACTTCCTCCAACCCTCCCCAAAGCTATTTGATATTCAGTGTGCAGAATTTTTTTTTTAGTTACTCGCACTTCCTTGTTCTATATTGACATTTAATTTCCTTCTTTATATATATATATATCGTGCCGAATAGGTAAAACAGGTCAATTAGCAAGAACTCATTTAAAATTAAGTCCTTTCTAAAAAATTTCCTTATACGTTTAAAGATTTATTTTTTCATTAATGTTAATGTAAAAATTTTAATTTTGCTCCAAAAGAAGTTTAGAAAACTTACCTAACCTTATTATAGCAAGAAGAATATATTTTAGCCTAACTCAACTAAATATATTTTAGATTTGTTTACAATAATTTAATACTAAACAAAGACATTGAAATATATTTTTTTCGTTAGGTTCAGAATGATTTTGGCGAAATTATTGAATACACAAATTTTCACTTGTCCTATATGGCAAGATGAGCGTTGCTATTTAAGCCAAGATCGCAAGTTCTTCCTATTCGGCACGACATTATATATTATATATATAATATATATATATATTATATATATATATATATATATATATATATATAATATATATATGGTAGGACTGCTGGTGTCTTTTGTCTGTCTCATAAATATGCAAGATTACAGGCATGTCTTGCTACTTCTACTTACACTTAGGTCACACTACACATACATGTACACGTTTATTTATACACAGTCATCTGAGTTTTCTTTGATTTTATCTTAATAGTTCTTGGTCTTATTACTTTTCCTTTTATATCCATGGGGAAGTGGAATAAAAATCTTTCCTCCGTAAGCCATGCGTGTTGTAAAAGTCAACTAAAATGCCGGGAACAATGGGCTAGTAACCCATTTTCCTGTAAATATTACTAAAAAGAATAAGAAGAAGAAAATTGTCAAAGTGGGAAGTCTGAATGTGCGTGGATGTTGTGCAAATGATAAGAAAGAGATGATTGTGGATGTTATGAATGAGAAGAAACTGGATGTCCTGGCTTTAAGTGAAACAAAGCTGAAGGGGGTGGGAGAGTTTCAATGGAGAGGAATAAATGGGATTAGATCAGGGGTTTCAAATAGAGTTAGAGCTAAAGAAGGAGTAGCAATAATGTTGAAGGATAAGCTATGGCAGGAAAAGAGGGACTACAAATGTATAAATTCAAGGATTATGTGGAGTAAAATAAAGATTGGATGTGAAAAGTGGGTTATAGTAAGCGTGTATGCACCTGGAGAAGAGAGAAGTGTAGAGGAGAGAGAGAGATTCTGGGAAATGTTGAGTGAATGCGTGGGGAGTTTTGAATCAAGTGTGAGAGTAATGGTGTTGGGGATTTCAATGCTAAAGTGGGTAAAAATGTTATGGAAGGAGTAGTAGGTAAATTTGGGGTGCCAGGGGTAAATGTAAATGGGGGGCCTTTAATTGAGCTATGTGTAGAAAGAAATTTGGTAATAAGTAATACATATTTTATGAAAAGAGGATAAATAAATATACAAGGTATGATGTAGCACGTAATGAAAGTAGTTTGTTAATTATGTTTGGGGGTAAAAAGGTTGATGGTAGGCCCAGGATGTAAAAGTTTAGAGGGGGGCAACGAAAAATCGGATCATTTTTAGTTGTGCTACAG
This sequence comes from Cherax quadricarinatus, assembly GCF_026875155.1. Lineage (NCBI taxonomy): Eukaryota > Metazoa > Arthropoda > Malacostraca > Decapoda > Parastacidae > Cherax > Cherax quadricarinatus. The sequence continues at coordinate 27,750,194 of NC_069455.1, read as the reverse complement.
TTAAAGGGGTAGATGGGAAAAGAGGAAGGTGGAAACCAAAAAAGTAAGAGGGGGTGAAAGGGTATAAACAAAGGGGGGAAATTGGGGCGAGATACAAGCGACTATTGGAAAAAAGGGGTGGGCAAGTCCCAAAGATGAGTAGTGGGGGGGTTTAAGAGGGTTTTGGGAAAATTTTTTTAAAAAAGCAAATATTAAAAAGGGGGCAGAAGTTTTTGGTTATAGGAGGGTGCGGGGGAGGAGGGAAAAAGGAGTGGGTTGGTGGAATGAAGAAGTAAAGGGGTTTATTTAAAAGAAAAAGGTAGCTTACGAGAGGTTTTTAAAAAAGCAAAAAGTGTTATAAAAAAGAGCAGATATAAGGGGAGTAAAAGGGAAAAGGGGAAAAATGGGGAGAGAGTGCAAAAAGGGGAGCAGATGAAAGAAGGGGGGAGGGACTGTCAAGAAATTTTTAAAAAAAAAAAATAAAAAAATTTGGAGTGAGTTAAACAAGTTTTAAAAAAAGCCTGGGAAAGTATGGATTTGTCAGTTTTAAAAAAGAGTAGTGGGGTTTGAATGGGGGGGAGGGAGGTAAAATTTGGAAAATGCGAGAATACTTTGAGGAACTTTTAAAATTTGACAAAGAAAGGGAGGGGGTAATTTCATGCACTGGCCAGGGAGGTATACCATCCTTTTTGGAGTGGGAAAAAGGGGCGAATGTAAGTGTGGTGGAGGTTTCGTGAGGCATTACGTAGAAAGAAAGGGGGTAAAGCGCTGGAACTTTATGGGATCAACAGAAATGTTTAAAAGCAGGGGGGGATATAGGGGGGTGGGGGTATTTTTTTTTTAAAAAATGTATAAAAGGAAAAAGGTAAACCCAGGGATTGGCGGGGGAGCATGATAGCCCTTTAAAAAAAAGGGAAAGGGGACAAAGAGATTTGGGAAAAATTAAGAGGAATTAAAATTTTTCTGAATATACCCGGGAAAATATACGGTAGGGGTTTTAAATTTAAAGAATTTTGAGGTAAGACAGAATTAGAATTGGGGATGACAGGGGCTTCAGGTGGGGGGGGATGTTAATAAAGTTTTTTACATTGAAGCATATATGTAAAAATTTTTTTAGATAAAGGAGGGAATTTTTTTTATTGATTAGGATTTAAAAAGGCATATGTAAGTGGAGGGGGACAATGTGGCAGATGTTGGCAAGTATAGGGAATGGGGGTAATTACAAAATGCTGAAAAGAGCTTTTAGAGGATATGAGGCCAGGTTGGGGTATGTAAAAAGGGAGAATTTTCCCGAAAAGTAGGCTTAGCAGGGATGTGTAATGTACCAGGTTTTAAAATATTTAAGAGGGGGTTGTAAAAAAAAAAATGCGGGGGTTTTCGGGGGGTGGGTTTAAATTAGGGGAATCAAATTCAAAATGGGAATGACACAGTTACTTTTTTCTGAGATACGTGCTTAGGGGGAGATTAAAAAGAAAAATTGAAAAGGTTAGGGGATGATTTTGAAAATGTGTGAAAAGGGTAAAAGTTGAAAGTGAACATAGAAAAGAGTAAAGTAGAAGTAACAAATGATTTAGATAAAGAAAAATTGGATATCAAATTGGGGGGGAGAGTAGGAAGAAATGAATTTTTTTCGATCTTGGGAGTTGACGTGTCGGCGGGTGGGTTTAAGGATAGGTTTAACATAGAATTGAAGAGGGAAAAAAAGGGGATGGGGGAGTTTAGGGATATGTGGGGTCAAAAAACTTTTCAGGAAAAGAAGGGAATGTAGAAAGTTTGGGGGGAGTAAACCAACCCCTCTTATAGGATTGAAAACTGGGGGGGTAAATGCGGCAGCGAGAGAGGTTGGGGCAGGGAGATTCCGCTAATGCAAAGGGGGGTGTAAATATTATGCAGAAAATTCGGGGTTGGAAATTAGGAAAGGGGTGATTAAAAAAAGCATTAGTCAAGGGCGAAAGGGTTTTTGAGGTGGTTTGGGCATTTAGAGAGAATGGGTCAAAAAAGAAGACATGGAAAGCATAAAAAAATCTTAGGGGGGGGAAAGAGGGGTAAGGGGCGTCCTCGAAAGGGTTTTAAAGAGGGGGTAAAGGAGGGTTTTTTTGGGGGGAGGGCTTGACTCCCCCAACTCATGAGCGGTTTGATGGAGTGAAGGGGGACGAAAGATCTTGGACCTACGATCTGTTGGGGTGTGAGCGGGTAATATTTTTGAAGGGATCAGGGAAAACCGGGTTATTTCATATGTCGGGGGCTTGATCCTGAAATGGGAAGTACAATGCCTGCCTTTTAAA
>NC_069455.1:27727889-27747430 GCF_026875155.1 Cherax quadricarinatus | reverse complement strand
AATGAAAAAAAAAATAAATAACTGAATTCAACGCTAATATAAAATTGGGTGTCTGGTGTTGGTGACACTGCTTGTTGAAATCGAAAGCAGTATGCCGATGAGGGGGGGGGGTCGCAGGTGTTGGTTACAACCCACTGGCTAGTTCTTCACAGTATAGCCGTGAGTATTCTAGCCCGATAAACAGGAAAGCAGGTTCTTTACCGCTGCAATGATGAGGGGTTCGTCCTGCAATTTTATCAGGGGCACAGGTAATTAAAAATCAAAAAGGGGAAGTCTCAGGACGTTAGTCCATCTCCATCAGTTCAACTCGTTGATTGGCAGGTGACCCTCTCTGTCATCCAAGCTGGAAAAAATAGACAGGTTATCACTGGCTTAAGAAATCACTCTCCCCATGATAAGTACAATACCTAAAAGATGTATTGACTATTACAACAGTCAACTTAGAGCAAGACTGGGTGCTTAGTTCTTGTAGGATTGCGTGGCCCTGTGCCAAAGCAGCAGGGATTCGAATCCTTGGTTAGTCACAAGTCATTATATTATATATATATATATATATATATATATATTATATATATATATATATGTATGTATATATATTTCTGGGCAGTGGAGACTGGGAACCTACAAACTTTGAGACAAGTATGGAGTCCTAACAACACACAATCGGACTAGACCATAACTTTGGGCCTAGTAAACATTTGCAGCAAAATTGTGGCACCAGGCTAGTGATTAGTGTTTCTTCTCTTGTACTGCATGCACTAGTCGAGTGTATATATTAATTTTGGGTAATTCGCAGACCAAAAATTTGTATTCCTCAGTAAGTTAATTTAGTCAACAGCATAATTAACTCGAAAAAAAAAAATTTTACGGTTTAACCTTGAATTAATTCTTAAACTAAAGGGTTTTCAGAAATGTTTATCGATTCAGTATTTTCATCAAATAATATCAAGAAATAATTAACCGTGCAATACTCTATCACCTCATTCCATGTATTTCTTAGCGGTATGGTTCCTCTCCTTCTCCCTAGAACCCAAGGAAATTATTCGATACTCCACATAATTGGGCTTAAACACCCTTTCCTAGGATTGTACATTATTGTATCTGTGTTCCCTAGGTACTGTACACTCAGACTAGAAATATAAAGTAATTAAAATGCCAACAATAATAATAGCAATAATGTTATAACAATACTGATAGATATAACTATATTAATAAAAAAAATAATCATAATATATTGATGCCAATACTCTAATGTGGTTCGTAGAATCTCCATCGTGTGACTATGCTATTATCCACTAGCCACTTTTCCACTAGGGACTGTGCGACTAGCGACGAACCACGATGCTACTAACCACCGTGTCATATCCACTGTACTAGCCACTATGGGCAATAGCCACTAAGCCACTAGCTACTGTGCCAACAGGTACTATGATAATAACCACTGTGCCACTAACCACTAGCAACTATTCTATTATCCTCTTGAGTTGACAAATGAACTCCGCTGCCGCCCAGAGAAGTTCACAGACTGTTCATGAGATTTTGTATTATATATTCTTTAAGTCAGTACAAAACATTGTTAAGAGTGTCTCAATTTTTTTCTTTTTAAATTTTCCCTCAATAAATAACTTTTATTTACATATTATCTTAGTTATAGATTTACTGGCGTCATGGTCTACTTTATATGTTTATTAACTGTGTTTATCTGTGTTTATTGTGTTTATTATTTTATTGGGACGAATTTTCAGGGGCCCTATTGCAGTGTTTGGGCAATAAACACTTATTTTTGTAATGAATTAGAATTAAAAATTCATGCCATTTCGGAAGTCATAGGGAAGGGCTCTTGATACAAGGAACTGGAGTTAGCCTCGACATATTTTAAAAAAGATTACCTCACTTTCCATAGATCTCTGTGATCCCCCATAACAAAAAAAGATGGGACCAAGAAGCCGAAACTCGACCCCAGCTACAAAACCCAAAACACAACCCTCACATCCCAAGGTGCAAGTAGCTAAGCAAAACTGAAATTTTTATAGTGCTGAAAACCCCCTTCTGCATTTTACCCGCGGCCCCTCGACGGGCCTTAAAGGGGGCTTTTAAATTTACGGCAAAAATTTTTAAAACCTGGAAAGAAAAATCCCCCATTACTAAGACTACACGCCCTCCAAAACCTTCCCACCTTTTGAATGGGTATTTATGGTTTTAAATTGTGGAAAACTGTTTAGACTTGATTAAAAATTTAAAAAAAAATTTCCCAGGGGAAAATGAATTTTTAATATTAAAACGACAAAACAGAAGGGAAAAAGTCAAAACAAGCAAAAGAAATATATAAAAGGGTCGGGAAAACAGAAAAAGTGGTTTAACGAGACCCTTAAACAAAAAGTCCAGTGAGGGGGGGGGGAACCCAATCAAATTTTTTTGTGCTCACCCAAAATGAAGGGGGGGGGGGGGTTTCATGTTAAACGACTCAGTTTGGGAAACCCTTTAAAAATCTTTGGGAAAAAAAAAATAAAAATGAAAGTTGCAAGATTTCATTTTTAAAACAAGGAAAAACCTTCGAAAATTGGTTTGCAAAAAAAACCAAAATTTTTTTCCCGTTTTCCACCTCTATAAACTCATTTTAGTTTTAAATTGAATTTTTCCCGGGCTGGGCGGATTTTTGGGGGAAAATGGGCGATGTAGCTCGACTTAAACAACAAAGAAAAACCCAATCCCCCGGGGTAATGTTTAAAATTATGAAAAAGGGGGGAAAAGAACTATGTTGGGGGGCTTTTTAAAAAAATACTTTTCCTCAGAAATTTCCTCCCATCTCACATGCTACACAGGTAACGGGAAAGCACCTGGGAAACAAGGGTTTTTGGGCGAAGGTTTTATCCCTAGTCTTCAGTAAATAGGTCGTCTCATAAATAAAGTACCAAACACCCGTTCGGGCCCCCTAGACTGTGGGGACCACTGTATCGGGCTAGTTTCTAATTACATCTAACGTTTTGGGAAACCATCAAATATTGTACGAAAAAAGCCCAAATTATACAAAAGGGCTCGTTCCAGCTCCCTTTTGTCTTGGAACCCGTGGTCACGGGCCGACCTAACCATTTAAAAAAATTTTTTTGGATCACGGGGTGGACTGAGAATCTAAAGGGGGGACAGAAAAAATTGGGAAAACTTTTAAATCCCCCGAAAACCCGAATAAAAATTAAAAGGAAAACATCCCAGGCCAAAAAATTGCGAGGATTACTGTGTTCCTAGGTAAATTTACGAAAATTTTTCTAAGTTTTTGTACTGAAAGGGAATTCATCTGGATCCCAGCAAAAACAACACTGCCCTTTCACAAACCCCGTCAGCAAAGCCCTTTTATTTTAAAGCACGAGGGGAAATAGTGCTCTACGAAATTACCCAAAGGGTTCATTACGGGTTTCCTGACACTTTTTGGGTCCCACTCCCTCCCTCAAAAAAAGAATTTAAAAGCCCTTTCCAAAGTAAGCAAGGAAAAACCCCAACCTTTTTGGCAGAAGACACATAAAGGCTGCAACCCCTGGAAACCTTGTGTGACGGGCACAGGGCCTCCCCGTTCCCCGCAAAAAACAACAGTATCAGGACCAGGGCAGCAAAAAGAAAACCAGGCACCCCGGGCCTGGATCGGGCCTCCTTCCTTTTTGTAAATGGCCGACGGGGGTCAAAAAGGCGCTCCACTGGGGGTTGGGGGGTGAAATTGATAATTACTTCACTTTCGTTGTAAATTACAAATAATTATTTCTTTTTAATTAATTTTCTACAATAAAAAAATTTTTGTTTAAAACAAATGAAAATTTTTTATTGTTTAAGCAAATGAGTATAATAACAAATAACTTTTATTAGAAGACACAACCGTAATGACTTAGCAAGCGATGCCACATCACTCAAACCATTTTTAAATTTTAATTTCCCCAATTTCACTTTCTTGGGCTTTTCCCAAATTTTAGGGGGGGGAAGTGTCCGGGTTTTTTTTTTTTTTGCCCCCAAAACCCCTCTATCTCCCCTTTTGCTTCATTGTTAATACAAAATTTTCCCCCTTCTTTTTTTAAAAAATTTTTCCCAAAATGGGGGGAAAAAATTAAAAAAAATAACTTTTGGGGTCATTGACTTTTAAAAGTTCACGACTAAAAGAAATTCTTGAGTTGGAAACCGACGCTTAAAAAGTAAAACCCAAATTTAATACAAATAAAGGGACGCGGGTGCCAGGTTGGATGATTTACGTTAAGGGCGTGTTAAAGAAACCGAAATGTAAAAAGGGCAACAAAGGTTTTGGGGGGAGAACCCCAATTGAGTGTTTTTAAATTTTGCCCTTTTTTAAGACCCCCCCCCCCCGTGAAAAAACAGCACTGCCAGTACTTTTTTAACCCGCACTCTGTTGGGGCCCGGGCGCTTCCCTTTTTCCAAATTTTCATCAGGTGAGGGATCGAGTTTTCTTCCAAAAAGGTTCCAGGGGGGGGAACCCGGCTTATACCCCTTTTGGGGAAATTTTAAACCTCAAAACCCTCCCATTGACTTTTTAAAAATTCTTTGAGGTGAAGATGTAGTTTAATGTTTTATTATCTTTATTTTAAATTTTCATACCGGGGCTGGGGGGGTTGGCATTCTGGCTTCGCTAAAAAAAAGTAAAAATTTATCATAACGGGGAAGAAAACCCTTTCATAGATGCACCTTTTAGTTTAATTTGGGAAAAAAGACATGTGAACCCCGGGGGAAAAAGCTTGGAGCGGGTTTGGGGGATTTTCCAGTTAAGCATCTAAAGCTATAGCCCAATGCCCCTTTCACCATGGCCCCTTTTAAAGGTTGACCCTTTTCCCCCAAATCACGTTGTGTTTTTAAAGGTCGTTGTGTATTAAACTGTGGTATGATCTGTCGAAATTTTTTCCCCAAATTTTAAATTTTACGAGGAGATAAAAAGGGAGTCGGGGTGCCAAAAGGGCCCCCACGAAGGGGGAATCCCTTTCTGCAAGAGAGGAGCTTTTGCTGGCCCCCCAGTATTCATCCCAAAAAGGGAAAGGAGGCCCCCACTAGCTCCCTGAAAAACCCCACTGAGAATCACTCCCCTCTTATTTAAAAACATTTTAAAATTAGTTTTTTCTTTTTTGCTTTTTTCAGAATGCGGGTTTCCCTTTCCCCAGTTTACCAAAAGCAACCTAGCCAAAAACCTTCCCCCAAAACCCAAGCATTTTTTCCTTTTTCCTCCCCACAATTGTGAATAACTTTACCCCCAAAAAAGCCAACCCTGACGACATTTTAAATTTTTTTTGAAGGTCAGTTTTGCTTGTTAAAAACCACTAAAAATATTTTTAAAAAACCCAGAAGCGAAACCCTTTTTAAATTTATAATTTAAAAAAAATATAAACATTTTTAGTAAAACACGATCTTTTTTGATTTGCTATTAGATATTTTAAAAGTTCGACGGCGGTTTTGGGGTTTTATAATAAAAAGTTTTTAAAAGAACAGGGCAGGGGAAAAACGATGCAAATTTAAATTTTATAACTAATGTACTAAAATTTAAAGGGAAAATGTGAAAATCTGGGAAACCCTTTATTGTAGACGTTTTCCCCCTCCAGTGGTTTTAAATAAATAAAAATTCCGGACATAATTGAAGACAGTGGGACATATACAAAAGATGGGTTTTTCCAGCCCCCAAAATTTTTGGAGTAGGGGCGAAAGAAACCTATTTATTACCTCATTTCTGAATATAGCCTACTGTCTTCAAGTTTTTGGCCCTAGAATTTGTTTGAAAAAGGGCCACTGGAATTGGGGGAAACCCGGTCTACAATAAAAAAATATCCAGATGTTGCACATGTGTTTTAAATTTTCTTCTTGTCGGTATTTTTACCATTTTTGCCACAACTAGTTATAAAATTAAATGAGGTAGACTGATTTTGGGTGGGGAAAAAAAATGAAATGTTTTTGTTTTTGTGGGAAAATTTAAAATGAGGCATGATTAATATATTTGAATTTAAATTTTTATAAAATTACTAGCAAGTGTTACATTAAAAGAAAAAAAAAAAATTGGGTTCAATGATTTTTTAAAAAAAAAAAGAAAATGTAAGATTGGTTTATCTTTTTTTTGAAAAAATTTTGGTAAAGGAAACATTTAGTGATTATAGTGATTCGGGAAATGATGATTATGGTAATTTTTACAGTAGAAAAATTGATTATAGAAATGGTTATAAAAATTTAAACAGTGGGGTGATTATAGTAAGGGTTAAAGGGAGTGTTTAAATACATTTTTGGGGTTTAGGGGGAAATGCTGGCGTTATGAAATGTTTTTGGGGGAGTGTGATTAAAATTGTTTTTAATCTTAGTAATGATTATTGAAAGTGTTTAAGGACTATTAAAAGTATAAAACTTCTCTAAATCTTTTCTAAGCCACCTCCACAATTATCCCTTTTATCTACTATACCCCCTACCCCACTATGAAAACCCCCATATCCTCTACCCCACTATTCTAATATCCTCTATGCCACCTTTCCCTAAAAAACCGCAAACCACTTTTTGCCCCAAAAGAGATTGGGGGAAAAAGGTTATTTGGGAAACATAAAGGTACTGGGGGTGGTTTTTACAGGGGTCTGCACTCTGGAAAAGACATGTGGAGGGGAGTGATGATGAAAGTGCTACTTCGTTTTGGGGCCCCCCTCCCTCGGGGGCAGGGGCCCCGAGGTTTTTAATAATAAACAATCGTTTTTAAAAAAATTTCAGGTATGATATATTAAGTAATTTTTTCTGTTAAAAAATTTTTGATGAAAATATTTTGATTGTTTAAAAAAATTGAATAATTTTTAAATTATATAATTGAAAAATTTATTTAAACCCTGAACATTTTTTATCTAAAGCCCGGCTACATTCCAGCATTTATTTAAACCAAAAAATTTGGGCTGGCTTTTTCCAAATAAATGCTGCATTTTTTAAAAGCTGCATTTTAAAAAAAGTTTTGCTTTTTTTGAAAAAAGCTCCCATTTCCAAAAAAATGCTGCATTGGGCCCTGGAAGCTTTTTAATTCCAATATAAGTGTTCGGGGGAACTCCCGTCCTCGTTTAAAATAGCAGGACATCACCTAGGGGTCCGTAGGTGGTTTTACGCCCCTCCAGTTTTGGAAATTTTTGGCGCTTCGGGGGGATCCAGCAAAATTACTGAAAGGCCCTTCGGCGGATTGTCTGTTTTTGGGGTGCCCCCGATCTTTGCCGATAAAATCAGAGTTTTCTCCCCACTTGTTTTAATTGCAACAAAAACTCGCTTTTTCTTTTTTCCCCGCTGAGGGTCAGGTCTATGGGGGGGGGAAGGGGGATGAAAAAAATCCGTTGTTTTTAAGGGAGAAAAGGGTCTTACATATTTTTAATAAAGGCTCTCAGCTCCCCTTCAGGGAAATCTTCCTCGTGTTCCTTATTTTTGATTTGCTTGGGGGAAAACCTTGGCGGTCCCTCCCCCCTACCAGCCCCTCGGGTTTGCCGTGTCTTCTGGGGTCACCCCCCGGGGGTCTCTAATTCTTTCGTGGTTTTCCCCCCTCTAAAAAACCCTACCACCTCCTACCTCTACTTCTTTACCCTTTTCCCCACGTAGTTTTTTTCAGTCTGCGAGGCCTCCCCAAAAACCTGCGCCTTCTTTTGGCCCCTTTCCCCTTTGCGAAGTTGAATTTGTTCCTAAGCCCGGGTCTCCCCCGAAATTCCTCCATGCTTACAGTTTTTTAAAAACAGTTTGCTTCTCGGCTTCGGGCCTAGTTTTTAACCCCCTTTTTTCTCTCACAAAAGGAAAAGGGTTGACCTTCCCCCCCCCCCCGGTGGCCCCCTTCCCCTTGTTTCCCCCGACTTCCCCCCCCCAGCCCCCCTTCCCTCCGTTCAACCTCGGGTCCCCTTCCCTCCTCTCTTCTCCCCTCTCAGCCCCCTTTGGGTTCCCTTTTCCATATCCCCCCCGATCTCCCCGTCCTCAAACCTCACTTCTCTGAAGTCATGGTATTGGAAATTTTTCTAAACCGTTTAAAAAGCTTGGCGCTATTTTCCCACTATTTTGCGGAGACAAAACCCTCGATTGACCCGGTGTGCCTCCTTTTTGCCCCTTTTTATTTTTCAAAACCCCTCACACAATTTTTTCCCCTTTCCCCAAGAACTTTTCCGATTCTTCCCTCCCTTACCCCCGTTTTCTGTTGCCCTTCCACACAATCATTTTCCCAAACCCTAAAACCCCCAAAAATTTTTATTGCTTTATTTATCAAAGGTGATTTGGGCGAAATCGAAAACACGTTTTGAAAAACAAACCATCCCAAGGGGCCCGGGGATAAAACCCCGAGATCAGAGAGCTAAAAAAACCCCAGACAGGGCTAACCCCGATGGTCTTTGGGTTTTTCTCTCTGATCGCGGGTTCTACCACGCCCCTGGGTTTTGGTTTAAACTTTGTGAAAAAAACAACTTAATTTCAAAAGAAAATTCCTGCCCTCAGGGGTTTTTTGGGGGAAACTCCCGGTGTTTTCCCCAAACCCCCCCAAATTTTCCCCCATATGCGTCGGGGTTTCAAGAAACCAAAAAATCGTTCAGGGTTATCCTCCTGTTTTTTGGGGGTAGGGACTGTTGCTTTTTTTAAACCCTTTTTTTGGTGAAATTTTAATGAGACTGCGCTTCTTGTGCCGTTGGGATACCGTTTTTACAAAATCCTTGCCGTTTTTCTACTGAATTAAAGCTGCAGCTGTATTTTTTTTGAAAAGGTGGGGATGGCCCGTTCACTTTATATGTTTTTCCCCCTTTTCCGGGGCCCTTTTGTATCTCGGATGTTGCTTTCTTAAACCCCTTTTCTGATGAAGTCCCTTACATCACATTCCTCTGCCAGTGTAGTCTACAAAGTGATGGAAAGATTGGTGAAAAGAAATCTGATTTGGTATTTTGGGACTCACGTAGGCCTTTTTCCCCAGCCAAATTTTGGGTTTTGGGAAGGGCCCCCGGTTTCTTTTTTGGCCCCCTTTAAACCCCTTAAAACATATGTCCCAAAAAGCCTTTTCTTAAAAACACTTTCCAAACCCTTGGCAGCCTTTTTTGATTAGAAAAGGCAGATGACACCAGGGGCGATATAAAAAATTTAGCCCAGGGCCCCCTTCTTAAAGGGCCCCCTCCCCCTTTTCTACCCAAACCCTTTCCCTTTCTGCTTTCTTATCTGAAAGGCATTTTTTGTGTCCTTTTTTCACGCCTCCTTTCCCCCCAGATTTTTTCAGGGTGAGGGAGTCCCCACAAGGTTTCGTCCCTTTGCATTAAAAATTTTTTTCTTGGCTGCAAACGACCTCCCCTTCCCTTTTTAAACCATATTGGGCGCCGCTTTAAATGGATGAATTCGCTGTTGCTTACGCGGCACTGACTGTCACTTGGGACAGCCTCCCTTTTAGGAAGCGGTTTTACTGTGTTTCCCATTGCGCCCTTCCCATGGTTTTTAAAATTTTTTAGTGCGAAAAACCCAAATTTTTTATATTTACTTGTTTCCTCGAATTTAATCGAATAAGACGACGAGAGCTGTCGTGAAAAGGGGAAGGAAGAAGGATAAGGAAGGATGGAAAAAACTGGGAAAAAGATGGGAAGGGGGGGAAGGGGGGGAAAACAAAGGGAAGTGACCCAACCACTTTGGGGTATGGGGGTAACCCAAGGGACTGGAGGCCCCTTTAAAAAAGGGGGAGGCCCTTTAATGATGTCCCTTACTTGGATCAATAGGTGGGATGGCGAAAAACAGCGGGGGGGCTGGGAGTGGGGGGTAGGGGCCCGCAAACAGGATGAGTTATTTTATTCCCTAGTCAGTTATCAATGCTTTGAATTTTTTTTTTAAAAGAGTTGTATCACACCTATGGGGGCTCTGTTTGAAAGTTGTTGGGTTTTGGGGGTTTGGGGGTTTTTCTGGGTTTACGGTAGGGGGATGGCTTTTCGGGCGGGGGTGCCCGTTTCATGTTGTCTTGGAGATGTTGGATGATTTTTTGGCGAGTCATTGGGCTGGGGCTTTGGGTTCATGGGTAAAAACTTTAGTCCTTTGTGTTTTAAACCTAGTGTTCCAAGGTAAACCCACGTGGGGGGAGGGGGAGAAGGCGGTGGGGAAGTTGAGGAAGGGGGTTGGGGGCTTCGGTTTTCCCTTTTCAATAAAACGAATAGGAAAATGATTCTGTTTGGGAAGGCTTTTGGGTTGGTTTTTGGGTTCAGGAGGGGTGGGGGGGCGGTGGAGGGTTTTTCAAATTTGGGCAATTTTTGGGGGTTGACTCCCCTAGGTGGTTTTGGGTTGAAAGGGAACTTTTGCAGCAGAGTTTTGGGGATTAAATCTTTGGGGGAATTTTTAGAATTTTTTCAGAAGGTTGGGGATTTTCAGGAAATGTAAATGATGGAAATTTTTTTAATTTCAAAAAACTGTTGATGGTTTAAAATTAAAAAAATTTTCCCGGGCAGCCATGTTTGCAAACGAGCGTATAGTAGACAATAGTGAATCTTCGTTACTCAAAAAGTTGGAGGAAATTGGGTGGTGGTGGAGGCTGGCTGAGTAGTGTTGAAGTAATTTTGGGAGGTCCCCGCTTTCAACTTTTCCCAAATTGGGGGCCGGGATTTCGTTTGGGGGGGGGGGGGGTAATTTTTTCTTTTCTGCATCCCTTTTGTTTTTTCATAATATCCTTTCTTTTAGGACATTTTTTCTGCCAATGTTGGTGATCATTAAATTTTGCAGTTTTAAAAATGTGGGGTTTTGTTGGGCGCAGCGGTACAGGAAAATGAAGGTGTGCCCTCACCTACCCCCATGTAGTGCAGAACTTCTTGGGGCTTTTTCCGGAAAAGCTTTTGGGGTGAAAAAAAAGAATAACGGGTTTCCCGCAATTTTTGGGGGTGTAGTGGTTATCTTCTGCCCTTTTGTGTTAAGGGGGACTGATGTTGGGAGTAGTAAACAGCAAGAAACCCTTTGTCCAGAGCAGTGGCAAACCATGTTCACGTCGGTAAAATTTACCTTGAGCTAGACGAAAAACAGTCGGGATTTTAGTAATGCGCAACAGTAACCCAATTTTTTTGGGGGGGGGGTTTTTAAAGGGTGAATTTGGGGTTCGCCAAATTTTGGGGTTTGGGAATCAGAATCTTTTTCCAGTTTTTTTGGATTTTCCTTTCCCCGAGGGGAGGGGAGGGTGTAAAAAGTAAATCCTTTAGCAGTAAGAGTAATGGTGGCCCTTTTGTAAAAGGGTAAATTCTCTGCTCTGCATCATCGTGAAAATACAACAATGAGTGCTTTTTTTGAGTGTCAGAAAAGCATTTTAAAATTTTAAAATGCAATCTCCCCCGCAAAAACAGTTTCAAAAAAGGGGAAAACCCTTTTTGAATCATCAAAGGTACTAATGGCTTGATCTTTACCCCCGATTTGCGAGCTTTTCGTGAAGTCAAAGGGGAGAACAACCCCCCTGGGTTTAAAAGGGTTTCCCCTCCCCATGGGGATCGGGGGAGACTGAAATATGGGAAGGAGAGCTGCTATGACCGCGAGGCGAGGGGTCCCAAAAGCAAAAAATCGGTTTTTGTCTGTGTGTGTTTATCTGTGTCTGTCTGGGTTTCCTCTTTTTAGATTTTCCACTGTAAATTTTCAAAGGGTCAAAATACCCGGGAAAGTGATAAAGGGTTTCAAATTTCTTAGCCTTTATTTGATCGCCGGTTTTATATGGGAAAAACCCCACATTTTTTCCTTTTTTTAAAAAAAGTTTGCCAAAGGGCCCGGGGGGGAAACCCCCTTAAAAATTTTTGGCATCGTTTATGGGGCGCAGACGCCGGGCTCTCCCCCGTTTGCAAATTTCCCCACTAGTCTTGGGCAAAGTGGATTATGGCGACCAGTTTTATTCTGCGGCTTCTCCTCAAGTCTTTCTAATTAATCCCCTTCAAACATAGGGTCATGTTTTTGCCTTGGTTTCCTTTTTGTTCATTTCCCCCGGTTTTAAAGACTTTTTGCTGAGGCGAATGTTCCTTCCCTTAAATTGGGCCCTTTGTTATTTCGTTTTCCCTTTTAATGCCTTTGTGTTCCTTCTACGTATTAGGCGGTCCAGGGGTTTAAAAGAAGCCCGTTAAATTTTTCGGCGCTTGCTTTAATCCCCCTGTTTTTTCTTCGTATTTACTCTGGTCTTCTCTTCAGTTTTTCCTCCCTTATATGTTCATGTTGGCCGTTTTGCCTTTTCCTTCCCCCTTGGGGGGGGTTTTGAGGGTTTAAGTCTGTTCCCCCAAATTTCCGTTCTCCAAAGCTCCCCCTAACCCAAAGACCCCCTAAATCTCTTTTTCTTATCATTCCGGCCCCCAAAGCCCCGTGTTTGTTTCTGTTTTTACGATGGTTCTAAATTTTGACGGTGGTTGGGCGGGGGGTTGTTCCTTGACGAGGGTTTTTCCCCAGGTCATTTGTTAGGCTCGGTTTGTAATTTTTTTTACCCCCCGCTTTATGCCCTCCCCATGTGCCCTTTTCTGCCCTTTTAAAAGGTTTTCCTTCGGGTTTTTTTGAAACATTTTGGGGGGTTCCCCCTTTCGCTTTAAAGCCATTAAACAAATTTTTGGTCCCTTTTAAACCAAAAAGTCCCCCCGCATTTTAACTTGGGTTTTTGACAGTTAAAAGCTAAAAAAAACAAAAACCCTTTTTATTTTTTGTTGGGCCCCGGAAACGTTGAAAGAGCGGGGAAAGAACAGGAGATGCTGCTGTGCGGTCAGCAAATGCGTGTTTTTTCCCGGGCTCCCCATGAGGTTTTTTTTTTTTTCGTTCAGGGATTTCCCGTCCCTCTTTGCCCCCGGGCTTTCGAACCGTTGGTTTAAAAACGGGGGGTTTTGACATGCCCCAATTTGAAATTACACTATTAAATCGCTTTTTTGGGGTTTTTGGGGCCCTTTCCCTTAAAAACTGTTTTCCGGGGGGGGGGGGGGAGTTTTTGCTCTCCCCTCTCCGTAGCGTTGTATCCCCCTTTAAAAAATGGGGGTTTTTTCATGGGCGACACCTGTTCCTTTTCTGGGTTTGGTTTTTTTCGGGCCCCCATTTCAAATTTTCCCCTTTTTTTCGGATTGTCCCTGTTTAACCCCGCCCAAACTCCCCAGGATTTTCCCCCAACAAAAAGCCCCTAACCCCCTTTCCTTTTTTCCCCCTTTTGCGACGGGCCCCTTTTTATTTGGGTTAAAATAATTTTTTTTCAAAAGAAATACATTTCTAAGGAAAACTTTTATTTACAAATAAAAGGGGCATTTCCCCTAAAAACCCGCCCTTTTCCAAAGAAAACGGGATTTCCAAGAAAAATGCATTTTCCTTTTAAAACAAACCCTAGGACATTTCCTTAAAAATCGTATAATTTAAAAAAAATTAAAGCCTGTTTACTCATACACTTTAAAATCACAAAGGAACATTGTAATTTTGAAAAAAAGGGCATTTTGAAATCAACAAAAAATTTAAAAGTTTCCCCTTACAAATATAGATTATAAAAAAGTCCCGGGCAGTCCTCTCTGGCGACTCAAAATGCGGGAAGGTTGAAGAATATGGGGGAAAAAAAATGTTTCTTTTCATTCAAAGCGACTCCCTCGCAAACTTTAAACTCCCCGAATTTAAGGGGCCAGCAATCAACTGCAGGTCCCCCCCCTACACAATTTCTGCAATAGTAGTTCCCCAGGGGGTGCCCCGCAGGTAACCCCGGGATTCCCCCCTGCCCGTTTGAAGGGGTTTGTGAAAAAAGCATGGCTTTGGGGTTTACTCAGATTGCTTTCTCGAATCGATTTTCCCTTTCACCCAAAATTTAATATTTTTTTCAAAATTTCACTCGCCCCTTTTTTATATACATTAAAGCCTTTTTAAAATGGGTATTTTTTCCCCTTTTAATATATTTTTTTAAATGTATTTGCGTTACTTTTGAATTTTCCAAAAAACTAATTTTTTGATTTTGAATGTTTTTTCCCCTTTACTATCTCGTTATTTTCAAAGGGCTTGTTAATTGCGGGTTTTAAGTTTATTTTTTTTTTTTCTAATATTTGGGGTTAAAAAACCTTTTTGTATGCCCCCATAAAGGGAGATTTTTTAATTTTTTAAAACGTTTTAATTTAAGTTAAAAATTTTAAAGGGTTTTTATAAACTGACTTTTTTCTTCCCCTTTAAGGCGATTTTTTTGGTTTCATTGGATAAACACCTGATCTAGAAGCCCTTATGTTTTGGTTTCGTAGAGGGGGATAAAGTGGATGGGCTTTTTGGTTTTAAAAAAAACGGGGTAAAACTAGAAAATAGGAAAAGTTTGGGTTTTGGGTTTTTGGTAAGGGAAACACACAGGCAAAAAGGTTAGGCATATTTCCCAAATGTAAACACCCACACAGTTGGCTCTTGGGGTCTTAAAAACCCCTTCTTCCCCCAAAAAATTTTCTATTTAAAAATGTCTCGTTTGTAAACGGGTCTTGTTTTTCACAATTTGACCCTTTTCGGTTTTTAGTTATTATTTCAGGGTTGAGGGGAAAATAAAAGGAGCATTTTGCGTCAGCTGGAAAGTTAAAGAAACGTTACCCTTAAGGTAAACCTTAGCACAAAATTTTTCCCCCTATATTAAGCGTAATGTATATTTAATAATTTTATCCCTTTAAATAAAACGTTACAAAATTTTAATTTTTTAAAAAAAAACTTGTTGGAGATATTTGTAAATTTTTTTTGTTTTTATCAGAGGTTTAATAATTTGGGTTTAAAAAAAATTTAAAATAGGAGTAACAAATTTGATTTATGTGTTTTAAATTAGACACAATTACCCAGCCTTGTAAAAAGTTCTTTAAATTGCCTTTAAAAAAATTTAAAAAATTTGAAATAAAAGTGTTCTTTTGCCCTTTTAATTGAATTTTTAAGGGCCCCGAGAGTGTAAAATATTTTCCGTTTTTTTTTAAGTAACTCGCAAATAGTGGTTTGTTTCAGCGTATCTGAGGTAATCCATTTTTTTGCGATGTAATTATTTAGTAAATTTACAAAAATCCTTTAAAAGTTTCTTGGATTTGAAAGAATTTAGGAATCCCACTACTTTTCAGTAGAACTTCCCGCTGGGCGGTTTTCCGTCCCCAAACCAAAAACATTATCAAAACATACTTATGAATAAAAAAAGGGGAGGAAATCATAAGACTAATGGAAAGTAAGAAGTTTGCAAGGAAAATAAAGAATATTAGGTGAAGAAAATATAGTAGTAGAATTAGTAGCAATGCCATTAATAGTATGTTAATAAAAGGACACATGAGCAACTAATGTGCCATATTCTGACAACTTTTCGATCAGCAGTAACGGCTGAACAAACCTCGAGGAGAGCGAAACCTTGCCCCAAAAAATGTTTCATTAGTTACACACGGTTTTATTATGTAATATATACTCGATAATCCTACCATTATTATTATTATCGTTATAATTATTATTAATAGTAGTAGTAGCAGCAGTAAAAATAGTAATAGTCAACCAAAGTTTTATTGAGCAATATGTAAAACAATTTGTTGGAAATTATATTATGAATGTTAATCAGATATAAACACAGATACTAATCTAAATTTCAGAATTACTTACACAGGATATAGAATGAACTGAAGGACCAATGAATGTATAGCATCTCTGGCAATACTTAAAAATTTACTCATAATAAATATAATAGACATGATATAAGTGTTAATTTTAGCAGGGGTGTGATACTAGTTAAATTACAGTGCTAATATGATGATATAGCATAGGTATCTAATAATATATGGGAGGTGAAGGAAAACTAATAACAGTGGCAGAATTGACTGAAAACATAGTGGAGATCACATTAAGTAATGCGGTGTTTTTTTAACAATAGATTGGAAGCGATATTGACAGAAGGGTGACCTTTAGAATTTTCAGGCGGAGAGTTCGAGATATTAGAGACTTATCCGCACTGAGTTTTTACCAAGTTGAGTCGGACATAGAGGATATCAAAGATTTTTGTGCGTTGTGTAATGCCTAAGAGTTCTGTTGCAGTAATCAGAAAATTCCAGGCACGGTTAATATTACAATTAATTATACTGTATATATAGTAAACACAGTAATATGAGTGAATATTATGTAGGGGATGTGTGTTTAGCACTAGATTAGCTAATCATTGGAACAGCCGCTTTTCGTTGAGTTGTTATTGGTTTTAGGTGATTTGCTGTAGTAAAATCCCCAAGCAAAATACCATAGTATTGTAGGATTAAAGAGTTGTAGAATGTAGTGTTAGATTTGAGTGCAAGATGAACACAATTGTGACATCTGCTAACTGGTCAGGTTGCTCTGAGGCAACTGCAGAGCCGATAGATAAAGTTACGTAAGTTTTGTCACGGGTTTTGACACGGGTTTGAGTCGTATCATGACCCACAGCCAGAGCTTTTGGTCATCTGACCAAGGTCTTTTCTGCCACGTAAACAAAGTTGACGAGGTTATGCATTTGATGGAGTCATAATTTATGTCGCTATTAAGTTAGGACTCTAAGTATGCAAGGATATGAATTTTTATACCATAATATTCTAGTTTAAGGTGCAGGATGTTGTGGTCTACTGTTTCGATAGTATTCGTAAGGTTTATGAAGAGAGACACTGAATATTCATTATATTCAAGTGGTACATAAATTGAGTCCAGCATTTTTAGAATTGCATCATTTTAACTTTTACTTGACCATGAAACAAACTAGCAGGGGTTGAGTACATTGCAGGACACTAGGAAGGAATGAGCTTCATGATGACTAAGGCAGGTTAGATATGGGTCATATTTATTTACATCGGATGGGGCTCTTCCTTTATGATCTGATATAACCTCTGCTATCTTGAGCATTGCTTGGAAAATGCTGGTTGATAATGATTTATTTAAACAGTGTTGCAGTTTTGTGGTAGGACATGTGCATATTTGTGCTTAAGTAGTAACAAATTAGGTAAGTTTCCTGCCTTATTTTTCAGTGAATTTATTATCAAAGTGACCTCGATATGGTTAGTTGTAGCTAGACAGAATGAGTTTGGAAAACTTCCAGCAGGATTGTCACTCGCTTGGACATTGGAACTTGGAATTTTCCTACCTAGAGTTGATCCTCTAGGAGAGATGAAAATATTTAGAATATTGATCTTTTCAGCAGGCTGAATGTGGTTGTAGTTATGACAACATCTATGGTTTTTGGTCAGTTTTCGAGAGCCAGAATTTAGCTATTTGTTTCCCAGGTCTTTCATATTCTCTCTTGTTTCACTGAACTTGCTAGCATAAAATAGCTATTTAGACTTCCTTATTGTATAGGTCAGTATTGATGTATAATGTTTAGTATGTTCTTCAGTTTATTATTCCCAATGTGCACAGCTTTTCGTAGTTATGTGTTTTATCAATAGACGTGAGGATGCTGTTTGCTAGCCAAGGGATACTTAGCCCATTTACTGTGAATACTTTGTTTAAATAGGACAATATATATCGTTTTGTAGATATTAATCCATTTATCTGTTTTCCGATCGTCAGTAAATTATCTGTTCCTACTAATGTCATTTATTCCTGTAATAAAATTATTTACTGATATCTCATCATGGAGATGAAATGAGATCTTACTATTATCTAATGGTAATTTACATACGGTGTCAATGAGAAAAATAGGTAGTGAATCTACAGTATCTGTGATTACCACTGCTTTGAGAGGACTATTACATTGGTTCAGATATTCTCAATGGAAGATGCATTTGTCTCAAATACTCATGATGGGCTTAGTTATAGCCGGTATTTGCAAGCAATTATTCATGAGGAAATCGGCTACCTGAGGGTGTTTTGGACAAGGTTTATTTTGAAGTCACCGGCAAGTTATTACGCGATGTTTATTAGTTGTTAATTATCATGTCCTTTAGCTAATCACCGATGATGGAAAATGTTAAATGAGGTAACCAGAAGACAACTCCAACTGTATTTGGGGGGTCTTTAAATTTATGCTGTAAAATTAGCAAATATCTAGTATTCAGCAAGAATTACAATGATTCCAAGTTTTTTTTTTAACTGTTTTAGCACATGAGGAAATTTGTTGGCATGCAAACAAGATTTATTAGGTAATATCCTGGGCCTATGATGCACCAGCCATTAAATAATAAGCTTGTTCAAAAGAGGTAAACTCTTACATGTATAATCACTGCATACTAATTCATAATAGTAGTAGATTATAATAGCGTAGTACATTATGCGTAGTAATTAAATGCGTAGTACGTTAGGCTATAGATTATAATAGCGTAGTACATTAGCGTAGTAGATTATAATAGCGTAGTGCATTAGCGTAGTAGATTATAATAGTGTAGTACATTAGCGTAGTAGATTATAATAGCGTAGTAGATTATAAAAGCGTAGTACATTAGCGTAGATTATAATAGCGTAGTACATTAGCGTAGTAATTATAATAGCGTAGTACATTAGCGTAGTAGATTATAATAGCGTAGTACATTTGCGTAGATTATAATGGCGTAGTACATTAGCGTAATAGATTATAATAGCGTAGTACATTAGCGTAGTAGATTATAATAGTGTAGTACATTAGCGTAGTAGATTATAATAGCTTAGTACATTAGCGTAGATTATAATAGTGTAGTACATTAGCGTAGTACATTATAATAGCGTAGTACATTACCGTAGTACATTATAATAGCGTAGTCAATCTGTTGATAAGTCTGAAACAAGTAACAAACTTAAATCCAATTTTCTGAAAAAGAATATGGTAATCTTGTTAAAATCGCTTAAAAGACATTTAGTGGAGCATATTTTAAGGGAATGATAAACCATCCCCCCCCCCAAAAAAAAAAAAAAAAAAAAAAAATATGTGAGCACGATATAGAGGGGAGCAGAATGACAAAATATTAGAGATAGCACCTAATACACGAATTTATGATGGTGATGATAATCATTTTGACGATGACATATATTATTTATGACATATATTGTGAAGGCTTACACAGCCCTGTAACAACTTCAGTCAGTATTACTCAGGCTGGTTCCTCCTCAGGAAAATTAGTGAATAGAAAAAGAAATAATAACTATCATAAACACTTTATTATATAGAAAATATAAAATATAAAACACTTAAATATGAAATTAATCCTTCATTAAAGAAAATGAAAAAGGAAAAATATAAATGATAACTGAATTCAACGCTAATTTAACACTTGGGTGTCTGGTGTGGTGGGCACCCCTTGTTGAAATCGTAGCCTGTTGTGAGGGGGGGGGGGGTCGCAGGTGTTGGTGACCACCACTGGCTAGTTCTTCACAGAGAATCGCCCCTGATTATTATCCCGATTTACAGGAAAGCAGGTTCTTTACCGCTGCAATGATGTGGAGTTACGTCCTGCAAATTTCATACAGGTGCACAGGTACTTAAATGCAAAATGGGGAAGTCTCTGGACGTTAGTCCTTCTCGTGTTGCTCGTTTTATTGACAGGTGAACCCCCACTGTCATCAAGTGAAAAGATAGACAGGTTACCCACTGCTTAAATAATCAGTCTCCATGGCAAATGACATTACTCAAAAGACGTGGTGATTATTACAACAGTCAACATAGAGCAGGCTGAAAGGACTAAATTTATTATTTAAAAATC
>NC_069455.1:27671571-27727389 GCF_026875155.1 Cherax quadricarinatus | reverse complement strand
TGGAAAAAGTGACTCCCAGAAAAACACTCAGGTACGTATTTATGTATATAATCAGGAGAAAAATGTGAAAGTGTTTCACTTTTTGGGGGAACAAAAACCCCGGGGTCTTTCAGTGTCAGCGAAATCGGAAACACTACTGGGACAATTTTAGCCCTAATTTTATTGTTACACCTCCCCCCCATAACCTTGCTGTTTTATACAGAAATTTATGATAAATTAATATTAACATGCACTCGGGAGAAAGAAGGTTAAAAGATTTGGGGGTCGAGAGGTCAAAAGGTCAGGTAGGTCTGCCAGGACTGGTCGGGTCGGGGGTCTCTATGTGGTCCCCGGTAGGGGCTCGTAAGGAGTATGGGAATTTGCACAGTGATGTAATATTTACAGCCCTATTGTGGGGCCCCCTTTGAAAAGGGCACGATAAGTCTTCTTCGTGTCAAGTGGAGCCCCCCTTTAAACCCCTATGGCGGGCATCTTTTTGAAAGGGCGCTGTGAGCTTCTTGTGGGGTGTTGAAAAAGGGGTGCATTAGTGAGCAGTGGTATGAGGGAGGTGTGCCTGAAGGGGCATCAGGGAGCATACTGCGAAAAGTGCGTCGGGAACTTTGGGGTATTGGGTGCTCAGTGATAAGTGCTCGAGGGGTGTCTCTTAGCAGTGCTGTAAAAGGGTGCCTCGGAAACAGTATTGTAATGGAAATGAAGTAGAAACCCAGCAAATTTATTAAATGAAATAAGGGTTTTAAAACAAAATTTTTTTGGGATTGAGGTTGTTAAACAGAAAAGCCTAAGAAAAAAAAAACACGATGCAGTGCGTGAGTAGTCGTTGTCAAGAATATGTTAGGACAGCAACGATATTCCCTGATTCTTGCTAAGTAAAGAATATAATGTGAATACTGTCACAATCAAGGTTTTTGTATGTAATCAATAAAATAAAAAATAGTGACTACCTGAGGAGGACAGATATTGTACATTTGTAGACAGATTGCGTACAGAGAAATCGGGAAAGACCCGTCGCCCCAAAGACAGGAAAATATAATCAGATTTTTTTTGATAAATCGGCGTAGTGACCTAGTGACCTTAGTGCCCCGCAATATGTTAATACATACAGTGGGGGAAAGTAAAGTTTAAAACTGTCTTATTACCTTACTGCTTGTCGAGAGCGGGGAAAATAAAATATATGATTTTAAGAAAATTGTATACCCAACAAAAATAGATAATTACAAAAACCCGAGGACACCTGACTCAGATCGTAATAACGTTTGACCAATCCCAGGGTACGGCCGTGATTTCGATCCCCACCCTCCCGTCCGTTGACTTTTCCACATGTAGAGTCAACGGGAAGGGAGTTGATATGTAACCTAGGGAAAATTAAATTTTGGGATTTCAGAAAAATTTATAAAGGTAAGGGGGACTGAAACGAAAAGTAAGGGTTGCGTTGCAGGAAGGGCACGAGAACTAATTAAAGTATGTTAACAGACCTACAAACCCTATATAAAAAATCTTTGGTATGAAATTTTAAGGAGTCAGTGGAAATAATTTTCTGGCGTTGTTTTTAAAAAAAAAAAAATTATCTTTCATAAAAAATATTGGGGTTAACGGGGGGCTTGATGGAAGCAATCACAAATTCTAATTTAAAATTTTTTTCAGGAGCTGTAAATAACGAAAAAAAAAAACTAAGGTTCCTGATTTTTCGTGCCAGAATTATCTTAGGATTAACGATTCCCTAAACATGTATTTAGGGGTCCCTTTTAAAGAATAAACAGATGGAGACGAGGGCTCCCAAATACGATCTCCAATAATTGTCACCGCTCACTGTTTTTAAATAACCTCAGGGGGGAAATAAGACTAAATCTTTTGTGAAAAGAAGGAAACCCCTTATTACACCTTATGAACCATTTTTTTCTTTTTTAAGAATAAAGGCGAGAGTTTTTAAAAATTTAAGTTTTTACGATTTAAAAAATCCAGCAAAAGTAAATTTAGGAGAAAAGGGGCCCCCCCTTTAAATGAACTTAGGTAAGGTAAGAAAAAAAAGTGAACGTTTTTGTAATTTTTATTTTCAAGAATACGAAGCAAGTGAAATTAGAAATAAATAAATTTACAGGGCAATGAAAATCATAAAGTCAAAGTACCAGTTTTATCATATCATATCAAAATCCCCAGTGACTTTGATTGATAAAACCCAAAAAAAGCCGTCAGGCCCTGACTGCCCTTTTTAAAATTTTAAGGAAGTCCAGAGGATACCATTATTAGTCTTTTTTTTTTAAAAACCCCTACCACGGTATTGTATATTAAAATGAAAAAAAAGCAAATGTATACCTGTTTACGAATCGGGGATTGGGAGTTAGCTGCAACTTGTAAACAAATCAGCGAATAATTTTAGGTAAGTTGATGGGAAACCCAAAAAGCCGACGAAATTCGAAGTTTCCTTGGATATTATAATTTAATGTTCCCCTTTAAAAAACCATACCCCGGCGGGGATGAACCTGCGGTCAAGGCCTCAAAACTCCAGACTGTCCGTTAGCCCCGGGCCCGTAGCCCATAAATTATCCCAAATATATTTTACACCATAGGAGGGTAAACATAGGCACCACGTGCCCCAAAAACAAATACCTTCCTATGGTGTGAATATACCCAGTTTGGGTGAAACTTATTGTAGCCAGCTGGCCCCGTGGCTAAAGCGTCGATTTTGGATTTTAGGCTCTTGACCCCGGGTTCTATCCCGCCCGTGGTATGGTTTGTGTTAAAGACTTCATTAAATTATAAATCCAAGGAAACTTCGAATTTCTTCGGCAGTTATTTATTCCCTCAACTTACCTACAATATTAGTTTTTTGCTTCTGATCGCGGGGTTTTAACCCCGCCAATGGTATGGTTTTATGCAATCGTCTCATTACAATTTCGCGAGTCACTCCCACGTTTTTCAAAAGGGGGTTTTTCCAATTATAATTATTTTTTATGTATTCGAAGCAATGACCAAGATTAAAAATATAGTATATATAGATTTCATAAAAGTTTGAAAGGGCTTTGTAAAGGAAAAATTATCTTCTACACGAGGCAGGCTGACCAAAAGACAAACAATTTGCAGAAATGGGGGGAAATAAGGTGTGCCCCCATTACCGTGGTCTTCCAAGGGGTCAGCATTGTGCCCTTTATTTTTCCTAATATGCTTTTAAATCTTAGATAGCGAATAAACGCAAGTAACAGTTGCTGATGACGTTAAATTAGCCATTAAACCTTTGGTAAGTAAAGTTTGTAACAGGAGACAACGAATTATTAACAATTCTAAAAACCTGTTTGGTTTTAAAAAAGGGAAAAACCGGACGGCCCCTGGGGAAAAAAACGAGTCTGGCCCTGGGTGAAACCCGAACTGAGCACCATGGGTGAAAAACCGAGTCCCGAGGGCCCCCCAAAACATGGGTGAAACACCGAGACGAGCACCCTGGGGGAAAAACCGAGATGAGCACCATGGGTGAAAAAACCCAGATGGAAACCCTTGGGGGAAACACCGAGTTTAGCACCATGGGGGAAAAACCGAGACTGAGCACCATGGGGGGAACACGAGACTGAGCCCCGGGGTGAAAAACCGAGTTTAGCACCCTTTGGGGAAACCGAGTTGAGACCATGGGTGAAACACCCGGCTGACACCCTGGGTGGAACACGAGACGAGACCATGGGGTTTAAAACCGAGTCTGAGCACCCTGGGTGAAAAAAACGAGCTGGCACCGGGTTTAAACCCGAGACTGAACCATGGGTGAAACACCGAGCTGGCACCCTGGGTTTAAACAACGAGACGACACCATGGGTGAAACACCGAGTCGGCACCAGGGTGAAAACACCGAGCTGAGCCCCTGGGTGAAACACCGAGCTGAGACCATTGGTGAAAAAAACCAGACTGGACCATGGGTTTAAACACCGAGCTGGCCCCTGGTGAAACACCGAGACTAGACCATGGGTGAAACACCCAGTCGAGCACCATGGGTGAAACCCGGGGTGGACTGGGGAAAAAACCGAGCGAGAATGGGTGAAACACCGAGGGTTGAGTTTTTAAAAATGGGTGAAACACCCAGTTAAAAGTTACCTCCACTAGATGAGTAATATTCTCTATGGTAGGACTTACAGTTACAGGTATTTAAAAGATTTGGTGATTGTTATAGTCTCAATTTATTTTAAGTCAAGTTCAGGCAGGATATAATATTTAATTACTGCCCACCTAATTATGTGTAAGTTTCAAACACTTTGGAGGATTAGTATTAGGGACCCGAGATTTTCCAGGAGTGACAACTTGTTTCATTGAGCTCTTCATTATATATAAGGAACTGTCATAGGACCACTCTTGAATTTTGTTGGTGAGAAGATTGGATGGTCAAGTGACCCCATTATACTTATGTTTGCTCGGAGCGGATAGAACCCTTCGTTTTCAATAATATATTTGTTTTATTGAAGCAGGGATCGAGCTCTGGTATATTATAGTTAGAAGCGGAGCAGGAATTGAACCCTCGGTTCCTTTAATACCCGTTTATTTCCCCTTGATAGTTTAGTTGTTTCTATGCAAGTCTGGATGAACTACAGTTTTGGTATGAACGCTGGAAGTAAGTTAGGAATAACATGGGAAAAAATTTAGAAAAACTTCATTAGTGTCTAAAGTTCAAGGAAAGACTTGAAGGAGAGAGAATTGAGATAGCAAGAAAGACAGAAAGGGAAAGAGAAGGAGATAATAAGGAGGAAGAGGAGATCGAAAGAGAAGAGAAAAAGGCGGAAGAGAACCTTGAAGACAGGAGAAAAAGGAGAGAGAGAGAGAGATGAGAATGGAGAGAATCCGGAGAAAGGACACTTAGAAAGAGAGCGAGAAGACCGAAAAGAACGTGATAGATTGATCGTGAGGAAAAAGAGCTAGAGTCGTGAAGAACAAGTTAAATTAAGAGACCTGAGGAAAAGAGAGAAAGATACCGATGTCGAACCATAGCTCGCCTTGAATTTAGAGAATAAAAAGTTAACTTCTCTCAACAACAATTAGATGAAGGGAGTCAATGGAAAAAGACGTGCAGCTAGTGCACATAGTCCAAACACCTAATGTACCGCCTTCAAGAGGAGGGAAGACATAACTTCATAATTTTCAGGTTTTGAATAACCGCTACCCTAGTGAACTGGCCTGTGACAAATGGGCTACCAGGTTAGGAATGTTATTTTCTTGGTTCCGCTATTGAATATCTATGAACTTGTCGCAGGATATATATGTAATATACTACTAAAGAGGCATATCATTAAAGCATATCAAAAAACACTAATTCGTACAGGAAAGACTTCAGGTAACTGCACCTTTCAGCTGGCCAGAAACTTTCAACAGATACAGGTTAACAAACTCTTTCGTTTGTTCGACTTTCGGATAGAGGAGTCGGAACGGATCAAGGTTATGATCTCTTCGAGGCACTTAATGGTTGCTGACGTTTTCCAGACAGCTATCCTCACCAGATAGAACATTTCATTAGAAAACGTAACCTGATTAAGTGAGGAAGTTGCTGAGGATGCTGCTGTATGCTGAGGTCACCAATTAATATAAAGACCTAAAGGGATCGAATATATGGGTTAAGGGTTCATCAGACCTTAAGAAATCAAATCCTCTAACGTGGAAAGTATAAAATGACCTTCTTTTATTCCTGTATTGTCATTGTGTGGTGTTAAGGGACATAAACGTCCAGATTGTCTAAGAGGGTCCAAAAGTTGGAAGATGTTTTAAAGATAAAGACTGTATTGACCAAGACCCTTCTGTTCAGGAAACGTTAATGGACTAATGTATCTACCATTTTACGAGACACTGGCATGCACATGTATAGTAATTTCTCATAAGCTGTTCACTACTCCCTAAAGAAAACTCATTCTCTGCTATACTTTCAGATACTTGGGCCGTACAGACCTTTTCCTACCAATCCGTTGTTACTATTAGGTACTATCATGGTTCACAGGTTGGTCTGAAGCCGTACTAGCTCCTTCAATTCTTGCTCGTACTAATAGGTAATGTAAAAGGTGCCATTCTTCTTAGGAGGTTGACTCTTTTCATCTCCAATGATGGATATAATAGTTTCAGGTCTCTTCCTGTAGAGTCGGGAGAAGCCCTGAAAGTTCAGATGAGGACAATGTTCGTGAGATTCATGCTGGGGATTAAAAACAGTGAAGATACTATCAAAACGAGGTAGTAGGATCATCCGGGTCAACTTGTTAGATGAACGTGAAGATATCAACCTCGATACATAAATGTCTTGACTAGCTCAGACCAAAGCCAGGTATCCACTATGTCCATCCTTTGATTATCCTGACTTTAAGCCTTTTAGACATACGAAGGACTCCTTTGTCAATTTAAAACTAATTGCCTTCTGTTCAGAATTGCCTAATGCCGCATAAAAAAAATCATGTTATCCAAAGGAAAAAACTTTTCATATAAATTGGAATATATAAAAGGTATCTTGTACAAGATCAGTCTTCAAAATAAATTCAGATGAGACAGGGACTATTCCATCTAAGTTGTCCAAGTCAATGCGAGAGGACCTGTTCTTAAAATGGCTCATGACCTGCCAGTGGCTGGGACATTTTCTCGCATGTTGAAACCTTAAATAAAATTCGGGAAACCTTATTTTTGGCCAAAAATGTCGCTCAGAAGCTATCATACTATTGTAGATCGTGTAAAGTTTGCCAACTGTCATCCTTCCCGAATGGTACCAGGGAGTAACCTATGGCAAAATACCAGTCTTTACAGTTACCTTTTGAATGAGTAGCTAATGACATCGTTGGTCCTTTATCTCCACTATCATCTGGGGGACATAGATATATATTAACATTGTTGATTATGCTTCTAGTCTCCTGAAGCGATCCTTAAAGACCATAATACACTACAGACGCGTGGCTGGAAGCCCTTTTTGTCCATCCTTCTCCAGAAGTGGGCAATCTAGAGAAAATTTTGTCGGACCTTGGGGAACAATTCATCTGACATAATGAAACATCTATACCCAACTTCTGGGGAGTGAAGCCTATCTTCACACACCTATCATCCAGCTGTAATGGGAGGATTGAGAGCGCCAGATTCGATTCTCAAGTCCATTTTTAAGGAACTTTTCTCCCTTTAAAACGTGGAGTGGATCGTTACCTAACCCTTGTGCTTTGTTTGGCCATGAGGGAAGTTCCCATCTGACTCTATGGGGTTTTCACCTTTTGAACTTGATTATATGGTACGACAGGCAGAGGTCCCACTGTCCCTCCTTCATGACTATGGACTATTGAGGAGGTAAATGCTGAGGTTCAGTCTTGGTTACCAGTTTCTCCTTGTCCTTAGATCAAATTGAGGAGACCTCTGACATAGTTTCGAAAACAACTTAAGTTTGTCAATGAACCAGTTAACAAAAACAATTTTGATTCCAAAAGTCAGAGGAGAAGTTTTAAAGTCGGTGGATGAAGTTCTTGAACTTTTGACCTATCCAAGTCAAATAAATTATTTAGTAGATGGGTATGGCGTCCATATAAAGTATTAAAATTTTGTGGGAAAGTTGACTACTTCATAGAAGGTCAAGGGGAAAGTAAGCTTTATATATCAACGTTCTTAAGAACATATTACCGAAGAAAATTCGGTTTTAACTGCTTAATAACTTTGACTACAGTTTTTCCACACGAACCTGATACGACAACTGAAGAATGTAAAGTGTGCTTAATTGAACCTTCTAACCTTAGTCTATGATGAAGAACATACATGACTTGGTGACTCTTGACCACTCGGACGCAACCAAACAATTAATAGTAATGAATCCTTTGGATGACCATGAGAGACATGAAACTACTTCATGTGTGTGAGTAACTTTTCAGAGATCTTGAAGATATTCAGGTGTCTACCTCCACGGTAGTCCATAAGATTGACTTATTGTCGGGACCAATCTGATCAAACGGAAATTATACGCAGTTCCCGTTCCTTAGGGATGCATTTGACTGAGAGTAGACAAATTATTAAAACTAAAGATTCATCTGAACCTTCAGTAAGTGCATCATGTTACAGTAGTCATGGTTAAGAAGGAGGATTATTCCTATAGACTTGCTATTGACTTCAGAGGCCTTAATGCTATAATCGGTGGGATGCTGAGCCTTAGCTCCTTAATAGAAGTGATCACACAAATTTTATGACGTCGCTTCCCTTCTTTTCAGAAGATTGATATTGCAAGGCATATCAAGTAATGTTAGATCCTTCTTCTAAGCCGTCACGCTTTTCCTACACACAAGATGATGCAGTATAAGAAATATGCCTTCGGTTTGGTTAAATGCCTGTGCTACTACGTGAGACTGATGAGAAAGGTCTTGGGTTATATCGCCAACATGTTTCGTTTATTTTGATAAATTTACGTAATGACATCTACGTGGGGCGAACATATCCAAACATTACACAACAGTTTTGCGTAGGTTACGTCACATGGCCTCACTGCCAAGCCGACGAAATGTCTTCCTTGGGTTAACAAGATTTGTTATCTTGTGATGATACTTTTAATACTTCTGCAGCTCTCCCACAGTAAGATAAAGCTTTATTAGAAATTTTTATATTCCCCAAAACCAAGAAGTCTGCGTAAGCTTTCTTGGTTCTTGTAAAATTTATTAAGCCGGATTATCTCGAATTTTGCTGATTTACAGGCATCTATATCGGACTTCCTTAAAAAGTCTGTGAAGGAACCTCTTGAATCTTTCCGACTTAGCTCGAGGTAAGTTAATGAGATTACAATTATCTTTTCGAAAGACCCTATACTTAAGATTACAGATATTAATAAAAATTTTGTTTGGAGAACTGATGCTCAATTTACTGGCTTTTGGTAGCGGTGCTACTTCAATACCCTGTTGGTACTCCCTTCCCTGTATGCTTCTAAGCCGGAAAACTTTCATTCCCGCAGAAACAAGATACTCCACCAATATAAAAAGGAATGTTTAGCCCTTGTGTGGTGTATCTCAAACTTAAATTTTATTTGCTGGGAAAGAATTCATTTTAGAAACGGACCTCAAACTTTTGATATAGTAAGAAAACTTTTAAGGGAACCAACAGTCGCTCTTGGAGGTCAGACATTGGCACTCAGGCTTTTTTTAGTTCCATATTGTTGTATATCAATGGTTATCCAATTATTTCTCGGACTGGTTAAGTCTTGAAGTCAGTAGGAGAAGATTTTGTTTGCCTTACACGACTTCCAATGTTAGAACTTTTTCCTGCTATTCTTCTTTATACTCCTTGACTATAAGTCTTGGTATGGAGGGTGTGTGAGGGAAAAGTTCAATAGATAGAAGTAGCAATATGTAACAATCGTTCATTACCGGCTACTAGTTAAGGTAGGGTAAGTTCACGCTCCGTTTTTCCGCCTTTCTCCCCCCCCCTAAAAGTGATAGTTAGATTGCCGGCTGACGCTTGTTAACGTATGGGTCAGTCTAGCTCCCGCAAACCCTTCCCCTCCCTCTTCACCCCCCCCTCGAAAGGTGACTCGTTGTTGGGGCTCTGGTCATAACCAGTAAATCACTGACTCACACGTCCCACTATGTAAGTACATGCCCTGCACTTGTATTCTAGAGTGGATTTATTGGTTAAATGCTTCACTTATTGACTAATACTAAACTTGTCCTTTCAGGCCTTGCTCTATGTTGACTGTTGTAAAATCACCACGTCTTTTGAGTAATGTACACTGCATGGCAGACTGATTATTGATCCAGCGGGATAACCTGTCTATCTTTTCAGCTTGGATGACAGTGAGCGGTCACCTGTCAATCAAGAGCAGAACACGAGAAGGACTACGTAGAGACTCTCCCATTTTGCATTTAAGTAATTGTGCACCTGATGAAATGCAGGGAGTAATCCAAATCATTGCAGCGGTAAAGAACCTGCTTTCTGTCATCGGGATAATAATCACGGCGAATTCTCTGTGAAGAATAGCCAGTGGTGGTCACAAACACTGCGAACCACCCCCCCCCCATCAGCAACGGCTAGATTTCAACAAGCGTGTCACCAACACCAGACACCCAAGTGTTTAATTTAAGCGTTGAATTCATTTATCATTTATATTTTTCTTTTTCAATTTTTACTTTTAATGAAGGATTAATATTTCATATTTAAGTGTTTTATATTATATTTTTCTATTTAATAAGTGTTTATGATACGTAGTTAATTATTCTATTTTTTCTATCAACTAATTTCTGAGGAGGAACCAAGCTACTGATTATACTGACGGAATGTTGTTACAGGGCTGTGTATGACTTCACTTTATATGTTCATAAATAATATATGTCTAATCGTCAAAATGATTTAATCACCATCATTAAATTCGTTTATGTATTAAGGTCGCTATCTCTTATATTTAGTCATTCTGCTCCCTCTATATCGTGCTCACATATTTTTTTTTTTTTTTTTTTTTTTTGGGAGGGGGGGAATGATTCATTCCTTAAAAATATGCTTCACTATATGTCTTTTTAGCGATTTTACAAGATTACCATTATTCCTTTAAGATTCAGGAAAAATCGGATTTAAGGTATTCTGATACTTGTTTCAGAATTATCAAACAGATTGATATCGCTATTATAATGTTATACGGTAATGTTACTACGCTATAAATGTTACTACGCTAATGTACTACCTATTAATAATATCATCGTAATGTACTACGTATTATAATCTACTTCGCTTAATGTAATTCACTTTATTTAATTACTAGCTAATGTACTACGCTATTATAATTGGTCAGTTTTGGGCGTCAAATTTCACCCCAGGGGATATCGATTTTCAATCGCCGAATATCAAACGCTACCCATTCTTTACATGTTTCCAACATTTCCATCATGATTCGGTGACTGCCATCGATTTCCGTAGCATTATAATAGCTGTAAGGCTGGAGACTGATGTAACTTTATATCAGCTAGGCAGTTCCTCTGATAAATATGAATGTTGCCTACGTCGCCCTGATATATGAATTGGATCTGGATTACGTTGAAGATGGTCATTGAAGGCACATTCCATAACAATTGTTAAGCACATTTCTTTGTGGAACACTTAAACTATTAGGTATGTCTTGTTGACTCTGTTCCGTTGGGAACTTTCTTAGAGATATTCTAGAAAGGTATCGTTAGCGAAGGCATAGTGCAGATCTGGCGGCAACTCCTAGTAATTGTAGTTTTACTAAGGGGCCCCCTGGCCTGGCGCCATTATTAGTCGAAAACAACCATTATTCGTCTAGTACTACCTTGGATTCATTCAGCTGACTGGTCTCACATAGAGGCGAATGTTTAACAACAGGAAGTGCATTATCTGAAGCCTATACTGACGGACGCAAAAGAAAAACCGTCATCTGCCGTTGAGATTATTGTTTTCAAGAATCTTGCCAGTGATTCAAAGGAGTGGTCACTCGGTCTTATAGTTCTTGATTCTCTTTTCCACAGAGAAGGTCACTTTAGACTGAGATAGCAGTACTGATAGATGCTTGTTAACCTTTAATATTAAGCTGGTCTACACATCTATTTCTATAACATACTAATCGTGTCATGGGGTCATCTATCTGGGCCACACAGTTTTTACGTCGTGTTAGGTAAAAGGGCAAAGAGTAACAATGTGGACCTTTTATTGTGCAACGTTTCGCTCTCAGGAGCTTTGTCAAAACATAAACGGGCTTGACAAAGTTCCTGTGAGAGCCAACGTTCCCACAAAATGCCACATTAGTTGTAGTTGTGTTCCTTTTACCTAACGTATTATCGGTAATTCTACCAATTTTATTACACATATTCTTGGTTCTGCGATTTTTAAACAGAAGGTACTAATTGGTACCCGGCAAACGGGTCGCTTTCAACTGACATTAGCATTGCACTGTCCCTTCCTGACGTTTCAGAGGTGGAAAAATTTAATCTTGGCTGTCGTTGACAAAGGACCGCCTAGGTTTTGGAGCGCACTCTACCCTGGACGGCAGTTTTCATCTTTGTGGTTCCAGCCTCCCTTCCAAGAGATGGCCCACATTTTGGACTTCTTCCATCGTCAACAGGGTTGCATGAGCAGGTTTTTGTTATTTGAAGTGGGATGCCTCTTACGCCTTTCCGAGATTAAACCTAGCTGTAGCAGCCTCTCGAAAACGGGAAGCCGAAAACCATGGCTTGATCCTCATGAAGGCTTCGTCAGTACTGCGCTGAGGGATGCATAGTGATTTGTTTGCAGATCTAAGGAAGTGATCAGTGAAGGTATTTTCTTGGTTATCAAATCACTTTGGAGAAGAGGTATCCAATCGGAGGGACGGTGTGTTGTAGGAAACCCAGGGTTGTTGTAGGAAAACCCAGGTGTGTAGGAAACCCATGTGCTGTAGGAAACCCTGTGTTGTGGAAACCCAGTGTTTAGGAAAACCAGTGTTGTAGGAAATCCTGTGTTGCAGGAAACCCTGTGTTGTAAGAAATACCCTGTGTTGTAGGTAACCCTGTGTGCATGGAAGACCCTGTGTTGTAGGAGGAAAAACCCTGTGTTGTAGGAAACTTGTGTTGTAGGAAACCCAGTGTTGTAGGAAACCCAGTGTTGTGGAAAACCTGTTTGTAGGAAGCCCAGTGTTGTAGGATGCCATGTGTTGTGGAAGCCCAGGGTCTCTTAAGTCTTTTCCTGGCCAACCTTCGAAATTAAGTAATAAGTTTGGTGTGGGACACATCCTAGTGTTTATCGTCCGTCCGTCCTTCCGTCCATCTGTCTGTATTTCTGTCTATCTCGTGTGTGTCTAATTTTTTTTTTCACTCAGGTTTGACAAGGTTAGTTAGAAAAGGATCCTACTTTTATTTGGACTAGCTAAGAGCTGTAACCTACATCAGCACATTGAATGCCATTTTTGTATGAAACATAACAAGCAGGGAAAGGATGAAAGTTGGGAGAGCCATCTGTGGGGCCAGCATTTTCATCAACTTACTTTATCTCGTTATCACTATGCTGTCATGAAACGTGTTCAAGACTGACAATCCTCGGGAAAAATGAGCTCCGACGAAGTGGTG
The DNA here is from genome assembly GCF_026875155.1 of Cherax quadricarinatus. Taxonomy (NCBI): domain Eukaryota; kingdom Metazoa; phylum Arthropoda; class Malacostraca; order Decapoda; family Parastacidae; genus Cherax; species Cherax quadricarinatus. Next base: position 27,714,397 of record NC_069455.1, on the reverse strand, counting down.
TTCGTGGAGAAGAGGTACAGCCAGAGTGAAACTGCTGCTTTCTGCCCCGTTTGTGGTATAGAATTTTGCTTATCATGTGTGCGTCTCTCTCTCTCTCTCTCTCTCTCTCTCTCTCTCTCTCTACTCTCTCTCTCTTTTCTCTTTGACCATTTTCATTAAAAATTCATGATGAGAAGTTCATCAGAAACCGACCGCGTGTTCCCTCTACTCAGCAAGTATGACGATGCTTGCTGAGGATTTCATGACCGCCGTTTGAGCATTATTAAGGTGAAGCCAAGAGAGAGTTATGCCATCATCAAACTTGGTCTCTTCACCAGTTATTAATGCTCGTCACCGCCTAGAACGGCTTGTAATATGAAATTCATTGTACGAGGCGAGAGGTTGCTTTCCTAATCTTGTCTCGGGGACATTACTTAGATTGTTGACATTACAGAATGCGAAGCAGCCTAGGTTCCAACGATATTTTGGGTTTTTAATCAATATTTATAATATGTAGGAATGAGGAAAAAAAAAAAGCAATATAAATAAGGGGAAGAAGAATGGGTGATTTCTTGAGAAAATTTTCTCATGGAAGGTTGTTCCTATTATGGAATAGTGAAAGCGTCTTGGTTATTGTTGAAAATGGTATAAATACCGACCAAGATGAACGATTAAGAGCAACATGTGCATGGTTGGGTATTCTTCAGTGGCGGCTAGTCCATAGGTGCTGTAGAGTGCAGTTCCCCCTAGATGCTCACTGCCAGATGTATGACTTCATCAATCTTAAGCTAAAGAAATAATTTGCAACTGACAAATATATTACAGGAAAAATCTGTTGTATGTTGTTTGTCGATGTAATTATAAGTAATTTCTATTTTTTTTTGTTGGAAAACGAGATTAATAAAGATGGATTAAAATGGACAAATTGAAGCGCGTACGATGGTATAGGTATTATGGCGCTACGAGCCCCACTTCGTGTCTTTATGATGAATAACGTTTGCGCTTACACTGTTGGTATCTTCAGTCAAATACAATGGGAAGCTGAATTAATGAAATAAAGAATACTCAGTCAATCAACCTTAGAGAAATAGTATTTGATGTGGTCTGTCCCTTAGCTTGAGAAGAGTTTAGCTCCATGGTCTGGAACGATCTATCGTTCCAGACCATGGGGCTAAATTCTTACTCAAGGCTTAAGGGACCTAGAACATATCGTTTCCGACCATGGCCAAACAGCTCCCTTTGTTTTGACTGAGAAGTCCGGTGTAGGCGATGCATTTCAACGTGAAGATACCTAACTAAGTGCACATGTGTCATGATCTTGGTTATTGTTGTATGAGTACTCGAGGTCTCTGATCACATCCCATTGTAGATACTTACTTGAAACATGCAGTCGTTAGTGTGATAAATGTGGTGGAATGAGTGGGGTGAAAGTTGTACTTGCTTGCAGTTAGCTGGCATGTACATTTCTCCGTTTATTTGCTGTTGACGTTGTTCCAGAATGTGCGTTATAGAATATATATATAAATATTAATTTGCTAACTTTGGGCTCTGATTTTTGCCCGGCGGGTGGTTCTGTCGCCCTAGGGGGGACGGACGCGAGGTTGTCTCCCTAGGGAATGCATTTATTGCCCTAATAACTTGTGTTGCTGTGACTTGTCCCTCCTTGGTGGGATAGACCAAACAGGCGTTGCCCAAAAAGCAGCAAGTTAGTTGCAGTTCTGTTGTTTGAAGGGCTGCATCGTTTGACTTTGTTCGAGGTCTGGAATTTTGCTAGCAGCTTGAGGCGAAGTGCTTTGGGGATGTGTGTCAGATCTGCGTGGATGTTAATTTGATTGCAGATTTGAGGGCTCTGTAGAGGGTCGAAGTCACGGTAGCTGTCAGCCCTGTCTGCTGGGGAGGCTGTTGGTTGTTATCAGTTTGGATGACTCTCCTGGAGCCTAGACAATCCATGTGTGCACGGATGTTGCCAGATGTGGGATTGAGTGCCGTTCCCTGTGGGCACACGGGCAGAATGCCTCGTGCACAACAGCATTGGCTCTGTCGCTGAAGATTCCTGGAACCCGCGACTACTTGTGAATTGCTGTAACGTGGGAGGTGGGGGGCGCCAGCTGTGTGGGGTGATGGGGTGAAGGGCAGATTGGATGGCCTGGGGGATCGCGGGTGGGGGGAGTAGCGACGGCGGAAACTTGTAATGGGTGGGCACTAAACGGCATCACCCTTGGCAGGAAGTCCAGTGGGCCTAGGCTGAGGATGTGGGGAGGGGATCTGGGAGGGGGAGCTGAGGGGGAGGGCAAGTGGCACTGTGGTTCGCTCAAGGACGCACATCACTGACCTAATTTTCTAATTGTTATACACTTATTGTTTCCATTTAGAAAAAAACCTCGCCATTTGGCCACTAATCACCAGCTCCACTATTAACAGAGGTGTTCTTCTGGTTGCTATCACTCTCCAATGACTGTGTCGTGGGCGGCCACTTCCCTCCCAACCCGCGCCCGGCGATAACAGATGTAACAAAACCCTCACACCTCCACTTGCCAGGATCCCCTCACACCGATACTTCAAATCCAACCAAGCACACTGCACTTTCATGATACAGAAGCAATGGTCAGATGCTTAGGTTTGTGCAACAGGGGGACCTCTCGCCCCTTTTCTCATTTTGTTTTGGTCATCAAGGACGTCAGGAGGCACTCTCCAGCCCGAGTCAATATTGGTTCCTGGACGACGGTACCCTGGTGCACAACAGAATCTCTCCTAGAGGACATCAGTAAAATTAAGTCATGGGAGAAACGCTTGCCTTCTTTAAACCCCACCAAATGTGAAATAGTTTCTAACAATTCAACAGATTATCCAGAATATTAGATGCGTTTTTACCAGGAAGCACGAAGCCCTTGATCCAGCCAATAGGCACTCTCCTCGGGGCTCCTCTTGGGTCCAATTGCCATCGATCTGAATCATACGGAAAAAGTCTCAGACCTCCGGGACGATGGAAAGCAGGATGAAAGACATTGACACACTCGTGCCTTTACCTATCACCAGGTGCGCCTGTCAATTCCAAAAAACTTACTATTTTTGAGATGCTCCCCGCCTGCAGCAGTCCAAAACTCATGGAATAGGACTACTTCCTGAGCCATGCTAGAGAGTGTATTGAATCTTTCCTCTTGATGATTGGACAGTGGTTGCAATCTCCTTCCACCTGCTCACGGGTCAGCTTGGAGGGCTAGAAGAGTACGCAGATACCTCCCAGACTTGCTTACCAGGCCTTTTCCTGTCCACTTCATTGCATCAAACGTGAGTTGATAGACAAAATTCTTCCTGACACCTCAGTGACTCAGCAGGAATAGAAGATCCTAGCTACGCCAGTCGCCATCCGATGGAGACTCTTGTGCTCCAGCACCAAACCCTTAGTGCTGCACTAGGCTCACAAACAGTCAAGTGGGATGGCCAATTGCTGAAAACGGTGCTTGCCAACAATTCTCAGGGCTGCAACATCAGATAGGGAGATTGCCGTCTCAGGCTCATTGTGAACGAGCACATCATCTCAGGGGGACTTCCTCCAAACAGTTCCCATATCGCATGGGAACGCGATCGACTCCTAAGACCTCGTATTGCAGTGGCTCTGCGCCTTGTGCCCCAATTACACAGAATAGATGTGTCATTTGCGGCGAAGTGCAAGCTAGTAACTTCTAATAATAGGTCTACATGGTCTTAAACTGTTCCAAACAAGGGCTGGCATTGCAAGACACAATGAGGGTCAACGGACATCATTAAGAGAACCTTGCTACAGTTTTGATGCCCTGCCGGAGGGAGCACGATCCCTTGCAGCAAACAATACCACATCCCAGCAAACCGCCGCGGGAATCACATTAATCTTGGAAGAATGCATGCTTTTGCATGGGACTATACCTGTATGTGTCCACAATGGGCTGTCACCTATATCCATCACAGTGTGGGGCTGACAGGGAGGAGCTGTGACCACAGGGAGGAGTACTTACAAGATCAGCCAAGTACAGGGGCATTAGCCAACCGTATCAATTTGTCCCAGTGGGATCAGAGACCTTGGGATATGGGGAAAAAAATGCACACGTTTTCCTTATAGTATTGGGTTCCAGACTCATCGACACACCCAGGGACCCAATGGGCAGCCACTTTCCATGTTCAGGCCTCAGGTCGCCATCCTGAGGGGAATTGCTTGCTGCATACTTGGCTCCGTCCAGCCTGGAGGTAGTGGAGGGAAATTCATGATCTTTGATACATTGTGCCATTGTATCATGTTTTGTTTTTTTCTGTAAATGTATTTTGTTTTATTAATAAATGTTCCTAGAAAAATAAATATTATATATATATATATATATATATATATATATATATATATATATACTATATATATATAACCATTGACTCTGGCTGAAGAGACTCTGAACCTACGAACCCTGGAACAAGGTACGCAGTGCTTTACAATCTACCCACAGGTCCAGTGTGGGTATGAGATTGGCTAAAGCAATCACATTCCTTGTTCCAAGGTTCGTTTGGTTTCGAGTCACTTTCAGACAGAGATCAGTGTCTGTATATTTCGCCTGCTCTGCCGGAATTTCATTGCACATAGTATATACTATATATTATATATATAGATTATTTATATATATATATATATATTATATATATATATATATTGATAGGAAATATAACCTGAGATTTTCTGTGGATTAATACATATCTTCAGGGGATTTCGGAGAGGAAGGTAATACCAGAAGCACATTTTTATGTTAAAACAATGAGGTGAAACCTCATTCAGAGATGACAACACCTCACACATTACTGTCCCACGTATACATTTGTTCAGCATTAAGTTTTACTGTTCGCATAAATATTTTTGTTGGAAAATTATTTTATCTTCTTAAGTTTTATGAACTATATTCTAGGCTTATATAAAACGGTCAAGTTACTTACATTCCAGAACTCAAAATTGAAAATATGTTGTGTATCATACTTGACAAGAGATGATAATGGTGTGACATGAATTAGTGCGTCAGGAGTTATTAGGGTCAGGTTAAGATAAGGTAGGTTAGAGATAGTGGAAGTGACACGAACGCTGCATTAATTGGGAAGAAGAGCTTTTTTCACAAGATAAAGGCGTAAAATTTGATGTGACACAATTAACAGAATTTGCATTGGAGGGAAGGAAAGTTTATTGGACAGTGATGATTGAGCTTATAATAGGCAGAGTAATTAGATTAGGCTGTTAGTGTTGCGAAGGGATCAGTTTAGCGGGGTCGAGTTAGTGGTGGGCATTAACAATGCCCACCACTAAACTCGGATATATATTTATACCTGAGCTTGTTCTACCATTACATGGGTAAATATAGTTACATTTTTTTCAGCACATAACACTGAACAGGAATATATTCTCAATTTTTCAATAACCATTCGTCAGGTCCAACATATTCTCGGGACTTATATGTAATCTCATACTTATTCTATGTTACTCTTAGATCCGAGATTTTTACTGTTTGTATTTCCACATGTTTGTTTCTTATTTTTCTATTGTTAGATTCAGTCTTACAAGTATTTGTGGGATTCTTGTCCTACATCGTCTCCTCAAGAGATAAAAATCTTGATTAGAATCTATAAGCACAGAAGTAGACATTATTAGCAGAATTGCGTGAATGAAATTTCGCCTTTGCTTTATGAAGTCAATCTTATCATCAATCTACTTGCTCCCATTTCCCTGGAGTTTTAATTTGCCATGTATATCTCTTTATTTCCTGTTTTGTTTAATCCATTTTTTGCTCTTGTTCCTTACATTTCTTTGAATTTTTTCTTAATTTTTTATGGTTATGTGTCACTTCTTATTCTTTCCTCCCATATCTATTTTTACCCAACAGATTTTTCCGGATCCACATTCTCAACCTATTTTTTAATTAATGGTTTTATTGGATGATGACACCCAACAACACCCGACACTTGCTGCGAATTTCTATGTTGAATACGAATCATTGACGATACAGAGATGGTTGGGTCACGCAGAGATACAGCCCGCTACACTGACCTTTCGTTTTCACGGAGATAGACTCTAAACATTTTTGGACTTTCTTGTTCGCTTTCTGAGCTGGAGTCCGTGGAAACATTACACTTCCTAGTCTAGAGGATACCTTTCATTCGAAAGGAATTACTCTTCACAATTAACGCACATTAAAACAGAGGAGCTTATGGACGACGTTTTCGGTCCGACTTGGTCCTTTGGTGCATTGATTCCAGCTCGGTATTGTGCTTGTTTTATGTTTTAATTAAGAATTACTGCAAATTGAATTTGATAATATCAATAACACTTGCCAAAATACTAAGTTTTTATTTTTAATTTAATTAATTTTCACGCTGTTCGGTATAATGACGTGAATATATGTGAGGAGAAAAAGATCAAAGAGATAGAGAGAATAGCAATATAGTAACAATAGTTTCATTCACACGATACAAGTTTAAGGAGGGGTAAGTCACGCTCCCGTTTTTTCCGCCTTTTCTCCCCCCCCACCCCTAAAAGTGATAGTTGATTGCCGGCTGCTTGTTAACGTAGGTCAGTCTAGCTCCGGATATCCCCTTCCCTCCTCTTCCACCCCCCCCCTCGAAGGTGACGTGTGGGGCTCTGGTACAAACAGTAAAATCACTCGACCTTCACAGCTCCCCAACATACTGTAAGTTACATGGCCTGCTTGTATTCTTGTGGATTTATTGGTTAAAGCTTCACTTTTGGACATTAATAAAACTTAGTCCTTTCAGCCTTGCTCTTTGTTGACTGTTGTAATAATCCACACGTTTTGATGTAATGTTTACACTGCCATGAGACTGATTATTTAAGCTGTGGGTAACTGTCTATCTTTTCTGCTTGGTGACAGTGAGGGATACCTGTCAATCACGAGCAGACAGGAGTTGGACTAACGTCCGAGACTCCCATTTTGCATTTAAGTACCTGTTGCACCTGTATGACAAATTGCAGGACGTAACTCCACATCATTGCGCGGTAACGACTGCTTTCTGTCATCAGGATATATCACGGGCGATTTCTCTGTGAAGAACTAGCAGGGTGGTCACCAACACCTGCGACCCCCCCCCCCACATCAGCAACGGCTACGATTTAAACACGCAGTGTCACCAACACCACGACACCCAAGTGTTAAATTAGCGTTGAATTCAGTTATCATTTATTTTTTCCTTTTTCATTTTCTTTAATGTAGGATTAATATTCTTATTTAATTGGTTTATATGTTATATTTCTCTATAATAAAGTGTTTGATTGTTATTATTTCTTTTTCTATTCATAATTTTCCTTGAAGGAGGAACCAGCTGGTTCGAGTAATACTGACTGAAGTTGTTAAGGGATGAGTAAGCCTTCACAAGTGGGACCTAGCCGGATACACTCTAACAGAATCAAGGTTCAACTCCATCTCGAATATACAATTCGAACTTCAACGCTGCATACCACAGACGGTTACCTCCACTAGATGAGTAATATTCTCTATGGTAGGACTTACAGTTACAGGTATTTAAAAGATTTGGTGATTGTTATAGTCTCAATTTATTTTAAGTCAAGTTCAGGCAGGATATAATATTTAATTACTGCCCACCTAATTATGTGTAAGTTTCAAACACTTTGGAGGATTAGTATTAGGGACCCGAGATTTTCCAGGAGTGACAACTTGTTTCATTGAGCTCTTCATTATATATAAGGAACTGTCATAGGACCACTCTTGAATTTTGTTGGTGAGAAGATTGGATGGTCAAGTGACCCCATTATACTTATGTTTGCTCGGAGCGGATAGAACCCTTCGTTTTCAATAATATATTTGTTTTATTGAAGCAGGGATCGAGCTCTGGTATATTATAGTTAGAAGCGGAGCAGGAATTGAACCCTCGGTTCCTTTAATACCCGTTTATTTCCCCTTGATAGTTTAGTTGTTTCTATGCAAGTCTGGATGAACTACAGTTTTGGTATGAACGCTGGAAGTAAGTTAGGAATAACATGGGAAAAAATTTAGAAAAACTTCATTAGTGTCTAAAGTTCAAGGAAAGACTTGAAGGAGAGAGAATTGAGATAGCAAGAAAGACAGAAAGGGAAAGAGAAGGAGATAATAAGGAGGAAGAGGAGATCGAAAGAGAAGAGAAAAAGGCGGAAGAGAACCTTGAAGACAGGAGAAAAAGGAGAGAGAGAGAGAGATGAGAATGGAGAGAATCCGGAGAAAGGACACTTAGAAAGAGAGCGAGAAGACCGAAAAGAACGTGATAGATTGATCGTGAGGAAAAAGAGCTAGAGTCGTGAAGAACAAGTTAAATTAAGAGACCTGAGGAAAAGAGAGAAAGATACCGATGTCGAACCATAGCTCGCCTTGAATTTAGAGAATAAAAAGTTAACTTCTCTCAACAACAATTAGATGAAGGGAGTCAATGGAAAAAGACGTGCAGCTAGTGCACATAGTCCAAACACCTAATGTACCGCCTTCAAGAGGAGGGAAGACATAACTTCATAATTTTCAGGTTTTGAATAACCGCTACCCTAGTGAACTGGCCTGTGACAAATGGGCTACCAGGTTAGGAATGTTATTTTCTTGGTTCCGCTATTGAATATCTATGAACTTGTCGCAGGATATATATGTAATATACTACTAAAGAGGCATATCATTAAAGCATATCAAAAAACACTAATTCGTACAGGAAAGACTTCAGGTAACTGCACCTTTCAGCTGGCCAGAAACTTTCAACAGATACAGGTTAACAAACTCTTTCGTTTGTTCGACTTTCGGATAGAGGAGTCGGAACGGATCAAGGTTATGATCTCTTCGAGGCACTTAATGGTTGCTGACGTTTTCCAGACAGCTATCCTCACCAGATAGAACATTTCATTAGAAAACGTAACCTGATTAAGTGAGGAAGTTGCTGAGGATGCTGCTGTATGCTGAGGTCACCAATTAATATAAAGACCTAAAGGGATCGAATATATGGGTTAAGGGTTCATCAGACCTTAAGAAATCAAATCCTCTAACGTGGAAAGTATAAAATGACCTTCTTTTATTCCTGTATTGTCATTGTGTGGTGTTAAGGGACATAAACGTCCAGATTGTCTAAGAGGGTCCAAAAGTTGGAAGATGTTTTAAAGATAAAGACTGTATTGACCAAGACCCTTCTGTTCAGGAAACGTTAATGGACTAATGTATCTACCATTTTACGAGACACTGGCATGCACATGTATAGTAATTTCTCATAAGCTGTTCACTACTCCCTAAAGAAAACTCATTCTCTGCTATACTTTCAGATACTTGGGCCGTACAGACCTTTTCCTACCAATCCGTTGTTACTATTAGGTACTATCATGGTTCACAGGTTGGTCTGAAGCCGTACTAGCTCCTTCAATTCTTGCTCGTACTAATAGGTAATGTAAAAGGTGCCATTCTTCTTAGGAGGTTGACTCTTTTCATCTCCAATGATGGATATAATAGTTTCAGGTCTCTTCCTGTAGAGTCGGGAGAAGCCCTGAAAGTTCAGATGAGGACAATGTTCGTGAGATTCATGCTGGGGATTAAAAACAGTGAAGATACTATCAAAACGAGGTAGTAGGATCATCCGGGTCAACTTGTTAGATGAACGTGAAGATATCAACCTCGATACATAAATGTCTTGACTAGCTCAGACCAAAGCCAGGTATCCACTATGTCCATCCTTTGATTATCCTGACTTTAAGCCTTTTAGACATACGAAGGACTCCTTTGTCAATTTAAAACTAATTGCCTTCTGTTCAGAATTGCCTAATGCCGCATAAAAAAAATCATGTTATCCAAAGGAAAAAACTTTTCATATAAATTGGAATATATAAAAGGTATCTTGTACAAGATCAGTCTTCAAAATAAATTCAGATGAGACAGGGACTATTCCATCTAAGTTGTCCAAGTCAATGCGAGAGGACCTGTTCTTAAAATGGCTCATGACCTGCCAGTGGCTGGGACATTTTCTCGCATGTTGAAACCTTAAATAAAATTCGGGAAACCTTATTTTTGGCCAAAAATGTCGCTCAGAAGCTATCATACTATTGTAGATCGTGTAAAGTTTGCCAACTGTCATCCTTCCCGAATGGTACCAGGGAGTAACCTATGGCAAAATACCAGTCTTTACAGTTACCTTTTGAATGAGTAGCTAATGACATCGTTGGTCCTTTATCTCCACTATCATCTGGGGGACATAGATATATATTAACATTGTTGATTATGCTTCTAGTCTCCTGAAGCGATCCTTAAAGACCATAATACACTACAGACGCGTGGCTGGAAGCCCTTTTTGTCCATCCTTCTCCAGAAGTGGGCAATCTAGAGAAAATTTTGTCGGACCTTGGGGAACAATTCATCTGACATAATGAAACATCTATACCCAACTTCTGGGGAGTGAAGCCTATCTTCACACACCTATCATCCAGCTGTAATGGGAGGATTGAGAGCGCCAGATTCGATTCTCAAGTCCATTTTTAAGGAACTTTTCTCCCTTTAAAACGTGGAGTGGATCGTTACCTAACCCTTGTGCTTTGTTTGGCCATGAGGGAAGTTCCCATCTGACTCTATGGGGTTTTCACCTTTTGAACTTGATTATATGGTACGACAGGCAGAGGTCCCACTGTCCCTCCTTCATGACTATGGACTATTGAGGAGGTAAATGCTGAGGTTCAGTCTTGGTTACCAGTTTCTCCTTGTCCTTAGATCAAATTGAGGAGACCTCTGACATAGTTTCGAAAACAACTTAAGTTTGTCAATGAACCAGTTAACAAAAACAATTTTGATTCCAAAAGTCAGAGGAGAAGTTTTAAAGTCGGTGGATGAAGTTCTTGAACTTTTGACCTATCCAAGTCAAATAAATTATTTAGTAGATGGGTATGGCGTCCATATAAAGTATTAAAATTTTGTGGGAAAGTTGACTACTTCATAGAAGGTCAAGGGGAAAGTAAGCTTTATATATCAACGTTCTTAAGAACATATTACCGAAGAAAATTCGGTTTTAACTGCTTAATAACTTTGACTACAGTTTTTCCACACGAACCTGATACGACAACTGAAGAATGTAAAGTGTGCTTAATTGAACCTTCTAACCTTAGTCTATGATGAAGAACATACATGACTTGGTGACTCTTGACCACTCGGACGCAACCAAACAATTAATAGTAATGAATCCTTTGGATGACCATGAGAGACATGAAACTACTTCATGTGTGTGAGTAACTTTTCAGAGATCTTGAAGATATTCAGGTGTCTACCTCCACGGTAGTCCATAAGATTGACTTATTGTCGGGACCAATCTGATCAAACGGAAATTATACGCAGTTCCCGTTCCTTAGGGATGCATTTGACTGAGAGTAGACAAATTATTAAAACTAAAGATTCATCTGAACCTTCAGTAAGTGCATCATGTTACAGTAGTCATGGTTAAGAAGGAGGATTATTCCTATAGACTTGCTATTGACTTCAGAGGCCTTAATGCTATAATCGGTGGGATGCTGAGCCTTAGCTCCTTAATAGAAGTGATCACACAAATTTTATGACGTCGCTTCCCTTCTTTTCAGAAGATTGATATTGCAAGGCATATCAAGTAATGTTAGATCCTTCTTCTAAGCCGTCACGCTTTTCCTACACACAAGATGATGCAGTATAAGAAATATGCCTTCGGTTTGGTTAAATGCCTGTGCTACTACGTGAGACTGATGAGAAAGGTCTTGGGTTATATCGCCAACATGTTTCGTTTATTTTGATAAATTTACGTAATGACATCTACGTGGGGCGAACATATCCAAACATTACACAACAGTTTTGCGTAGGTTACGTCACATGGCCTCACTGCCAAGCCGACGAAATGTCTTCCTTGGGTTAACAAGATTTGTTATCTTGTGATGATACTTTTAATACTTCTGCAGCTCTCCCACAGTAAGATAAAGCTTTATTAGAAATTTTTATATTCCCCAAAACCAAGAAGTCTGCGTAAGCTTTCTTGGTTCTTGTAAAATTTATTAAGCCGGATTATCTCGAATTTTGCTGATTTACAGGCATCTATATCGGACTTCCTTAAAAAGTCTGTGAAGGAACCTCTTGAATCTTTCCGACTTAGCTCGAGGTAAGTTAATGAGATTACAATTATCTTTTCGAAAGACCCTATACTTAAGATTACAGATATTAATAAAAATTTTGTTTGGAGAACTGATGCTCAATTTACTGGCTTTTGGTAGCGGTGCTACTTCAATACCCTGTTGGTACTCCCTTCCCTGTATGCTTCTAAGCCGGAAAACTTTCATTCCCGCAGAAACAAGATACTCCACCAATATAAAAAGGAATGTTTAGCCCTTGTGTGGTGTATCTCAAACTTAAATTTTATTTGCTGGGAAAGAATTCATTTTAGAAACGGACCTCAAACTTTTGATATAGTAAGAAAACTTTTAAGGGAACCAACAGTCGCTCTTGGAGGTCAGACATTGGCACTCAGGCTTTTTTTAGTTCCATATTGTTGTATATCAATGGTTATCCAATTATTTCTCGGACTGGTTAAGTCTTGAAGTCAGTAGGAGAAGATTTTGTTTGCCTTACACGACTTCCAATGTTAGAACTTTTTCCTGCTATTCTTCTTTATACTCCTTGACTATAAGTCTTGGTATGGAGGGTGTGTGAGGGAAAAGTTCAATAGATAGAAGTAGCAATATGTAACAATCGTTCATTACCGGCTACTAGTTAAGGTAGGGTAAGTTCACGCTCCGTTTTTCCGCCTTTCTCCCCCCCCCTAAAAGTGATAGTTAGATTGCCGGCTGACGCTTGTTAACGTATGGGTCAGTCTAGCTCCCGCAAACCCTTCCCCTCCCTCTTCACCCCCCCCTCGAAAGGTGACTCGTTGTTGGGGCTCTGGTCATAACCAGTAAATCACTGACTCACACGTCCCACTATGTAAGTACATGCCCTGCACTTGTATTCTAGAGTGGATTTATTGGTTAAATGCTTCACTTATTGACTAATACTAAACTTGTCCTTTCAGGCCTTGCTCTATGTTGACTGTTGTAAAATCACCACGTCTTTTGAGTAATGTACACTGCATGGCAGACTGATTATTGATCCAGCGGGATAACCTGTCTATCTTTTCAGCTTGGATGACAGTGAGCGGTCACCTGTCAATCAAGAGCAGAACACGAGAAGGACTACGTAGAGACTCTCCCATTTTGCATTTAAGTAATTGTGCACCTGATGAAATGCAGGGAGTAATCCAAATCATTGCAGCGGTAAAGAACCTGCTTTCTGTCATCGGGATAATAATCACGGCGAATTCTCTGTGAAGAATAGCCAGTGGTGGTCACAAACACTGCGAACCACCCCCCCCCCATCAGCAACGGCTAGATTTCAACAAGCGTGTCACCAACACCAGACACCCAAGTGTTTAATTTAAGCGTTGAATTCATTTATCATTTATATTTTTCTTTTTCAATTTTTACTTTTAATGAAGGATTAATATTTCATATTTAAGTGTTTTATATTATATTTTTCTATTTAATAAGTGTTTATGATACGTAGTTAATTATTCTATTTTTTCTATCAACTAATTTCTGAGGAGGAACCAAGCTACTGATTATACTGACGGAATGTTGTTACAGGGCTGTGTATGACTTCACTTTATATGTTCATAAATAATATATGTCTAATCGTCAAAATGATTTAATCACCATCATTAAATTCGTTTATGTATTAAGGTCGCTATCTCTAATTTTTTGTCATTCTGCTCCCTCTATATCGTGCTCACATATTTTTTTTTTTTTTTTTTTTTTTTGGGGGGGGGGAAATGGTTAACATTCCCTTAAAATATGCTCCACTAAATGTCTTTTAAGCGATTTTAACAAGATTACCATATTCCTTTAGATTCAGAAAAATCGGATTTAAGTATTGTTACTTGTTTCAGACTTATCAACAGATTGACTACGCTATTATAATGTACTACGGTAATGTACTACGCTATTATAATGTACTACGCTAATGTACTACACTATTATAATCTACGCTAATGTACTAAGCTATTATAATCTACTACGCTAATGTACTACACTATTATAATCTACTACGCTAATGTACTACGCTATTATAATCTATTACGCTAATGTACTACGCCATTATAATCTACGCAAATGTACTACGCTATTATAATCTACTACGCTAATGTACTACGCTATTATAATTACTACGCTAATGTACTACGCTATTATAATCTACCTAATGTACTAAAGCTTTTATAATCTACTACGCTATTATAATCTACTACGCTAATGTACTACCCCTATTATAATCTATACGCTAATGCACTACGCTATTTTAATCTACTACGCTAATGTACTACGCTATTATAATCTATTACGCTAACGTACTACGCTATTATAATCTACTACGCTAATGTACTACGCTATTATAATCTACTACTATTATGAATTAGTATGCAGTGATTATACATGTAAGAGTTTACCTCTTTTGAACAAGCTTATTATTTAATGGCTGGTGCATCATAGGCCAGGATATTACCTAATAAATCTTGTTTGCATGCCAACAAATTTCCTCATGTGTTTAAAAACAGTTAAAAAAAAACTTGGAATCATTGTAATTCTTTGCTGAATACTAGATATTTGCTAATTTTACAGCATAAATTTAAAGACCCCCAAATACAGTTGGAGTTGTCTTCTGGTTACCTCATATTAACATTTTCATCATCGGTGATTAGCTAAAGGACATGATAATTAACAACTAATAAACATCGCGATATACTTGCGGTGACTTCAAAATAAACTTGTCAAAGACCCTCAGGTAGCCGATTTCCTCATGAATAATTGCTTGCAAATACCGGCTATAACTAAGCCCATCATGAGTATTTGAGACAAATGCATCTTCCATTGAGAATATCTGAACCAATGTAATAGGTCCTCTCAAAGCAGTGGTAATCAAGACTACTGTAGATCACTACCCTATTTTTCTCATTGACACCGTATGTAAATTACCATTAGATAATAGTAAGATCTCATTTCATCTCCATGATGAGATATCAGTAAATAATTTTATTACAGGAATAAATGAATTTTGTAGGAACAGATAATTTACTGACGATCGGAAAACAGATAAATGGATTAATATCTACAAAAACGATATATATTGTCCTATTTAAACAAAGTATTCACAGTAAATGGGGTAAGTATCCCTTGGCTAGCAAACAGCATCCTCACGTCTATTGATAAAACACATAACTACGAAAAGCTGTGCACATTGGGAATAATAACTGAAGAACATACTAAACATTATACATCAATACTGACCTATACAATAAGGAAGTCTAAATAGCTATTTTATGCTAGCAAGTTCAGTGAAAACAAGAGAGAATATGAAAGACCTGGGAAACAAATAGCTAAATTCTGGGCTCTCGAAAACTGACCAAAACCATAGATGTTGTCATAACTACAACCACATTCAGCCTGCTGAAAAGATCAATATTCTAAATATTTTCATCTCTCCTAGAGGATCAACTCTAGGTAGGAAAATTCCAAGTTCCAATGTCCAAAGCGAGTGACAACCCTGCTGGAAGTTTTCCAAACTCATTCTGTCTAGCTACAAACTAACCATATCGAGGTCACTTTGATAATAAATTCACTGAAAAATAAGGCAGGAAACTTACCTAATTTGTTACTACTTAAGCACAAATATGCACATGCCTCCCACAAAACTGCAACACTGTTTAAATAAATCATTATCAACCAGCATTTTCCAAGCAATGCTCAAGATAGCAGAGGTTATATCAGATCATAAAGGAA
Organism: Cherax quadricarinatus; assembly: GCF_026875155.1. Taxonomy (NCBI): domain Eukaryota; kingdom Metazoa; phylum Arthropoda; class Malacostraca; order Decapoda; family Parastacidae; genus Cherax; species Cherax quadricarinatus. The sequence continues at coordinate 27,698,586 of NC_069455.1, read as the reverse complement.
GAGCCCCATCCGATGTAAATAAATATGACCCATATCTAACCTGCCTTAGTCATCATGAAGCTCTTTCCCTTTCCCTAGTGTCCTGCAATGTACTCAACCCCTGCTAGTTTTGTTTCATGGTCAAGTAAAAGTTAAAATGATGCAATTCTAAAAATGCTGGACTCAATTTATGTACCACTTGAATATAATGAATATTCAGTGTCTCTCTTCATAAACCTTACGAATACTATCGAAACAGTAGACCACAACATCCTGCCCCTTTAAAAACTAGAATATTATGGTATAAAAAATTCATATCCTTGCATACTTAGAGTCCTAACTTAATAGCAGACATAAATTATGACTCCATCAAATGCATAACCTCGTCAACTTTGTTTACGTGGCAGAAGACCTTGGTCAGATGACCAAAAGCTCTGGCTGTGGGTCATGATACGACTCAAACCCGTGTCAAAACCCGTGACAAAACTTACGTAACTTTATCTATCGGCTCTGCAGTTGCCTCAGAGCAACCTGACCAGTTAGCAGATGTCACAACTTGTGTTCATCTTGCACTCAAATCTAACACTACATTCTACAACTCTTTAATCCTACAATACCTATGGTATTTTTGCTTGGGGATTTACTACAGCAAATCACCTAAAACCAATAACAACTCAACGAAAAGCGGCTGTTCCAATGATTAGCTAATCTAGTGCTAAACACACTCCCCTACATAATATTCACTCATATTACTGTGTTTACTATATATACAGTATAATTAATTGTAATATTAACCGTGCCTGGAAATTTTCTGATTACTGCAACAGAACTCTTAGGCATTACACAACGCACAAAAATCTTTGATATCCTCTATGTCCGACTCAACTTGGGTAAAAACTCAGTGCGGATAAGTCTCTAATATCTCGAACTCTCCGCCTGAAAATTCTAAAGGTCACCCCTTCTGTCAATCGCTTCCAATCTATTGTTAAAAAAACACCGCATTACTTTAATGTGATCTCCACTATGTTTTCAGTCAATTCTGCCACTGTTATTATAGTTTTCCTTCACCTCCCATATATTATTAGATACCTATGCTATATCATCATATTAGCACTGTAATTTAACTAGTATCACACTCCCTGCTAAAATTAACACTTATATCATGTCGTATTTATATTTATTATGAGTAAATTTTTAAGTATTGCCAGAGATGCTATACATTCATTGGTCCTTCAGTTCATTCTATATCCTGTGTAGTAATTCTGAAATTTAGATTAGTATCTGTGTTTATATCTGATTAACATTCATAATATAATTTCCAACAAATTGTTTTACATATTGCTCAATAAAACTTTGGTTGACTATTACTATTTTTACTGCTGCTACTACTACTATTAATAATAATTATAACGATAATAATAATAATGGTAGGATTATCGAGTATATATTACATAATAAAACACGTGTGTAAACTAATGAAACATTTTTTGGGGCAAGGTTTCGCTCTCCTCGAGGTTTGTTCAGCCGTTATGCTGATCGAAAAGTTGTAGAATATGGCACATTAGTTGCTCATGTGTCCTTTTATTAACATACTATTAATGGCATTGCTACTAATTCTACTACTATATTTTCTTCACCTAATATTCTTTATTTTTCCCTTTCAAACTTCTTACTTTCCATTTAGTCTTTGATTTTTCCCCCCCGTTTTTTATTCATAAGTATGATTTGATAATGATTTTGGTTGGGGCGGAACCGTCAGCTGAAGTTCCTACTGTAAGTAGTAGGATATGCCTAAATTCTCTTCATAATCCAAGCTAACTCTTAGGATTTTTGTAAATGTTTCTGAATAATTACATCGCAATAAATGGATTACCTCTAGATACGCTGAAACAACACTATTTGCAGAGTATATCTTAATATAACGGCAATATTTTACTCTCTCTGGAGCTTTATCAATTAAAATGGCTAATGAACACATTATTTCAAATATTTTAATTAATTAAGGCAAGTAAAGAACATTACAAGGCTCGGTAATTGTGTCTGAATTAACACATCTCGATTTGTTACTCCTATTCAATTTTTTAACAAATTATTTAATTGATGAAAACATAAAATTACAAATATCTCCAACAAGATTATTTAAAAACAATTTGTAACTTGTTTGTTTTAAGGGGTAAAATTTTTAAATATACATTACGCTTAATTAAGAGGGAACAAAAGATGCTAATGATTACCTTTGGTAACGTTTCTTTAAAATTCACTGACCAACAAAGCTCCATTATGTTTTTCCCCAATCCCCAATGATAAAAATAAACCCATATGGTCAAATTGTGTAAACAAAAACACGTTTACAAAACTGGACTATTTAATAGAAAAAATTTTGAGGGAGAAGTGTTAAGGATCCAAGAAGCCTACTGTGTAGGTGAAATTCGAAATTTTGCCTAACCCTTGCCCGTGTGTTTACCCACCAAGACCCAAAACCCCAAACTTTTCCTATGTTTCTAGTGTTTCATCCCCGGTCTTTTTAAACAAAAGTCATCCCCTTATCTCCCTTCGAAACCTACTTTTATGCTTTAGATACAGGTTAAAACAATGCAACAAGAAAAATCGCCCCTTTAAGGGAGAAAAAAGTCAGCTATAAACCCATAAATTTAAAAAAAAATTAAATTTAAAAAAAACATATCCCCTTTTTGGAGGATAATAGGTCTTAACCAATATTAGAAAAAATATGACTTACAACGCAATTAGGGCAAAAATTTGAAAAGTACGAGATAGTGAAAAAAAAATTCAAACACAAAAAAAGTTCTTGAAATCATAAGTAACCAAATACATGTTCCAAAAAATTAAAAAAAAAATACACCAGTTTTTAAAGCTTTTTAAATTTTATGAAAAATGCGAGTGTATTTAAAAAAATTTTTAAAAAAAATTGTGCACTGGAAAATCGATTCGAGAAAGCAATCTGGTAAACACCGCCATGCTGTTCACAACTCCTTTTTACGCAGGTGAAATGTTACCTGCAGGCACCCTGTGAATAATTGCAGAAAAATTTTGGGATTGCAGACCTCAGTTATTGCTGGCATATAAACTCGAGAGATGAAAATTGCGAGGGGGTCAGCATTGATGAATAGTAACATTTTTTTCCCCTATTCTCCTAATTTCCGAGGTTAGTCGCCAAGAGGATGACCCGGGCTTTTTTATAAACTTTTTTGTCAGTGAAACATTTAATGTGTTTATTTTATAATGTCGTTTTCACATTACAATGTCCTAGTGCTTTAAATGTATGATAAACAGCAATAATTGTTTTTATTATACGATTTTTAAAGTTATTCCTACGGTTGCTTTCAAGAAATGCGTTTTCTTGGAAATGCTTTTCATGGAAATGCAGTTTTATGGGAAAGCCTTTTACTGTAAAAAAAGCTTTCTTGAAATGTATTTCATTTTAAAAAATTTTTGTATCAAATATAGGGCCGTCTGAAGAAGGGAAGATAGGTAAGAGGGTAGGCGGCTTTTTGGAGGTAAATCCTGCGAGCTTTTGGGTAAACAGGACAATCCGCAAGAAAAGGAAGAACTGAAATAGGGACCCGACAAACCTAACAGAGAGGAACAGAGTGTCGCTCCATGAGATACCCCATGGGTAAGGCGAGTACAACAGCTACGGAGACGGGAGAGCACAATCTCCCGAGTACGGCAACAGTTGTAAGAAGATGGCCACAAACCCAAAAGCGATTTAATAGTGTAATTTTCTATGGTGCATGCTCGACCGCCGTTCTTACCTACGGTTTCGAAGACGGGCAAAGATGACGGTAATCCCTGAACGAAATACCTCTATAGGAGACCGGAAGATCACGCACTGCTGACCGCACAGCAGCATCTGCCTGTTCATTGCCCTGCTCATCAACGTATCCAGGGACCCAACAGAAAATGAGGTTTTTGTTTCTGCTAGCTATACTGCACAACCAAAGTTGAATGCGAAGGACTAATGGATGAAGGGACTCAAATTGTTTAATGGCTTGTAAAGCGCAGAGGGAATCCGAAATGATCACAAACGCCGAAGGAGACATCCATGTAATGCAGAGAAGCACTATGAGGATGGCATACAAGTCGGCGGTAAAAATACTAACCGAGCCTAACAAATGACCTCGGACAACATCGTCAAGGAACAACACCGCGAACCCAACACCGTCAGATTTAGAACCATCTGTATAAACAGCAACAACACGAGCATGCGGCCGGAAGTGATCAAGAAAAAAGAGAGCTAGGAGTCGTTGGTAGGAGAGCTTTGGAGAACGGCATTAGGGGAGAACAGACTTGAACCCTCAGAACCCCCCAAGGGGGAAGGAAAAAGGCAGACGCAACATGAACATATAAGGGAGGAAACTGAAGAGAAGACCAGAGTGAAGACGAAGAGAAAACAGACGGAGTAAGCAGGAGCGCCGAACAAATAACGGGCTTCTATTAACGCCTGAGACCAGCCTATACGTAGAAGGAACACGAAGGTCATGAGAACGGACACGAAATAACGAAGGCAAGTTAAGGAAGGAACATTCGCCTCAGCAAAGAGTCTTTCAACAGGGGATGAACGAAAGGCACCAAGGCATAAACATAGACCCTATGATGAAGGGGATCTAACTTAGAAAGACTTGTAGGAGAAGCCGCAGAATAGACTTGGTCGCCATAATCCATCTTTGACAAGACTAGTGTGGAATGCAAACGGAGGAGAGTCCGGCGATCTGCGCCCCATGAACGATGCGCAAGAATTTTAAGGAGGTTCAGCCGACCATGGCAAACTGCTTTCAAAAAGGAAATGTGAGGTTTCCATATCAACCGGCGATCGAATATAAGGCTAAGAAACTTGTCAACCGTATCACATTCCGGGATATGTGAGCCGTGCAAATACAGTGGAATATCTAGAACAAGAGGAAATCTAGACAGACACAGATAAACACACACAGACACACGATTCTGCTTTTGACTCTCGCCTCGGCAGGTCATAGCAGCTCTCCTTACATACTCAGTCTCCCTACGATCCCCATCGGGGAGGGGAACCTTTACCAGCGTTGTTCTCGCCTTGACTTGCACGATGAGCTACGCAAATCGTGTAAAGATCAAGCCAGTAGTACCGTTGATGATTCAACGAAGCTTGCTCTTGCAACTGTTGTGCAGGGAGCATTGCATGTTAAATTCAATGCTATTCTGACACTCAAAGAAGCACTCATTGTTGTATGTCACGATGATGCAGAAGCAGAGAAGTTACTCACTACAGAAGCCACCACTACTCTTACTGCTCAAGGATTTACTGTTACATCCTCCCCTGCCCTCAGGGCAAGAAAATCAGTATTCCTAAAAAAACTGGACAAGATTCTGACTTCTCAACCAATTGCTGAACTCAAGTCATCCATTGAAACTCAAAATAATTGGGTTACTGTTGACAGCATTACTAAAATCCCGACTGCTTCGTCTATGCTCAAGGTCACCTTTACCGACGTGAACATGGCTGCCACTGCTCTGGACGAAGGTCTTGCTGTTTACTACTACTACATCAGTCCCACCTACACAGAAGCAGAGAGATACCACTACATCCAACATTGCTGGAACCGTTATTCTTTTCTTCACACCAAAGCATGTCCAGTAAAAGACAAGAAGTTCTGCACTACATGTGGTAGTGAGGGACACACCTTCAGTTCCTGTACCGCTGCTGCTCCAACACAACCAGCATGTTTAAACTGCAAAAGTAATGATCACCATACATTGGCAGCAAAATGTCCTACAAGAAAGGATATTATGAAGAAAACACAAGATGCAGCAAAGAAAAAATCTACTAACACACCAACGTATGCGGCAATTGCAAAGTTGCAAGCAGACACTACAAAATTACTTCAAGCATCTACTCAGCCAGCCTCCACCACCATCACTCCTCCAACATGTGACGTAACGAAGATTCACTATTGTCTACTATACGCTCGCATGCAAACATGGCTGTACCTGGATCCTTTAACTCTACCATCAACGAGTTATTTGCATTAAATAACATGCCATCATTTACATTTCCTGCATCTCAACCTTCTGAAGAAATTCTCAAATTCACCAAAGACTTAATCACCAACTCTGCTGCAGAAGTTCCATCAACACCACCACCTAGTGACGTCAATCCAACAATGACCAATGAGAAGCCTACACCGCCACCACCCCTCACTGAATCCAACCAATCAGAAGCCTTGCCATCAGAATCATATTCCTATTCGTCTATTGAAAATGACAACGAAGCAACACCTCCTTCCTCAACTTCACCACCGCCTTCTCCACCTCGCCCACGTCGATTACCTGGAACACTATGGGTTAAACACAAAGGACTCATGTTCTACACCATGAAGCAATGCCCCAGCCCAATGACTCGCCTAGAACTCATCCAACATCTCCAAGACAACACTGAAACGTGCACCACCGACGAAAAGCCATACCCTACCGTCAACCAGATAATCCACCAACTCCAAACCAACGAACTCTTCTACAGAGCTCCCATAGGTGTGATACAACTCTCTAAAACAAAATTCAAAGCATTGATAACTGCACTAGGGAATAAATAACTCATCCTGCTTGCTGCCTACTGACACTCACAGCTCCCGCCGCTGCCTTCGCCATCCTCTCCTAGTGAGCCAAGTAACGACATCATTCAAGCCTCTCCATCTACGCCTCCAGTACTTCGGTACCACATATCCCAAAGTGGTTGGGTCACTTGCCTTGATTCCTCCTCTTCCCCTCCTTCCCATCATTTTCCAGTTATTTCCATCCTTCCTTATCCTTCTTCCTTCCCATTTCACGACAGCTCTCGTCGTCTTATTCGATTCAATTCGAGGAAATCTAGTGAAGATAATGAAATTGGTTTTCGCACTAGAAATTTTAAATCCATGGGAAGTGGCGCAATGGGAAACACAGTCAACCGCATCCTGAAGGGAGGCTGCTACCAAGTGACAGTCAGTGCCTGCGTAAGCAACAGCGAAGTCATCCACTTAAAGCGGCGACAAATATGCGATGAAAGGAAGGGAGGTCGTATGCAGCCAAGAGAAAAAAGATAATGCTAAGGACGTAACCTTGTAGGACTCCCTCAGCCTGAAGAAAGTCTGAGGAAAGCGAGGCGTGAACATGGACACGAAAATGTCTTTCAGATAAGAAAGCAGCAAGGAAGGTTGGTAGATAAGCGAGGAGGCCTTAGTAGTGGGCCTGGGCTAAGATGTTATATCGACAAGTGGTGTCATCTGCCTTTTCTAGATCAAAAAAGGCTGCCAAGGTGGAGTGTTTATTAGCAAAGGCATTTTGCACATATGTATCTAAGTGGATCAAGGGGTCCAAAGTACAGCGGCCCTTGCGAAAGCCATATTGGCTAGGACAAAGACTACTGTGAGTCTCCAAATACCATATCAGACGTCTATTCACCAATCGTTCCATCACTTTGTAGACTACACTGGGCAGAGGAATGTGATGTAACGACATCATCAGAGAAGAGCTTAAGAAAGCAACATCCGAGATACAGAATGCACGGAAAGGGGAAACATATACAGTGAACTGCATACCACCTGTGCAAATAAATACGAGCTGCAGCATAATTCAGTAGAGAACGAGCAAGGACTTGTTGAAACGGTATACCAACGTGCACAAGAAGCGCAGTCTCATTAAAAGTTTCACCAGGAAAGGGATCAGAAGAATGCAACAGTACATATCCCGAAACAGGACGGATAACCCCTGAACGATCTTTAGGCTCTTGTAACCCGACGCATATGTGGGAAAATTGGTAGAGCAACACCTGGAGCTCTCCCCAATTACCCCTGAGGGCAGGAATTTTCTATTGTATATAAGTTGTTATTCACAAAGATAAACCATACCACGGGCGTGGATAGAACCCGCGATCAGAGAGTCTCAAAACTAAAGACCATCGGGTTAGCCACTGTCTGGAGTTTTGAGACTCTCTGATCTCGGGTTCTATCCCCGCCCGTGGTATGGTTTGTTTGCAATCGTGTCATTACGATTTCGCGAGTCACATAGATAAATAACGCAATACAATTTATGGGCTTGTAGGGTTAGGGAAGTGATTGTGTGGAGGCAACAGAAAACGAGTAAGCAGGGAAGAATCGGAATGTTCTGAAAGAAAAGATTGCTGTGAGGGTTGTGAAAAATAAAAAGGGGCATAAGGAGGCACACCGGTGTCAATCGAGGGTTTCGTCTCCGCAATATAGTGGGAGATAGCGCCAAGCTTTAAAGCGGTTTAGAAAGATACCAATACCATGACTTCAGAGAAGTGAGGTAGAGGACGTAGAGATCGGGGAGACTATGGAAGGAACCAAAGGGGTCTGAGAGGGGAGAAGAGAGGAGAAGAGACCTGAGGTTGAACAGGAGAGGAAGAGGGACTGGGGAAGAAGTCTGGGGGAAACAGGAGAAGGGACCACACGAGGGGGGGGGGGAAGGTCAACCTTTACCTTCTTGTGAGAGTTAGAAAGGGGGTGAGAACTAGGCACCGAAGCCGAGAAGCAGAACTGTTGGAGAACTGTAAGCACTGGAGGAATGCGAGGAGACCTGGGCTTAGGAGACAAGTTCAACTTCGCAGGTGAAAGGCGCAAAGAAGGCGCAGGTGTGCGAGGCCTCGCAGACTGAGAAACTACGTGGGCAGAAGATAAAGAAGTAGAGGTAGGAGGTGGTAGGGGTTTCAGAGGGTAAAACCACGAAAGAATTAGAGACGGGGGTGACCCCAGAAGACACGGCACCAGAGGAGCTGGTAGGCGGAGGTACCGCCAAGGTCTCCCAGCTACTCTAGAATAAGGAACACGAGGAAGATTTCCCTGAAGGCGGAGCTGAGAGACATCCATAACATATGTAAGACCTTTGCTCTCCTTAAGACAACGGATTTCTCGATCATTACGATAGACCTGACATCAGCGGGAATAAAGAAGAGCGAGTTTCGTTGCAATTAAGACAAGTGGGGAGAAAACTGCATGATGTATCGGCATGATCGGCGGCACCGCAGACCAGACACTCCGCCGTAGACCTGCAGTATTTAGCTGGATCTCCGAAGCGCCAACAATTTCCACACTGTAGGGGCGTAAAGACCACTCTACGGACCCCTAGGTGATGTCCTGCTATATAAACAGAGGACGGGAGTTCACGACACTTATATTGGAATTATAGCTTCCATGGCAATGCAGCATTTATGGAAATGCAGCTTTTATCAAAAATGCAGCTTATATTAAAATGCAGCTTTTATAAAATGCAGCATTTATGGAAATGCCAGCACATTTATTGGTGAAATAAATGCTGTTAATGTAGCCGACTGAGATAATTAATGTTCAGGTGAAATAATTAGCAATTATATAATTAAAGATTATTCATTATTTAAACAATCAAAATATTATCATCACAATTATTTAACAGAAAAATTACTTAATATATCAGTACCTGAATTTTAAAGAACGTATTTTTTATTATTAACACCTCGGCCGCTGCTCACCGAGGCAGGGGGACCCGAAAACGAAGTAGCACTTTCATCATCACTCACTCCATCACTGTCTTGCCAGAGTGCAGACACTGTAAATCCCACCTCCAGTACTCATGTCCTACTAACCTGTTTCCCACAATCTCTTGGGACAAATAGTGGATAGCGGTATAGTGGATGGTGGCATAGAGGATATTAGAATAGTGGATAGAGGCATAGTGGGTAGTGTCATAGTGGATAGTGGTATAGTAGATAACGGCATAATTGTGGATGGTGGCTTAGAAGAAGATGGAGAGAAGTTCATCACTTATAATAGTCATAATCACTACAATAATCATTACTATGATTAAGAACATTATAATCAGCACTCCCATAATCATTATCATAATCGCCAGCATTTCCATAATCACAACTGTATAATCACTCATGTAACCATTACTATAATCACTACTGTAATTACTATAACCATTTCTATAATCATCACTACTGTAATCATTACCATAATCATCATTTCTGTAATCACTATAATCACTACTGTTATCACTACCATATTTTCTCATAAATAAAGATAAACCAATCTTAACATTCTTCACTTTTTTTATAAATAATCACTTGAACAATTTTTTTTATCTTCAATGTAACACTTGCTAGTAATCTATAAATTAACTTCAATATATTAATCAGTGCCTCATTATATTCACTACAATAATCAATACTATCTTCATTTTTTTCGCTACAATACTCAGTACTATCCTCATTAATTTCAGTACACTAGTTGTGCAAGAATGGTATATAATACCGACAAGATGAAATTAAGACACATGTGCAACATCTGGATATCTTTATTGTAGACGTTTCGCCATCCAGTGGCTTTATCAATACAAATTCTAGGACATAACTTGAAGACAGTAGGACTATATACAGAAGATGAGGTAATCAGTAGGTGCTCTTCGCACCTACTCCAAGGTTGAGGGACTGATTACCTCATCTTCTGTATATAGTCCTACTGTCTTCAAGTTATGTCCTGGAATTTGTATTGATAAAGCCACTGGATGGCGATACGTCTACAATAAAGATACCCAGATGTTGCACATGTGTCTTAATTTCAGTACATTAGTTATAATTTATTCACGATCGTTTTCACTGCCCTGTTCTTAACAACTTTCTATTATAAACAAAGCAGCCGTCGAACTTAAAATATCTAATAGCAAGATCAAATAGATCGTGTTCACTATATAATGTGATATTGTTAAATTATATTAAACGGTTAGCGCTTCTGTTAGAATATATATCCCAGTGGTGTTAACAAGCTAAGCTGACCTTCAGAAAAAAATAATATAGTCGTCAGGGTTGGCTTTGGAGGTAAAGTTATTCAGCAATTGTGGCGAGGAAAGGAAAACTGCTTGGGTGTGGAAGTTATGGCTAGGTTGCTATGGTAAACTGGAACGGGAAACCCGCATCTCTGAAGAAAGCAAAATGAAAAATCTACTTAAGATGTTTTAAGTAAGAGGTAGTGATTCTCAGTGCGTTGCAGGGAGCTAGTGGAGCCTCCTTCCTTTATGGGATGAAGACTGTTGGTCCAGCAATGCTCCTCTCTTGCAGAGGCAGTCGCCGTCTGTGTGGCATTATGGCACACGACTCCTTTGATCTCCTCGTAGATCTTGAAATTGGGGACAAATTACGACAGATTCATACCACAGTTTATATACACAACGACCTTAAAGACGACAACGTGATGGTGGAAGGATCATCTGAAAGACCAGTGGTGAGGGTCATTGACTATAGCTTGAGATGCTTAACTGGAAAATCCTCAACCAGCTGCCAAGCTTCCGTGCTTCACATGTCTTTTCCTACAGTTATCTAGGAGATGCATCTATGAAATGTTATCTCCGCGTTATGATAAATTGACAATTTTTTCAGCGAAGCCATGAATGCCAACCCACTCAGACACCCGGTACTGAATATAATGATAAAGATAATAAAACATTAAACTACATCTTCACCTCAATGATATGAACAACGTCAATGCAGTTTAGAGGATAAATTCCCCAAAGCGTATACGCCGTTCCACACGTGGATCCTTTAGGAAGAGAAAACTCGATCCCTCACCTGACTGTAATTAGAAACGTAAGCGCAGTCCCACAACAGAGTGCGCTTAAAAATGTACTGGCAGATGCTGTTTTACACCGAGGCGTCTTAAAAATGGGCAAACTGAAACACTCAATGGCGTTCAAAGCCTTTGTTGCCATTTCACATGCAGGTGCTATAACACGCGTTAACGTAAATCATCTCAACCTGGCACCTGCCGTCTACATATGTATTAAATTGGTCTCACTTTGAAGCGTCGGTACCAACTCAAGAATTATCTTCAGTCGTGAACTTTTAAGAGTCAATGACCGAAAAGTATATTTTATTTAATTTTACACATCATTTTGAAAGATTTATATAAAAGAAGGAAATTTAGTATTAACAATGAAGCAAGGTGAGATAGAGGGGTTCGGACAAAAAAAAAAAAACGGACACTATAGACAATAAGATTGGAGAAAAGCCGAAGAAAGTGAATTGAAGATTAAGATAATAATGGTGAGTGAGTGTGGCATCGCTTGCTAAGTCATTACGGTTGTGCTGCTAATAACAGTGATTAGTTATTATACTCATTTGCTTATCAATAAAATTATCATTTGTTTAATCAAAGATGTTTATTGTAGTAAGTTATATTAACAGAAATAATGATAGTAGTTACAACTGAAGTGATGTAATTATCATTACACTCTCCCATACCCCCAGTGAGAGCGACTTTATGACCCCTGTCGGCCATGACTAATAGGAAGGAGCCGATCCAGGCCCGGGGTGCCTGGTTACTGTTGCTGCCTCTGGTCCTGATACTGTTGTCTTTGCGGGGAACGGGGAGAGCCCTGTGCCCGTCACACAAGGTTTCCAGGATTGCAGCCTTGATGTGTCTTCTGCCAAAAAGGTTGGCTTTTATCCTTGCTCTACTCGGATGTTCTTGAAGTTCATTTGTTTGAGTAGTGGACGGAGACCAACAAGTGTCGAGGACCTGTAATGACCTTGGCTAATTTCGTAGAGCACTATTTCACTCGTGCTTAATGGATAAAGGTCTTTGCTGACGGGTTAGTGAAAGAGGGCAGTGTTGTTTTTGCTGGGATCGCAGATGAGGATTCTTACAGTACACAACTTAGAAAATTCTCTGTATTCACCTAGGAACACTACGTAATCCTCGCATTTCTTGTCCTGTATGTTCCTTAATTTATATTCGGTTTACGGTGTATTTAGAGTTCCAATTTACTCTGTCTCCCTTGAAGCATGCTTCAGTCCACCCTGTGATCCAAAAGATTTACAAGTGGTTAGGTCGGCTCCGTGAGCCACGATGCCAAGACAAAGGCAGCTGGAACGAGCCTTCTGTATATTGGACTTTTGCGTACAATGATTTGATGGTCCAAATCGTTAGATGTACTTAGAAACTAGCTGATACAGTGGTCCCCACAGTCTAGCGGCAGAACGTGTGTTTGGTACTTCATGATGAGACGACGCTATTGACTGAAGACTAGGCATACACCTCTCAGCCATAGCCACTTGTTCACAGGTGCTCCTGTTATCCTCTGTGTAGCATGTGAGATGCAGACTACTGAGGAATGTATTTTAAAAGAGCCCACAACATAGTGCTTTTCCCCCTTTATCATAATTTTATCATTACCACGGTGATTGTTGTTCGTCGTTGTGAAGTCGAGCTACATCGCCCATTTGCCCCCAAACTCGCCGAGCGGCAAAAAATTCTACATTAAAACTAACTGAGCTTATAGAGGTGAAAACGGAAAATTTGGTTTCTTGCAAACCATTGCGAAGTTTACCTTGTTAAAACTGAAATCTTGCAACTTTCATTTTTTATTTTTTTTAACAACGATATAAGGTTTCTAAACTGAGTCGTGAACACTGAACGTTCATTTTGGGTGAGCACAAACAATTTGATTAGTACCATCACTGGACTCTTATTGTGAAGGCTCTCGTTATCCACTTTACTGTTTTCCTGACCTTTCATATATTTCTTGTGCTTGTTTTGACTTTTCCATTCTGTTTAGTCGTTTGAATATTATTGTTCATTTTCCACTGGAAGTTTTTTTTAAGTATCTTAATCAAGTCTATACAGTCTCCACAATAATACCATAAATACGATTCAAAAGAGTGTGGCAAGGTATGGAGGTCGTGTAGTCTTAGTAATGGAGAGAGTATTCTTTCCAGGTTTGAAATTCTGCCGTATATTAATAGCCCCTTCAAGGCAGTCGAGGGCCGCGGGTAACTGCAGTAGGCCTACAGCACTATACAAATTGCAGTTTTGCGTAGCTAATGCAGCATTGTATGTGAGTGGTTGTGTGGTTATGTAGCTGGGGTCGAGTTTCGGCTCTCTTGGTCCCATCTTTTTAACTTGTTATGGGGGATCACAGAGATCTATGGAACGTGAGGTAATCATTTTGAACTATGTCGAGGCTAACTCCAGTTCCTTGTATCAAGAGCCCTTCCCTATGACTTCCGAAATGGCATGAATGTTTAATTCTAATTCATTACTAAATAAGTGTTTATTGCCCAAACACTGCAATAGGGTCCTGAAATTCGTCCCAATAAAATAATAAACACAATAAACACAGATAAACACAGTTAATAAACATATAAAGTAGACCATGACGCCAGTAAATCTATAACTAAGATAATATGTAAATAAAAGTTATTTATTGATGGAAATTAAAGAAGAAATTGAGACACTCTTAACAATGTTTTGTACTGACTTAAAGAATATGATAATACAAAATCTCATGAACAGTCTGTGAACTTCTCTGGGCGAGCAGCGGAGTCAGTGTCAACTCAAGAGGATAATAGAATAGTTGCTAGTGGTTAGTGGCACAGTGGTTAGTATCATAGTACCTGTTGGCACAGTAGCTAGTGGCTTAGTGGCTAGTGTCATAGTGGCTAGTAGCAGTGGATAGTGACACGGTGGTTAGTAGCATCGTGGTTCGTCGCTAGTCGCACAGTCCCTAGTGGCAAAGTGGCTAGTGGATAATAGCATAGTCACACGATGGAGATTCTACGAACCACATTTAGAGTATTGGCATCAATATATTATGATTATTTTTATTAATATAGTTATATCTATCAGTATTGTTATAACATTATTGCTATTATTATTGTTGGCATTTTAATTACTTTTATATTTCTAGTCTGAGTGTACAGTACCTAGGGAACACAGATACAATAATGTACAATCCTAGGAAAGGGTGTTTAAGCCCAATTATGTGGAGTATCGAATAATTTTCCTTGGGTTCTAGGGAGAAGGAGAGGAACCATACCGCTAAGAAATACATGGAATGAGGTGATAGAGTATTGCACGGTTAATTATTTTCTTGATATTATTTGATGAAAATACTGAATCGATAAACATGTCTGAACAGTTTAGTTTAGAATTAATTTCAAGTTAAACCGTAAAATTTTTTTTTTCGAGTTAATTATGCTGTTGACTAAATTAACTTACTGAGGAATACAATTCTTGGTCTGCGAATTACCAATATTAATATATTACACTCGGACTAGTGCATGCAGTACAAGAGAAGAAACACTAATCACTAGCCTGGTGCCACAATTTTGCTGCAAATGTGTTTACTAGGCGCCAAAGTTATGGTCTAGTCCGATTGTGTGTTGTTAGGACTCCATACTTGTCTCAAAGTTTGTAGGTTCCAGTCTCCACTGCCCAGAAATATATATACATACATATATATATATATATATATATATATATATATATATATATATATAATATAATGACATTGTGACTAACCAAGGATTCGAATCCATGCTGCTTTGGCACAGGGCCACGCAATCCTACAAGAACTAAGCACCCAGTCTTGCTCTAAGTTGACTGTTGTAATAGTCAATACATCTTTTAGGTATTGTACTTATCATGGAGAGTGATTTCTTAAGCAGTGAGTAACCTGTCTATCTTTCCAGCTTGGATGACAGAGAGGGTCACCTGCCAATCAACGAGTTGAACTGATGGAGATGGACTAACGTCCTGAGACTTCCCCTTTTTGGATTTAATTACCTGTGCCCCTGTATAAAATTGCAGGACGTAACCCCTCATCATTGCAGCGGTAAAGAACCTGCTTTCCTGTCATCGGGCTAGAATACTCACGGCTATACTGTGAAGAACTAGCCAGTGGGTTGTAACCAACACCTGCGGACCCCCCCCCATCATCGGCAACTGCTACGATTTCAACAAGCAGTGTCACCAACACCAGACACCCAAGTTTTATATTAGCGTTGAATTCAGTTATTTATATTTTTCATTTTTCATTTTCTTTAATGTAGGATTAATATTTCATATTTAAGTGTTTTATATTTTATATTTTCTATATAATAAAGTGTTTATGTTTATTATTTCTTTTTCTATTCATTAATTTTCCTGAGGAGGAGCTAGCCTTGGTAATACTGTGTGAAGTTATTACAGGGCTGAGTAAGCCTTCACAAGTGGCGACCTTGCCAGGATCAACTCGACTGAATCAAGATTCAACTCCATCTCGAATCTACCATTGGAACTTCAACGCCGCATACCACAGACAGTTACCACCTGCCATGAGTAATCATTATCTATGGTAGGACTACAGTACAGGTATTTAACAGATTTGGTGATTGTTATGGTCTCTATTGTAAGTCAAGTCAAGGCAGGAATACTAGTTAATTCTGCCATCTATTTTTGTGTGAGCTTGAAACACTTTGGAGGATTAGACTCTAGGGACCCGAGATTTTCCAGTGACAATTTGTTTCATTTGAGCTCTTTATTATATCAAGGGAACTGTCAAAGGACACTCTTGATTTGTTGGGGGGAAGATTGGATGGTCAAGTGAACCCCCATTCTACTTACTGTTTTGCTCGGAGCCGGCAAGAACCCTTCGTTTTAATTAATACATATTGTTTAATTGAAGCAGGGATTCAAAACCTCTGGTTTATTTACAGTTTGAGCGGAGAGGAATTGAACCCTCCGTTTTCTTTAATACCCGTTTCATTTCCCCTGATAGTTTAAGTTATTCTTGCAAGCATGGAGGAATACCAGTTTTGGATGAAAGCTGGAAGTAAGTTGGGAATAACAGGGAAATTTTAAAATCTTTCATTATTGCTAAGATCCAGGAAAGACTTGAAAGAGAGAGAATTGAGAGAGAAGAGAGACACAAAGGGAAAGAGAAGAAGAAAAGGAGAGAGAGAGAATCGAAAGAGAAGAGAAAAAGGAGAGAGAGAGAATCGAAAGAGAAGAGAAAAAGGAGAAAGAGAGAAATTGAGAGAGAAATCCAAGAAAGACAGAAAGAGAGAGAGAATACAAAAAGGAGCGTGATAGATTGATCGTGAAGAAAGAGCTAGAGAACGTGAGGAACAGGCTAAAATACGTGAGGAACAGGCTAAAATACATGAGGAACAGGCTAAAATACGTGAGGAACAGGCTAAAACAAAAGAACTTGAAGAAAGAGCAAAGGATAGAGAAGTTGAGGAAAAAGCTGGAGAACTTGAGTTAATAGAGAAAGAAAAGGATCGCGTGCTCGGAAAATCTCGCCTTGAATTAGAGAATAAAAAGTTAACTTTTACACAACAACAATTAGAGGAAGGAGTAATGGAACAACGTTCAGTCAGTGCACATATTCCAACACCTAATTTACCTCCCTTCACAGAGGGGGAAGACATAACTTCATACATTATCAGGTTTGAAAATACCGCTACCCTCTGTGAATGGCCTGCTGACACCTGGGCTACCAGGTTAGGAATGTTATTTTCTGGTACAGCCTTGAATATCTATGCAACTTTGTCGCAGGATATCATATGAAATTATAACCTACTGAAGAAGGCAACCCTTAAAGCATATCAAAAAACCACAAATTCTTACAGGAAAGATTTCAGGTATGCCACCTTACAGCCTGGCCAGAACTTTCAGCAGTTACAGGTAACTCTCGTTTGTTCGACTTTTGGATAGAGAGTTCAGGAATTGATCACAGTTATGAATCTCTTAGAGACTTCAGGGTTTGCTGACCATTTTCCTGACAGCTCTTCCTCACCAGATACGAACATTCATCAGAGAACGTAACCTGATTAAAGCTGGGGAAGTTGCTGAGGCTGCTGACCTGTATGCTGGGGCTCAAAAATTCCTATAAAGACCTAAAGGGATCGAACCCTAAGGGCAAGGGTTCATCAACCTTAAGAAATCAAAGCCTCTAATGGAAAGTAAAATGACTTCTTTTATTCCTTTTTGTCATTTGTGTGATGTAAGGGACATAAACGTCCAGATTGTCTTCTAAAAGGGTCCAAAAAAGTTGGAAGATGTTTAAAAGACTGTAATGACCAAGCACCCTTCTGTTCAGGAACAGTTAATGGACTTAATGTATCTACCATTTTACGAGACACTGGATGCACATGTATAGTCATTTCTGATAAGCTGTTCCCTAACCTTAAAGAAACTCATTCCTCTGCTATACTTTCAGACTACTTGGGCCGTACGGACACTTTTTCCTACCATCAGTTGTTACATTAGGTTTAAATGGTTCACGGGTTGGTCTGAAGCCGTACTAGTCCCCTCACTTCTTGCTCCGTACTAATGGGCAATGAAAAAAGGTGCCATTCTTCCTTCTGAGTTTGACCTTTCATAAACAAAGATGGACATAGGTGTTTCAGATCCTCTTTCTGTAATCAGTGAAGCCCCTCGAAAGTTCAGATGAGACAATGTCTCGTGAGATTCATGTGGGATTAAAAACCAGTGATGTACTCTCGAAAGCGAGGTAGTAGCACCCCGGGTTCACTTATTAGATGAATTTGAATATATCACCTCCGATACTATAAATGTCTTGACAGGGCTCAGACCAAACCCCAGGCTTCTCCTTCTGTCCATCCTTTGATTTTCCCTGACTTTAAGCCTTTAGACATATCGAAGGACTCCTTGTCAATTTAAACCAACGAAATTTTGCCCTTCTCTTCAGAATTGCCATAATGCCGCTAAACAAAATCAAGTTATCCAAAGGAAAAACTTTTCATATAAATTTGAATATATAAAAGGTATCTTGTACAAGTCAGTTTTCCCAAATTTAAAAATTCAGATGAGACAGACTATTCCTCTTAGTTGTTCCAAGTCAATGCAGGGGAAAATGTTCTTAAAATTGCTCATGCCCTTTGCCAGTGGCCGGGCATTTTCTCGCATCGTAAAACTTAAATAAAATTAGGGAAACCTATTTTTGGCCAAAAATGTCCTCAGATATCACTATCTATTTTGATCGTGTAAAGTTTGCCAACTGTCATCCTCCCGGGGTACCAGGCGAGTACCTATGGTCAAAATGCCAGTCTTTACGGTACCTTTTGAAAGAGTAGCTATTGACTTCGTTGGTCCTTTATCTCCACTTTCATCTGGGGGACATAGATATATATTAACATTAGTTGTTATGCTTCGAGTTTCCCTGAACCCAAATACCCTTAAAGCCCATAACCACTACAGAGGTGGCTGAAGCCCTTTTGTCCATCTTCTCCAGAGTGGGCATCCCTAGAGAAATTTTGTTGACCGTGGGACACAATTCACATCTGACTTAATGCAACATCTATACCAACTTCTGGGAGTGAAGCCTCTCTTCACCACACCCTATCATCCCAGCTGTAATGTGAGGATTGAGCGCGAGCATTCGATTCTCAAGTCCATTTTAAGGAAACTTTGCTCCCTTAATCCTAAGGAGTGGGATCGTTACCTACCCTGTGCTTCGTTTGCCATGAGGGAAGTTCCCAGTGACTCTTTGGGGTTTTCACCTTTTGAACTTCTCTATGGTAGACAGGCCAGAGGCCCATTGTCCATCCTTCATGACTTATGGATTAATGAGGAGGTGAGTGCTAAGGTTCAGTCTTCTTACCAGTTTCTCCTTGACCTTAGATCCAAACTTGAGGAGACCTCTGACATAGTTTCGAAAAACCTAAGCTTGTCAATGGACGAGTACAAAACCTATTTTGATTCCAAAAGTCAGAGGAGAAGTTTTAAAGTAGGGGATGAAGTTCTTGTACTTTTGCCTATCAAGTCAAATAAATTATTAGTAGCATGGGAAGGTCCATATAAAGTATTAAAAATTTGTGGGAAAGTTGACTACCTCATACGTAATGACATCCTTAAGAAATATTACCGAAGAAATTCGGTTAACTGCCTTAATAACTTTGATTTAGTTTTTCCACACAAACTTGATACGACAACTGAAGAATGTAAGGTGTGGAAAATTGACACCTCTAACTTAGACTATGATGAAGAACTACATGACTTGGTGACTCTTGACCACTCGGACGCAACCAACATTAATATTAATGAATCTTTGGATTACCATAAGAGACATGAACTACTTCAATGTGTGAGTAACTTTTCAGACGTCTTTACTGATAAATTTCCCGGTGTTACCTCCACGGTAGTCCTAAGATTGACCCTTTAAAGACGGACAATCCTATCAACGAAAATTATACCAGTTCCAAATTCACCTTAGGGGTGGGATTTGAACGAGAGGAAGACAAATTATTAAAACTAAAGATCATTGAACCTTCAGTATCTTCATATTGTTCACCAGTAGTCAATTTTAAGAAGGAGGATAATTCATTTTAGACTTGCTATTGACTTCCCGAGGCCTTAATGCTATAAACTCGGTGGGATGCTGAGCCTATGCCCTTAATAGATAGCGATCTACACAAATTTTATGACTCTTCTTCTTTTCAGAGATTGACATTGGCAGGCATAATCATCAAGTAATGTTAGATCCTCCTTCTAAGCAGTTACAACCGCTTTTCCTACACACCAAGGACTGATGCAATATAGAACTATGCCCTTCGGTTTGGTAACTGCCTGTGTACCTACGTGAGACTGATGAGAAAGGTCTTTGGGGAATATTTTCAAATGTTTCAGTATAAATTTTTATAACATTTACGTAATGACATCCACGTGGGGCGAACATATCCAAACATTAACAAACCGTTTTGCGTAGGTTACGCTCACATTGCCTCACTGCCAAGCCGAAGAAATGCTCCTGGGTATAACAAGATTAGATATTTGGACTGATACTTTCTAATAACTCTCTGCAGCCTCTTCCCAGTAAGATCAAAGCTTTATTAGAATTTAAATTCCCCAAAACTAGAAGCTCATGCGTAGCTTTCTTTGTTCTGTAAATTTTTATGCACGGTTTATCCCGAACCTTACTGATCTTACAGTCATCTTATCCGGCTTCCTTAAAAAGTCTGTGAAGGAAAACCCCTTGAACTTTCCGACGTAGCTCGGGAAAAGTTTAATGAGATTAAAAGTATCTTTTCGAAAGACCCTATACTTAAAATTCCAGATATTAATAAAACATTTTGTTTAAGAACTGATGCCTCCAATACTGGCTTAGGTGTGGTGCTACAATACCATGATGGTACTCCCTTCCCTGTATGCTTCCTAAACCGGAGACTCCTTCCTGCAGAAACTAGTACTCCACCATAGAAAAGGAATGTTTGGCCCTTGTGTGGGGTTTTCTCCAACTTAAATTTTATTGCTGGGAAAAGATTTCATTTTAGAAATGGACCACAAACCTTTGATATACCTAGAAACTGTTAAGGGAACCAACAGTCGCCTCTTGAGGTGGACATTGGCACTCCAGGCTTTTAAGTTCCATATTGTGAATATCAATGGTTCATCCAATTATTTCTCTGACTGGTTAAGTCGTGACAGTCAGTAGAAGATTTCTTGCCTTACGTGACTTCCATATGTTAGAACTTTTTCCTCACCTATTCTTCTTATACTTCTTGACTATAAGTCTTGGTATGGGGGAGTGTGAGGGGAAAAGTTTTAATAGATAGGAGTAGCGAGGGAGTATATTAGTAACAATAGTTTCATTGCTGGCTACTTGTTAAGGTAGGGTAAGTCAAGCTCCCGCTATTCCTGCCTTTTTTCCCCCCACCCCGAAAGTGATAGTTTGACTGCCGGCTGCTTGTTAAGGTAGGGTCAGTCTACTCCTTTCTATCCCTTCCCCTCCTTCTTTCCCCCCCCCCAAAAGGGGACGTGTGGGGGGTCCGGTCCAAACAGTAATCACTAGACTCACAGCTCCCAGCACTACTGTAAGTACATGCCTGCCTTGTATTCAGTGGATTTATTGGGTTGAAAAGCTTCACTTTTGACCAATAATAAACTTAGTCCTTTCAGTCTTGCTCTAAGTTGACTGTTGTAATAGTCACCACATCTTTTATGTATTGTACTTATCATGGAGAGTGATTTCTTAAGCAGTGGGTAACCTGTCTATCTTTCCAGCTTGGATGACAGAGAGGGTTACCTGCCAATCAACGAGTAGAACTGATGGAGATGGACTAACGTCCTTAGACTTCCCCTTTTTGGATTTAATTACCTGTGCCCCTGTATGAAATTGCAGGACGTAACCCCTCATCATTGCAGCGGTAAAGAACCTGCTTTTCTGTCATCGGGATAGAATACTCAAGAACTAGCCAGTGGGTTGTAACCAACACCTGCGACCCCCCCCCTCCCATCATCAGCAACGGCTACGATTTCAACAAGCAGTGTCACCAACACCAGACACCCAAGTTTTATATTAGCGTTGAATTCAGTTATCATTTATATTTTTCATTTTTCATTTTCTTTAATGTAGGATTAATATTTCATATTTAAGTGTTTTATATTTTATATTTTCTATATAATAAAGTGTTTATGTTTGTCTGTTATTATTTCTTTTTCTATTCATTAATTTTCCTGAGGAGGAGCCAGCCATGGTAACACTCCCCCTCCAAGAAACGGGTCTAACACCTACAGAGACACATCCACCGATGGCACCATTATCGCGGGCTTTAATCCAAACTTCTCCCCCGACATTAACGTTGGTTTGACAAGACCATTAAATCATGTTTAGGTGATTCGTTCAACGTACGTTCTTACTTTACTTTTAAAAAACACTGGCCGACCCCTTAAAGCGAGGCGCCAGAATTGTTTTACAAACATACCCCAACCCCCCCCTTTCCCGCCTTTATGGTTATATGCTCTCAGTCCCCCTTGATCCCCCCCGGTGGGGTTGCCATTCTTGTCAAATCCAAAAAAAAAATATAAATTTCTCCCAAATCCCTTTTTTTTCACAAACTGTTTTGAGGCCAGATTACACACCCACCTTGGCCCTTAATTTTTTTTCACCACCTATGCTCGCCCAAACACTTTTCTAAAAATAACGATCTTTCCTTAGTCTTAAATACACCCAAAATTTCTTTCTTCTGATATGAATGCCAAACCACCCCCTTTCATCACCCAGTAACAACAACTTGGGTCACCAATTACTCAAATTCACAAACCATTAAAAAGCTGTTTACCTCAGCTCAGCTTCAACACCTTCACAAAAACTCCAGGCCAACAAACCCCATTCATTTGGCAAACCCAGTCAGCTCTCTATTTCAACACTACAATCCAACCCCCGGCCCATTACAGGCCTGTTCACATCCCAGTCTTTACCAAACTCCCCAAAAACCCATCCCGTTCCCCGGGCCCCCCCTTCCTTCTCCACAAGACGCTGACTGGGATTTTCAAAAAAACAGACAATACAAAAACCCCACCTATGACTACAAACAACCCCAACCCCAAAACCACTCTGACATGACACTCAACTTACTCCTCCAGGGGCACCTTACAACAAAACAGCCAACTCGCAATACCAAAAAAACCCCCACTCGTTATTCCTTCAAAACCTCAATCAAAACGAGGGGGAAAAATAATTATCTGCTTCCACAACCGCTTCCTCTCAACACACACGTTTTAAACAAGTCCGATTAGATCTCACTTACCTTAGAAACATTCTAACAGCCAGACCAAACCACAACAATCACTGGTACAACTCATACAAAAGCAGCAAACAGGTATTAAAAACACCAAAGCTTTCTGGAAATTTTAAAAAAAAAAATCAGAGGGGCCAAATCCCCCCAAAAAATTTCAAAACCATCCCCACAACAACAACACATCCCCCGGACCCGCGGGGCTGCTATAACACTTCAAACACATCGGGGAAAAAATTTTACCTCACCCCCCCACCAACGCTATTAAAACACATTCGAACATAGAACATGGAACACTGAAACCCCCACAAAAAGAAACAACCCAGTGCCACACCCTTTGGACTCTTTCCCCCTCCTCCCCAAGAACTCGACACTTTTTTCCCAAACAGACTTTTAAAAAAACTCTCCCCCCAGACCCCTCCCCCCAAGGCTTCGGGTGCCCCCCTTGGCCTAAACCATATTATCCTAAAACCCCTTTGACCTTTCATTACGCCACACAAACCTCCTAAAGCCCCCCCTTCCCTCTTGGATTTTTCCCCTTCCCTCTTCAAAGCTGCTCTGCTACCTCCTTCCTAAAGCCAAAAAGATCACTCTGATCCTAGAAACTATCGCCCAACAGCCTCCTCGAAACTTTGGAAAAGCACTTCGAAAACTCTCAACTATTGCCTTCGCAGGTACCTGAAACACAACTCATTTTTTCTGAGGGCCGTTTGGCCCTTCAAAACTCAAGATCCAGGCCCAGGTGCCAAAACCATTCCAACTCATCCCATAAACACAAAAAAGAAACGGACAGCCTGGTTGCAAAAGACGTTGAAAAAGCTTTTGACCTTTTTGGGCAAAAAAGGGTAAAGTACAAACTCGGCACTAATTTTAAAACCTCCCCTTTTACTTCGAAAATTCTCTGAAACTTCCTGGACGGCCGTCCCCAGAGGTCAAACCCCAAGGTGTTACTCTGACTATTCACCAAATGCTGGAGTACCCCGGGGGGCTGCCCTCCCCCCTCCCCTCTAATTTTAACACAAACGACATTCCAACACCTGTATATCACAACCCCAACACTAGCCTATCAGAGGGA
Source organism: Cherax quadricarinatus (assembly GCF_026875155.1). Taxonomy (NCBI): domain Eukaryota; kingdom Metazoa; phylum Arthropoda; class Malacostraca; order Decapoda; family Parastacidae; genus Cherax; species Cherax quadricarinatus. Next base: position 27,674,212 of record NC_069455.1, on the reverse strand, counting down.
ATTACACAACTTATCACTAAAGCCAATGTAGATTATCACACACAAAAAACAAAAATTGGGGTCGACAGGATACCCCTCGGGGAATAAAAATGGGGGTCAAATCCAATGCAGCAAAATTCGCATTACATATTTTAACTTAGGAAACGTTTGATCTTCCATTACCCGTCGAGCTCGAACATGACCCCCGACTTACATCCCCACACAAAAATCTGTCACTGCCTTGCTTTAATTTCTTGACTACCTTCTTCGTTTACACGGCCCACATTTCACTAAAGGCATCAATAGGCCCCTTGCGGGCCTCTAAAAGCTGCAAAAATGCCTCCCAACGCACAAAAATTACACCTTAAAATCTTAAATGTCCTCTAATAAATTCTCTCCTTACCCTCTCTTTTGCAGCTAAAACAAACTTAGGTTAAATGCAGCGTGTCCAAAACAAGGGCCCCTGCGCTGGGTGCTTGATGTCAGATGGGGGAGGACTTCGCCACAAGCGAGTCTCTCCATGCCCAATTAGACATCCCGCGCTAAATCGTACGGAAGACGCTCAGTGAAGTAGATAAATTGAAAACCCCCGTCATGACTACTGGATCTCTCTCCTTGACGAAGACAATCTCAGACCCCCAAAACCAACACCCCCTTTTTCTACCCCTTGAAAGTTTCCTGTCCTAACCCCTGCTTCAAATAACTTGGGTTCTCTGCACGTTCTCTGATTCTCCCCACGTTCGCCTAGTTTTTGGGTTAAGACTGGCTCAGTTTACACTCCTTCTAGCGCTAACTTCCCCTTCCCCCGTCCTCCCCCGGTCCCCCCCACCGTAACCCAAAACGAAGAGCCTGAATTTCTGTATCATTGTCTGCCCACGATCCCCCTTAGCTGGGGGTTTTAAGCCCTGGTTATTTTCAAACTAAGAACATCCTCTCCAGAGCTATTCTTCGTCTGCCCCGTTTCCCCGCTCATAAAATTGGGATTTACCTGAACTTGTTCTTCGTTCGTTCGTTCACTTTAAACCACGCCCCAAACTGGAAAGTTTAACATGGGTGTCCCGCCGTACCCCTAAAGTATGTATCAACGAGGGTTTGGGAACTCACTCTTTTAAGAAAAACACTGGGTACTCCCGTGCCCATGAAAAAGTGTATCAACGAAGGATTGGGAAATCTCCCTCTTTACCTGCCTTCCCGACTCACCATCACAAGTTTCATAGAGAGAACAGGGGGGAACGTGAGCGAGTTTTAAGAAGATAAATTCTTTACCAATTTTTTTTTCCTTTTGAATTCAAGTTTGCTCTTCTTAAGGGGTTGGCTTAAATTTTTAATAGAAATTTTTTCCGCTAATGTGGTAAGTAACTTCATATATTTTAAGTTCACAGAAAGGTTTAATATGACCCCCGATTTTAACTGCCTGTCTGATGAAGGCTAAAAAATTTTTTTTTTAAGGCTTTTCCCCAAAAAGTTTTAAAAAAATGGCACGAATTTAAATATGCATGGCATATTTGATAGGAGTGAATGGAAACAAAGGTTTTTAATACTTGACTGCGTTGGAGGGAGCAAAGTAAATTTAGAAGGTTCAGGGAAAAACCCGGGAGGCCGGACTTGGTCCTGGAGATGGGAAAAGTACAGTGTCTGCACCGGAAGGAGAGGTGTTAATGTTGCGTTTTATAACTGAAAGTAAAAACCCCCTCTAGCAAGACAGTGATGGAGTGATGATGATGAAAGTTTTTCTTTTTTGGGGCCCCCTGCCCTTGGGGGGAAACGGGGCCGGGTGGTTAATAAAAAAATAATTAATAGCTAATATAAAAAGCATAAAAACTCAGGTGAAATACACCCTTGTAGTGTATCACTTGGAAATTTTGTAATATATTGAAAATTACTCTAACACTTTTTCCCCTACAACATTAATTTAGGCATCATTGAAAATGGTGTGCAGGGCAAAAGGAGACTTACTTTCCCCGTTTAGTCAATGGGGTTCCAAAGCTTATAAAACTTTAAACCCGTACTTATAAAATTTTGAGCCAAAAACCTACAATACATTGTGAAACACAAACTCTCAAAATTTTAGGAACACAATATCTACTACGCGTAGAACCAATGTTGTACTGTTACGAAAGATGCATGAATTCCCGTCTCTTGTAGGCAAAAAGAGATAGAGTCCTATGGGGTTCGAGCAGTAAATGCCCTTTGAAAAGAATTGGCAGTGCTGCCTATCCTCCCCCGTCTCCCCCCCCTGACTTCATGGCCCATACTAAACCGGTTTGCTAAGGGAGGGGGCTGGGGCCCTACTGACGAGAAACAAGAATATACAGGATCGTCAGGGAAATTTGGGTTTATCCCTTTTTTCAACAGGATCGCCCAAATTTAGGTACTTTTGTGTATCCCCCACACACACATCTCTTTATTTTGTTTAGTCTGTACGTTATCTAACCCAAAAAAAAATTTGTATTGGCTTTTTCCTTGAATTTATTATGCTTTTTATAAAATTTTTTGGATATCTTTTTAATTTCGAGAACTTTTGGGGATCATTTACGTTTTAATACAATGATTTTTTTTAAATGATGCTGGTTTTTTAATTGGGTGAGGTTATTTATTTGTGTTGTATATTTTATTTTTATACCCCCTTTTTTTAAATTAATTTTTTCCTTGCATGTTCTTG
>NC_069455.1:27644071-27666571 GCF_026875155.1 Cherax quadricarinatus | reverse complement strand
CCCTGCGGGGTACACACATTTCGACGCGTTTCCTTACACCTGTTATCCTGGGTGTTTGTCGACTGGTGTGGGTCGCATCCTGGGGGACAAGATTGAGGACCCCAATGCCATAAGTCAGTCTTCGATGACGCACTGACTTTCTTGTGTTATCCTGGATGGCTAACCCTCCGGGGTTAAAAGTTCGAACGAAATCTTATCTTATCTTATCCAAGGAGTCTTGCAACGATCCAGCACATTTGATACTTATGGTCACTGACGTTAATTCGTTATAAAGTTTTTAGAACGTGTTACAATAACACGAACTGAAAATGTGTAAAACTTAATAGAGAACACACGGAGACAAGATTTATTTAGCCCAACACTTCGTAAAATTTAAGTAGTGTAACTTCATATACCTGGAGAGGTTTCTGGGGGTCAACGCCCCCTCGACCAGGTCCATGACTAGGCCTCGTGGTGGATCAGGGCCTGAGCAATCAGGCTATTACTGCACCTAAACCGACGTACGAATCACAGATCGGCTGATCAGATACTGTCCAGTGCTTTCTGAAGACAGCCAGGAGTTTATTGGTAATCCCCCTTATGTATGCTAGGTGGCAGTTGAGCAGTCTTGGGCCCTGTCACTTATTGTGCTGTCTCTTAGTGTACTCGTGGCGCCCCTGCTTTTCATTGGGGAAATGTTGCATCTCCTGCCGAGTCTTTTGCTTTCATAGGGAGTGATTTTCGTGTGAAAGTTTGGTGCTAATCCCTCTAGGATTTTCAAAGTATATATTATCATGTATCTTACTCGCCTGCGTTATAGAGAATATAAATCAAGGGTCTTCAACCGTTCCCAGTAATTTAGAAGCTTTATCGTAATTCTGTGCGCCGTGAAGGTTCTCTGTACATTCGCCAGTCAGCAATTTCGCCAACCTTGAAAGGGGCAGGTAGTGTACAGCAGTATTCCAGGGTAGAGAGCACAAGCGATTCGAAGAGAATCATCATGGTCTTGGCGTCCCAAGTTTTGAAGGTTCTCATTATCCATCCTATCATTTTTTTCTAGCAGATGTAGTACATACGTTGATGAGATCTTTGAAAGTGAGATCCTCTGACATTATCACTCCCAGGTCCTTCACAATAATTTCTCGCTGTATTGTGTGCCTGGAATTTGTTTTATACTCTGATACAGTTTTAATTTCCTCGTTTTCCATATCGGATATAATTTAAATTTCTCTTGAATGATCTTCATAATGTTTTCTGCTGCCCATATAAAGATTTGGTTGCTGTCTGCACGGAGTTTGCAGTGTCATTGATGGATGACACTGTCATGGAAATTAGGGTGTCATCCACAAAGGAACACATGGTATTGTAGCTTACATTTCTGTCAGATATGAGGATGAGGAATAGGAGTGCATATTGTCGAACAGAGCTTTTCACTATAGCCACCTCAGACTTTTCTGTTTACTATTACTCTGTGTTGTTCACTAGCAGACACTTTTAGATCGTTATGATCTTCCACGCTAGTTAAATGTAAACTCTAGGAAAGGGTCATTTAACTAATGGCAAGTACAATTGTCCTCTGATAAATATTTTTCCTACCATTCCCAAATATGGTTTCAGTGCTAACTTCACAAAGCTTTTTTTTTGATTAGCTTCACTTACGTGAATCAAACGTTGGAAAAAAGGGGGGGTTTGTTACTTGACAGTGTATGTACCCATTTAACAGTTTTATTTTTGTGATGAATGGTTTGAAAAAACCAACAAGTTGAAGATTGAGACACTTATGCAGCATATGGAATCTTTATTCAGGGAAAAGTTTCGCCACACAGTGGCTTCATCAGTCCAATACAAAGAGGAAGGCGTAAGGAGAGGAGGAGAATGAGGTAATCAGTCCCTCAGCCTGGAGTCGATGTGTTCAGTCCATCAATCTTGTAGATTGATGGACTGAACACATCGACTCCAGGCTGAGGGACTGATTACCTCATTTTTCCCTCCTCCTTACGCCTTCCTCTTTGTATTGGACTGATGAAGCCACTGTGTGGCGAAACGTTTCCTGAATAAAGATTCCCATATGCTGCATAAGTGTCTCATCTTCAGTTTTATTTTTGTAATTAATATGGTATTTTTTTCCATTAAGTGGCACGAGTGCATTTTCCTTAAAGCTTCAATCTTATTGGGTAATGCATGTTATGAAAAGAATATGATATGATATGGCTTTAGGTTGACAGGTTTAAATTTTCTAATTTATTAAGAGTTCTTTAACTTGGTATTGCTGGCTTCGGTAGGATAACTAAACAATGTTTCTCTTAGATACCAAACGTTTTAGTGTTTAGCATGTTCTACACAGATGAAACCTTACTTAGACTTTTGCTCGTGTGAGTTTTGCTTACCAGTTTCATAAAATAAAATATTTTCTGTAAAAAACTGGAGGTCATCCTTTCTGTTCTGCAATAAATCTTTTTAAAGCTGGTGCATCTTGCTTGGTGAAAGAAATGTGTTGATTTTGGGATGTGTAGAATCCAATTTATTTATTGAAGAAATGCAAAACTGGTTTTTATGTAATAATTTGCTACTATTACGAACACAGGTAGCAATTTAAGGCTTGTTGCAGAAGAATGCAACAGCACATAGCCCGAAATTGGAGGAATAACAGCTGAACGAATTTTGGGTTCTTGTAACCCGACACATACTGGGGAAAACTGGGAGAGCAACACCTGGAGTTCTCCCTGATTACTCCTGAGGTCACGAATATTTCACTGTAAATAAGTCATTATTCACAAAGACAGGTATGCCAACAAAAAGAAGCGATAAAATCTATGGGCTATTAGGGTCAGTGAAGTCAACGTGTGGAGGCAATGGAAAGCATGTAAGCAAGGAAGGATCAGAATGCTCTCAAGGAAAAGATTGCTGCGAGGGCCATGAAAAATAATATGGGGTAGAAGGTAGCCCGCCGGTGTCCGTCGAGGGTTTCGTCTCAGCATATAGTCGGAGATGGAGTGAAATGTCTCAGCGGATAAGGAAGATGCCGAATACCATGACTTCAGAGACAGGTAGAGGTAGAGCAAGTTGAGTTCAGGGAGACTATGGAGGGAATTGAAGAGGTCTGAGAGGGAAAGGGAGGATAAACCTAGAAGATGCGCATGCAGGGACAGAAGAGTCCTTTGGTGGAACAGGAGAGGAAGGAGGCTGGAAGGTAATGGGAGAAGAAGTCTGGGGAAGAACAGAAAAGGGGATCACACAAGGGAAGAGGTGAACCTCACCGTCGTGTGTGAGTTAGAAAGGGGGTGAGAACTAGGCACCGATGCCGAAAAGGAAAACTGTTAGGGAATTTTAAGCACCGTAGGAGTGCGATGAGACTTGGGCTTATGAGACAGGTTCAACTTCTCACGTGATAAGCACAAAGATGCAGGCGTGTGAGGCCTTGTAGACTTAGAAACTAGAAGGCGAGAAGTAGGAGGAGGAGTAGGTAAGGTGGTGGGGGTTTCAGAGAGTAAAACAGCGGAAGAATTAGAGACGGGGGTGACCCCGGAAGGCACAACACCGTAGGAGCTGGTAGGCGGGATGAACAAGAGGTTGGAGGTCTCCTAGCTACTCACTACTAAGGGACACAAGGAAGATTCCCCTAAAGGAGAAGCCAAGATACCGCCATAATAAGACCTTCGCTCTCCTTAAGACAACATATTTCTCGTTCATTAAGATAGACCTGACAACGGCGAGAAAAAGAAGGATGAGGTTCATTGCAATTGAGACAAGTGAGGGGAAGACTGCAAGATGTATTGGCATGATCTGCGGCACCGCAGACCAGGCACTCCATTGCAATCTGCAGTATTTAGCGGGGTGTCCAAAGCACAAGCATTTTGACACTGTTGGGAAGTAGGGACCACTTTACGGACCTCTAGGCGATGGCCAGCAATATTAAAGGAGGACAGGTGTTCACGGCATTCAAAGGTTAAGAGGGTGATGTTACTGGGAATGCGCCTCCAGCCGCGAGCAGGCAGGCCATATGTATCCAATTTGAGAATAGGAAGGTCCTAATTTCTCCAAAATAAACGTCACCGCAAGAAGAAAATCACTCTGTACAATGGTACGGGATAATAAAACCACCGTACTACTGTAAAATTGAGAGTAACGTGAGTGGATGTTATCAATGGAAGTAAGATGGGAAAGATCATAAGCTTGTTCTGCATTCTGAGCTGTAACGATGCTCGTACCACTTCGAAGAGCATGAAAGAATTTTTGGCCAACGTGTCATAAAGAGCTTTGCCAATGCTATGGTCAGAAAGATAATCAGTTGGAGATGTCGGCGGTAGGGAAGAGCATTTAGTTCACTGAGTACTTGTAGCATGGTGCATTAAGGAAATGGGTGTCATAGAGGGCATTTCTGGGTAGAATGAGCAGACATCGAAGAACCGTCGTCAGCATATGGTCTGGAACATTTAAGTGTAGTACTGTGGGTGGCCAACCTGTGGTAGGTGGGCTATATCAAAACCATCGCACTGTATCTGGGGAAGCCGGACGGATAGTTAAAGGTGTGCAAGAGACAAAGGCACTAGCAGAAACGGCGGAGCCTCAACACCTGGAGCAGGTGATGAAGTGTCACCACCAGAAGGTACAGGGGTATGGAAAAATTCTGGAGAATGGTCCATAATGAAACCGGGTCAGAACAGGATGCTGTAAGAGAAAGAGGCCTGGAAGGAGTTGGGTTTTCATGGAACGAAGACTCCATGATAGTGGTACTTCTTTTTTATTATTTTAGAGAAAAAAAAAGAAAAAAAGAAAAAAGGAAAAACAAAGAGGGACAGCGGAGAGACAGTCACTAGAAGGCATGAAAGGGCTGTAAGTTCCCCCACTCTCATCCGATAGGACTCTAGAGCACAAGTAGTGCAGATGCAGCATGGAACCCGTGCCATACCCTACCCATCGTGCCAGTAGACCAGCACTCCGGGATAGCAACCTCACATCTACCGAGCCACCTCGGTGGACAAAAGAGAGGGTGGTCGGAAACCCACCACAAAGCATACGTTCTTCGGCTACTACCTCTCAGAACCGACAGGTAGCGTCTGGAGATACACCCATCACCTACAGGACACCCCACCCACTTCTCTGAAATCCGGGGAAGGCAGCAGGGCGCCTCCAGATAATCCAGATTCCCCGGCAAACTACACTACTTCCGAGGGACCCCACGGAGTGGGATGAACTCCTGCACACTTCCCCCTACCTAAAAACTGTAACTCCAAAGGGGAAGGACCCCAGAGGGGAAAAGAGGGGGTTGGGAGGGAGAGGAAAGGGAAAAAATAGAGGGATGGGGTGAGGATGGGATAGGGAAGGGAAGATTGGGAGGGGTAATTAGGTTCAGTCTGAGGAATGAGACCAAAAGCCTCTTTGCCAAGTCAAGGAGCCCCCTTGAAGAGGAGCTGATCCGATTGGCTTCCAATTTTCAATGCTGAAGTGCAATGTTGTTGTTGTTGTTGTTGAATTGCAATATTACTGTTGCTATTGAATTACAATATTATTGTTGTTGAACTACAATGTTTGGAACGTTCATAGAACTAAAGGTATGGCAGGTGCCGTTTGATGAACTTTACACAGACCATCCCTTATATTGGTGACATTTAAGCAAACACTGGCAAGTTGCACAAATGTAACCACCCTTATACCCTCCTCCCCCAATGGCATAAGTATAACTCTCAGTAAGTATAGTTACGGTTGTTACAATCAGGAGGGTTCTTAGTATACCCTCAGAATTTCACATCAGAGTGTGATAAATGATTTTGAAATCGACGAGTTGAAGATTAAGACAGTTGTGCAAACATATGAGAATCCTTAGTAAAGATTTCCATATGTTGCATAAGTGTCTCAATCTTCACAATCATTCTATCAAACAGTCAGAGAAGAGTAGACAAACTTTCCATCACTGTTAGTTGAACCCTCACTGATCCCACTCTTCTTCTCACACTGTTGCTCCTTCGATCCTGGTCACTTTCCACAAATTAGTGAGATTTACCTCCTTTCCCTCTCTCCCCAAAAATAAAATTACGTACTAAAAAAAATATTACCATGATAATACTGAAATCATGATTTGTAACAGCTATCACAGTAATTTTTTCTAAAATTATTTTCACTAGATTGAAGGCAAAATTAAAGGTAGCAAATACCATGGGCCAAACATAATAAGTTCCTACATGCCATACAACGTTGTAAGCTCCTGCATGATACAGTAACAAAGTTTCTCCATTCTATAGTATAAATCAAAGTTCCTGCATGATACAATAACAATGCTCGTGCATGATACAGTAACAATCAAGATTGGCAAATACAATGTGAAGCAAAAACTGAATATGGGCTGGGGAAATCACTTCATTGTTAAGTTTATCAGTAGAGGTTAAACATCTATATAAGACGAAACTCTGGAAAAACAATCTACTGTGCTTCCAGTTTAACAATTTCCTGGTAATCATCCGTATTTCCTTCTTCAATCGAACCACTTCTAATACCAATAAAATTTTCCAGCGTATCTTCAGAGGTTGGAAATTCATGCCCGATTTTCTCTGAAGTGATACTTGCTTCATACCGTATCTGAAATATTGCTTCAACTGAAGTTTTTTCTCACTTTAGAGAACCACATTCATCTGTGAAAATATTCTCTCTACACTGGCATTAGAAAAGAGAAGGGAAAATAATGTCAATGCAAGACATGGTGCATGTGGGACTTCAGTTTTGCAGAATTCCTTTTTAGTCTAATTTACCTCAGCCCAAAATGTGACACTTTCTTCCAAATATGATTTAGAACACTGATCAAGATCAAAAATATTGTGTTCATTTTGAAGGTCGTCCATGTCTTAGAATGTTGACTTGTGTTTGTAAGCGATTGGTACAACGGAATCCTCGCACTGATCAATATTTAAATGTAGTCAAGCGTGCTAGACAATATTTATATGTAGTCAAGAATGTTAGACAATATTTATATGTAATCAATATTTATATGTAATCAATATTTTTTGTAGTCAAGAATGTTAGACAATATTTATATGTAGACAATATTTATATGTAGTCAAGAATGTTAGACAATATTTATATGTAGTCAATATTTATATGTAGTCAAGAATGTTAGACAATATTTATATGTAGACAATATTTATATGTAGTCAAGAATGTTAGACAATATTTATATGTAGACAATATTTATATGTAGTCAAGAATGTTAGACAATATTTATATGTAGACAATATTTTATGTAGTCAATATTTATATGTAGTCAAGAATGTTAGACAATATTTATATGTAGACCAATATTTATATGTAGTCAATATTTTATGTAGTCAAGAATGTTAGACAATATTTATATGTAGACAATATTTTATATGTAGTCAAGAATGTTAGACAATATTTATATGTAGACAATATTTATATGTAGTCAATATTTATATGTAGTCATATTTATATGCAGTCAAGAATGTTAGACAATATTTATATGTAGACAATATTTATATGTAGTCAAGAATGTTAGACAATATTTATATGTAGACAATATTTATATGTTGTCAAGAATGTTAGACAATATTTATTGTAGTCAATATTTATATGTAGACAATATTTATATGTAGACAATATTTATATGTAGTCAATATTTATATGTAGTCATATTTATATGTAGTCAATATTTATTGTAGACAATATTTATAGTAGACAATATTTATATGTAGTCATATTTATTTGTAGTCAATATTTATATGTAGACAATATTTATATGTAGTCAATATTTATATGTAGTCAATATTTATATGTAGTCAATATTTATATGTAGACATATTTATGTAGACAATATTTATATGTAGTCAATATTTATATGTAGTCAATATTTATATGTAGACAATATTTATATGTAGTCAATATTTATATGTAGTCAATATTTATATGTAGTCAAGAATGTTAGACAATAATTATATGTAGACAATATTTATATGTAGACAATATTTACATGTAGACAAGCGTGCTATACAGGTTTTCCTAAGACGAATCATATTTTCATGATTAAAACAATATAATTTGTAATAATTATTTACAGCACTCCTACATTGCTAGTCTATCTTAAATGGAATTAAATATTTTTGCAGGAAATTTTAATTTGGCTCTTCTGATCAGCTTTAATTAGCAAAAGCTGATACAAAGAAAATGTATATTTTATGTCATTTAAGTAATACTGTAAACAAATTTCGAAATAATAGATTTTCTGTGGTAACTGGAGAATGCATCTTCCGATCGACTTAAAATTTTAGCGCTGTTGCATTATCCTAGTGGGAAGCTTCCTATAATAATATATAATAATTATAATAATTTTCTCATATAAATGTAGATTATAAATGTCGTGCCGAATAGGTAAAACTGGTCAATTAACAAGAACTCATTTAAAATTAAGTCCATTGTAAAATTTTCTCGTATAAGTTTAAACATATATTTTTTCAGTTATGTTAATGTAAAAATTAATAATTTTGTTACCTCGTGATTTTAGGATGTACATATTTTATGCCAAATTTTGAAAAGCAAATCGGGTTCATGCAATAACTTAAGAAGCCATTTTATGATCATTAAAAATACATCAACTTTTGTGCAACTTTAGAAAAAATATCTGGAATATTTTTCTCCTCATTTTGGAAAATATATGTTTTTGGGTTAGAAAAATTACATCAGAATCTTTTTGAATAATTTCTGCTTCCGAATAAGGAAAAACAAATTTAAATCCACAAAATTTAAGGAGGCGAGGAAATTTGAATGATTTTTTTTTTTGGGTCCAATTTCAATGAAATTTTTCCAGGGAAAGGCTCCCAGCTGAAGGGGAAAACAAAAATGGCTAAAAAGCTGCTTAACGTGAAGAGCCAAAATTTTAATATTTTAATTTCCGTGCCAAATAATATGCAAATTTTTATTTATTTTAGCATAGATATTAAATAATTTTGGTCTACTTGAAATTTAAGACACAAATTGCTTTATACTGACTCTTGTTGAAATGTGTATAAAAGGAAACCGTATAAACAGAATTTATACCAGATATTTGTATCTGTAAAAAAAATGAAGACCAAAGGGAAATTGATGGGTGATGGATTTGATTACATCGTCTTCAAGTCTCTTCTGCTTCTATAAACTTTTTTTGTACTCGACTGAAGAACCCTACTGTGTAGGCGAAACGTTTCGAAATGAAGATACCTAACTGTTGCATATGTGTCTTACCTAACGATGAAGAAATTGTTTATTGTAATAAAGGGGCGCAGTGTCATGAGCCATGAGTTCGGACTTGACGATGGTGCGTTTTGAGTAATTTTCTATGGATCGTGCATTTCCTGTAGGTGAATATAATCCACTCTGTGATAAGCGAAACTTTTACTAACCTATGAGTCTATGACGTCACATGAAATGATGGTGATGGAATTAGTTTTTTCCAGACAATAGCCAATATCAAATTGCAAGAAGTTAGCAAAAATCATTAAAAAATTCCCACAGTTGCTAATTTGTTTTATAAGCTTGTGTATGTTTTTATAGCTAGCATGATGATCGAACTATGAATTGGGAACATGGATTTATGGGCAATAGAGGGAACAAATTTAAAGTCTTTGCAACAGAGACCACAGTTAAATTAAAGAAAAATTGTGTATTACTTATAGTTAATACCTCAAGTTATTTGAGATTTCAAGAGAAATAAGAACTTCCAAATAGCCGGTTTGAACTCGAGAGGATCCCTTTAAAAACCCCAGGACTGCAAAAAACATGACAAATACTGTAGTCTCAATATAACTCTTTTATTTATGGAACTATCCCATAAACCATGACAAAATATCCAAAATTTCTAATGCTGCTCTAACACCATTTACTTAGAAAAAGTCATTGACAAAATTGCCATGCACTCTGTCCCGGGTCCAAAACTCATGGAAACTCCATACACGAAAGTCATCCCAAAAACGTTACAACGACGGATATAACTCCACTCCACAAAGGTGGTAGCAGAACAGCAATGAATTATACACCAAAAAACACTAACGCCCAGAATTTAAAAATTCTGGAAGGATTCTATGTTACAAGATTGCCCCTCGCTTGGATTCGCAACAATTTCACAACTCGTACAGAGTAGATTTGGGCAGGTTGCTCCTGCTGGATCACTGTGAATGTTCTTGAACCCATTGGAGGACAAAATAATGCAGATGTAGCATTACACTGACTAGAAAAAGCGTTTGACAAGTGTGGGCCATGGTGCAAAAATGATCACAAATGCGCGGTAAGAAATAATGGAAAAGTGGGAAGATAGTTTTTAACTTTTTAACCAATAGAAAACAAAAGTAATGGCGAAATAAAGTCAGAGGCTGCCATTGTGATTAAGCTCTGTTCCAGAAAAGTACTATACTCGCACCCATCCTTTTTCCCCTTCCTCTTATCTGTCACAGATAGATATATAAACCATAGCACTATATCTGCCACATTAAATCTATGACCACATTAAATCTACGATTTCGAGGGGTTTTGGACTGATTAAGTCTGGCTTTACATCTTACTACTTCTGCTGCCTCCTCTGTATTGACTGAAGAAATCCGTGTATAGGCAATAGGTTTATAAAGGAGGGTTTCCTAACTATTGATGTGTCTCACTTATTTAAAATATTAATATTTATGTCAGTAACAATTGTGTGTCCTAAAGACTTTGTAAAGAAAATTCGGAAGATATCAATCCCAAGTTTAAATCAACTTTTTAAAAGCATATTTACCTAAATATTTTTTAAATTTTTTTACACCTTACCTTCAGGTCAGTCTCAGAAAAGTTTGAACTAATGTTAGTAAATGGACACAGATGCAACTTGTATGACATATTGTGGCAAAAGTTTAGCTCTTCGGAACTATGGTTAAGGTTTGACAAAGCTCCTGAAGACCGAAAAGTTGCCACAATAAAATGCTATGTTAGCTGCATCTGTGTCCATTCCAAACATTGTGTGGTACTTCTCCCCTTATCACTGTTTTTATGTTGGAATTGTGCTAAATTTTTCTTTATGGGAAAAAAAAATTGGGAACATTTAAAAACGTTTTCCTGTGATTTTTTGAGTGCCTCATGCTGTTGGCGTAGACTTTATATGATAATCGACAATGTAACTTTCAGAAGGCTTTTAAAATTTTAAAAACACGCATTCCCTTGTTTGTAATATTTTTTATTTTTCCCCTGTATCTATTTTGTCCCTACTATGTATTTGCTTTGTTTTTTAAAGGTGAATTGGATCTTTTCTTAAATCATGGTATAATTACATCTTGGGAATTGTGTTGCAGGCTTTCCCAGACCCCCAGAGGAGCTTGTCAGATCTCTACAACACAATGTCCTAATCTTTTTTAAGTTATCTGTTTAAAGGGAAAAATCCTGGGTTCACCCTTTCGAAACAGACTTAAAAAAATGGATTTTAGAGGGGAAAAAAAACATGGATCAGGAGAAGGGAAAAATACGAGCCTCTTAATGGCTGCTCTATTTTATGATATGTCTTTCTGGATAACCACAAAAATGCCCCTATGCTTTCCCCTAAGCGGTTGTGGGGGAAAATTTTTTCCCCATGGTGGTTAAGCCGGGGGAAAAAGATTTAAAAAACAATAGTTTCTTTTATTTTTGTTTTTTTTTTTTTTCCGGGGGGGCAAAAATTGGGGTTAATTAGGGACCAAGTTTTCCCGCTTTTTCCATTACCCCTTTTTTCCCCCCAAAGGGTGCGTGGGGCCTCGGTTTTTGGTAAAGAAAAGGGCCCCCAAAAAAAGGAGGAAAAAAGGGGAAATTGTTAAGAGAAAAAAAAAAAGGAGAAAAAATAAGTAGGAAACGTAAAAATAAAGGGTTTTAAAAAATTCCGTGGAGAGAAGAAAAAGGGACAAAAACCCTATAAAGGGTCAAAAAATTGAAAAAGGGGTGGGAAAAGAATTAAAAAGGAAAAAGAAACCCAAAAAAAGTGGGTTGTAAAAAGGAAATTAACCAAGAAAGGAAGAAAAAAGTTGGAAAAAAGGGAAAAAAGTCAAAGCAAAATTTAAGAAATTTTTTAAAAAAATTTTTTTTAAAGTTGGAAAAAATAGACAAAAAAAAGGAAAAAAAAAAAAGGGAAAAAAAAAATTTGAAAGGGAAAAAAAAAGGAAAAGGAAGAAGAAGGAATTTAGGGTTAAAGGGTTTTTACAGGGGAAAGAAGAAAGGGGAAAAAAGGCCGGGGAAATTAAGAAAGAAATTGAAAAAATTTGGAAAAAATTAAAAGGATAAAAGGGGAGGTTTAAAAAGGGAAATAAAGTAATTAATTTTTGGTGGGAACTAGTTAAAAAAAAAAAAGGAAAAGGATTTTTAAAAAGGGAAAAGGGGAATATTTTTGGGAAAGAAAGTAAAAAAGGATAAAAGAAAAAGGGAAGTTTTTTGGGTGAGGAAAAGGAAAAAATTAAAAACCAAGGGAGAGATTTTTCCCAGGAAAAAGGGAAAGGAGGGAAATAAGGGAAGTGAGGAAACCGTTTTGGGGAAAAAAGAAAAATTTGGAGGCCCAAGGGGCCCCCATTTACTTACTTTTTTGTTTCTGAGCCGGCAAAAGAACCCTTTCGTTTTCTTTAATTCACTTTTTTTAATTAAAGCAGGGATCGACCCCTAGGGTTTTTATTTTTTTATTTTGAGGGAAAACGGAATTGAACCCCCCGGTTTTCTTTAATCCCCGTTTCTTTTTCCCCTGATTTTTTAAAAGTAATTTTGCAAATATGGGGGAAATTCCCATTTTTTAAACGAACGCTGGAAGTAATTTTGGAATAACAGGAAAATTTAAAAATTCTTTCATTAGTCCCTAAGACCAGGAAAGACTTAAAAGAGAGGGGGAATAAAAAGAAAAAAAAGAGAAGAAAAAAAGGGAAAGCAGGGATTGACTTGACGTGGGGGGAGGTTTAAATTTGTGAAGAACAAGTTAAATTAAGGGAAATTTGAGGAAAGAGCAAAGGTTTGGAGAATATGGGGAAAGGGAGAGAGAAAAGGATCGCGAGCTCGAAAAAGCTCGCTTGAGTTAGAGAAAAAAAAGTTTACTTTCTAAACAACGAAAATTTGATAAAGGGAGAAATTGGAACAATTTGCATTTGTGACATTTTCCCCAACACCAAATTTTTACCTCCTTAAAGGGGGGGGAAGAAAACTTCGTACTTACGGGTTTGAAAAAAACCGCAAACCTGTAAAGGGCCCTGCTGACACCTGGGCTACCGGGGTTAAGAATTTTAATTTTCTGGTCCCGGCTTTGAATTTTTTTGAAAAATTTGTCGCAGAATTTCTTATTTTTAATTTTTAAAAACCTCCCGGGAAGAAGGAAAATTCCTTAAAGCATATTAAAAAAAAAATAATTCTTACAGGAAAGTTTTCAGGTATCCCCCACCTTACACCCTGGCAAAAATTTCGCAGTTACAGGAAAAACCTCTTTCGTTTGTTGGGACTTTTGGATAGGATTTCGGGGGGGGGGGGGAAAAATTTTAAAAAATTTCCCAGTTAAAAATCTCTTGGGGATTTTAATGGTTGTGACCATTTTTCCTGAAGCTTTCCCCTTCATTTACAAAACTTTCCCATCAGAGAAGTAACCGTTTAAAGCTGGGGGAAGTTGTGGGGCTGTGACCTGTATGCTGGGGTTCAAAATTTCCCTTTATAAAACCTAAAGGGATCGAACTCAAAGGGGAAAGGGGTTCTCGGGACCTTAAAAAAATTTCAAAGCCTCTAGGGGGGAAAATTTAAAATGACTTCTTTTTTTTCCCTTTTTTGTCTTTGTGGGGTTTGTTAAGGGACAAAAAACGCCCAGTTTGTCCTTTTAAGAAGGCCCAAAAAATTTTGGGAAAGATTTTTTAAAAGATGTAAGCCCAAAGCACCCTTCTGTTCGGGAACAGTTAATGGACTTAATGTATCTCCCTTTTTACGAGACACTGGAGGGCAATGTATAGTCATTTTCTTAAGCTTTTCCCCTAATCCTAAAAAAAAATCTTTCCCCTCTGCTATACTTTCAGACTATTTGGGGCCGTCGGGACACTTTTCCTACATCCGTTGTTACATTAGGTTTTAAATGGTTAAAAAGGTTGGTTGAAGCCGTACTAGCCCCCATCACTTTTGCTCCGTACTAATAGGAAAAGTAAGAGGTGCCAATCTTCCTTTGAGGTTGCCCTTTCATCACCAAAGATGGGACTTTGGGGGTTTTTTCAGATCCTCTTTCTGTGGAGTCAGAAAAGTTCAAAAGTTCGATGAAAAATGTCTCGTGAGATTCATTTTGGGTTAAAAAACCAGTGAGAAATTTTCGAAAGCGGAATTGGATAAACCGGTTCATTGTTAGAAAAAGTGAAGATATCCCCCCGTTACAAAATGTTTGGGGACTAGGGCTCGGGAAAAAGGCCCCAAAGGGCTTCTCCAAATGCCCCCATCCTTTGTTTTTCCCCTTTGATTTTAAAAGCCTTTAGATATATCAAAGGGAACTCCTTTTCTTTTAAACAACTTTAATTGCCCTTCTCTTCGAATTGCCGTATGCGCTAAAAAATCAAGTTATCCAAAGGAAAAATTTTTTTTTTAATAAATTTGAATTATAAAGGTATCTTGTAAAAAGTCAGTATTAAAATTTAAAAATTCAGATGAGACGGGCTTTTCCCATTTAGTTTTTCCCAAAGTAAATGAGAGAGAAAGGTTCTTAAATGGCTCTTGACCTGAGTGGCTGGACATTTCTCGCCACCCGAAAAAACCTTTAAAATAAAATTAGGGAAACCTTTTTTTGGGGCCCAAAATGTGTCGTTTGTACTCCCTATTGTAGATCTTTTGTAAAAGTTTCCCCAACTGTCATCCCCCCGGGTCCAGGCAGTACCTAGGGTTTCAAAATCCCTATTTTTTTGGGTTTAACCTTTTTGAAAGATTAGCTATTGCCCATCGTTGATCCTTTATCCCCAAATTTCATCTGGGGGACAGATTATTTATAAACTTTAGTTTGATTATGCTTCGAGTTTCCCTGAAGCCTTTCCCCTTAAAAGCCCCATAACTACTACAGAGGGGGGCTGAAGCCCTTTTATTCATCTTCTCCAGAGTGGGCATTCCCAGAGAAATTTTTTTTCTGACCGTGGGACACAATTTCCCTCTGACTTAATGAAACCCTTAAAATTTCCCAAATTCTGGGAGTGAAGCCTCTCCGCACCACCCCCTTTCCCCGCTGTTAAAATTGGAAAGGGTTGAGCGGCCCCGCCTGCCCATTTCAAGGCCAAATTTTAAAGGAAAATTTGCTCCCCTTTTTCCTAAGGGTGGCATTTGTTAACCCACCCTGTTGGGTTTGTTTGCCATGAGGGGGTTTTTCCCGTGACTCTTTTGGGGTTTTTAAACCCTTTTGGGTTCCCTTTTTAGGTACCAGGCCCGGGTCACTGGGCCAACCTTGCTTTTGGAAAAATGAGAAGGTAAATGCTAGGTTAAGTTTCCAAAATTTTTCCTTGACCCTTAGATTTAAAAATTGAGGGGACCTCTGGACCCTAGTTTTTGGAAAAAATTTAAACTCGTTTAAAGGACCCGTAAAAAAAAAATATTTTTATTCCAAAAGTCAGAGGAGAAAAATTTTAAAATAGGAGTTTTAAATTCTTGTTTCTTTTGCCTATAAATCAAATAAAAAAAATTTTTTTTGAAAGGAAAGGTCCATATAAAATATTTTTAAAATTTTTGGGAAATTTTCTACTTATTGAAATCAAGGGGGGAAAAACCCAAGGGTTTATTTATCAACATCTTTAAGAAATATTTTCCGGGAAAAAATTCGGTTTTAACCCGCTTAATAACTTTGACTTAGGGTTTTTTCCCCCCCCGATACGACAACTGAAGAAAGTAAAAATGTTTTCGTTTAAATTTACACCTCTAACTTAAAACTATGATGAAGGAAAAAAAAATGATTTTGGGGACTCTTGACCCCTCGGACGCAAACCCAAAATTTTAAAATTAATGATTTTTTGGATGACCATAAGGGCCCTGAACTACTTTTAATGTTTTGGTAAACTTTTCAGACGTCTTTACTGTTTTTTCCCGGTGTTACTCCACGGTAGTCATAAGATTGCTTAGTGACGGGGCAGTCCTATTTAAACGAAAAAATTAAAACCCGGGTTTGTTCAACCCTTTGGGGTGCATTTTACCCGGGGGTAGACAAAATTATTTAAAAAATAAAGATCATTGAAAACCCTTTAGTATTTTTCATATTGTTCACCAGTTTGTTTGGTTAAGAAAGGGGGATAAATTATATAGACTTGCTATTGACTTCGAGGCCCTTTAAAGCTATAACTCGGTGGGATGTGGGAAAAAATGCCCTTGATAAAATAGCGATCTACCCCCAAATTTTATTTACGCTTCCTTCTTTTTTAGAGATTGATTTTTGCGGAGGCATATCATTTAAGTAAGTTAGAAACCTTCTTCTAAGCAGTAACCGCTTTTCCCCAAAAAACCCAAAAGGGCTGAGCAGTTTTGAAAATATGCCCTTTGGGTTTTGGGAACTGCCCGTGTACCTATGTGAGGGCTGTGAGAAAGGTCTTGGGTTTAAAATGCAAATTTTTTTCCGTTTAAATTTTTTAACATTTACGTAATGGATCCCCGTGGGGCGAACATATCCAAAAAAATTAAGTCAGTTTTTTCGTAGGTTACGCTCCATGGGCCCCACCCGGGCCCAAACTGATGAAATGCTTCCCCTTTGGGGATAACAAAATTAGATACTTTGGATGATACTTTCTAATAACACTCTGCGCCCCCTCCCAGTAAAATCAAAGCTTTATTAGAATTAAATTCCCCCAAAAAAAAAAAAAGCCCCCATTTCGTAGGGTTTCTTGGTTCTGTAAAATTTTTATGCATGGTTATCCCGAACCCCTTTAAGATTTAAAAGGCATCTTATCCGATTTTTTTAAAAAGTCTGTGAAGGGAAAACCCCTTGAATTTTGAAATAGCTCGGGAAAAGGGTTTTTTGGGATTTTTAAAAATCTTTTCGAAGGGCCATAAAATTTTAAAATTTTCCCGATTTTTAAAAAAAACTTTTGGGTTTAAAAAACTGATGCCCCATTTTGACCTTTTGGTGCAGTGCTACTACAATTCCCATGATGGTACTCCCTTCCCCGTATGGGTTCCCAAGGTGGAAACTTTCCTTTTCCCCCAGAAAATAGATTTTCCCAATAGAAAAGGGGAAAATTTAAACCCTTTTGTGTGGGTTTCTCCAAACTTAAATTTTTTTTTGCTGGAAAAAAAATTTATTTTAGAAAGGACCAAAAAACCTTTAATATAATAGAAAAAATTTTTAAAAGGGGAACCCAAAAGCGCTCTTGAGGTGGGGCATTGGCCTCCAGGCCCTTTTAAATTCCATATTGTGTATATCAATGGGTTTATCCCAAATTTTTTCTATGATGGTTAAGTCGGGACATTTAGTTAAACTTTTTGGGCCCTTTGCGTTCCACATGTTAGAACTTTTTCCCCGCTTTTTCTTTTTATATCCTTTACTTTAAGGCTTGGTTGGGGGGTGTGAGGGAAAAGGTTTTTAGTAGATAGGGTAGCGAGGGATTTTTAATAACAAAAAGTTTCATTGCCGGTTTTTGTTAAGGGAGGGGAAAATCAAGCTCCGCTATTCCCCCCTTTTTCCCCCCCCCCGAAAAATTATAGTTTTACTACCAGTGCTTGTTAAGGGAGGGGGTCTAGCTCCCCCCTTTCCCTTCCCCTCCTTTTTCCCCCCCCCCGAAAAAAGGGACTTTTTGGGGGTCCGGTCCAAAAAAGTAAACACAGACTCACAGTCCAAAAATAAATCTTGGGTGACCCGAGAGGGTCACCTGTCAAACAAAAAAGTAAAATTGAAGGGGGACGGGCTAAGTCCCGGAGGGCGTCCCAAATTGGGAAATTTTCTTGCCTGTGCAATTGTATGAAAAAAAAGGACTAACCTAAAATTTCAGCGGTGAAGGGCCCCGATCTCCTGTCATCGGGAAAAAATTACTTACGGGGCCCCCTTTGAAAAGAGCCCGGGGGGTTTTTCACCAAAAACCTGCGACCCCCTCCCCTCCACATCATCAGCAAAAAACTACTATTGCAACAACAAAAAAGTGTCACCCAAAACCAGGGAAAACCCAAATTTTTTGCGTTGAATTTGGATATCGTTTATATTTTTAAATTTTTTATTTTTTTTTCATTTAGGAAACCCGGATTTCATATTTCCTAAAAAATTTTAAAATGTTTATATTTGTTTAGTTTTTGTTCTTTTTCTAATTTATTTAAATTTTCCCGGGAGGAGCCCGCTTGGTAATATGTTGAAGTTGTTACAGGGCTGGGGGTAAGCCTTCACACTGGTGTTTCTTAGAGAAAAAAATCAGTTTTAGTTTGTATGTCCACTTTTTAAAACCCGTTTTAAGAAACTCTTACATCAGGGTTTTCATATTTCATGTGAATCCTTTTTTGATTTGATTCGGTTCCCCTACTAATTTTTTGAATTAGGGCGTTATTCCCACTCTTTTACCCTTTGTCGTGTACAGTGGGAAATAAAGTGAAGTACAGTGGATTGGGGTTCCACAAGGTTTGCTTCCTTCCGTCCCCGCAGCTATCGGGGAAAAGAATTTTTTTTTGGGAACTAATGATCCCTCGAATTTCCAACCCTCTGTACAAATAACTAGGGTAATTTTCCGGTTTTAATAAAAATAATAATAATTATTAATTTTTTTTTTAAAAAGGTGAGCACTTACGATTGGCTAAGGTCTTTGCAAACATTCAGGAGGGGTTCCGTTTTTTTTTTTAATAAAACCTTTAAAAGGGTCTATAAAAAAAAACCCCCACGCTGCAAAAAAACGCCTTGGGGAAAAAAATATTTTATTTTGCTCGAAATTTTAAACCTCTTTTAAAATTTTTGGGGCTTTTTTCTAGCAAAAACTCAGACCCCAAATCTTGAAATTATAAAAAAAATATTCGTTCCCTGTCTTAATGTGAATTATGTTGGTATAGACTTAATACTCGTGTGTATATACAGAAGCTTTTAATCAATGCCATTAATGGTAAAAAAAAAAAGTGGATTCACATTAATTAGTTTTTCCTCAAATATTAAGCAATGAGAAGATAGTTGAGGGAGGTTTTCAAGATGACTGTGAACATGTCGCGAACATGTCGTGAACATATCGAGAACAAGTCGTGTACATGTTTCCTCATTCAGTGAATGAATATCGAGGTTTCCATGTTCGCTTAAGAACGTTTTGTATATTATTTTCTTATGATCCCATACCTCTATGAGAACGTTTTGTTGTCTTTCATTCCTCCTTTCTCCTCTTCGACAACCCATTCTTCTTTCCTCTCCTCTGGAGAGCAATTATTTCACGCACAAGCAAAATTTTTAAATAAGGTACAATCATGTTAAACAATATTTTTTAAAGAAAAAGAATTTAAAAAGAAGCACAATGAAACTCGTCATATTGCTGTTAGAAACACAAATGACCCGCACATAAAAGAGAGAAGCTTGTGACGACGTTTCGGTCGACTGGACCATTTACAAAGTGCGGGTTATTTGTGTATCGTTCCAGTCACGGTATTGTGCCTTTTTTTTTGTTATTTATGCTGTTAGAGTTAAAAACTCTGTTAGACCGCAATCTTGTCAGTTATTTTCTCAAGGCTCAGGATTGCCAGAAGTGAAATGATCAAAAAGATAATGGGATTTTGCTTATGAAGACTATATATACCCTGTGCTTTTTAAAATACAAACCACAGGGTGAGCTCGGTCACAGGAGATTGAACCAGACCTCCCAGCACCACGGGTGACTGAACCAGACCTCCCAGCACCACGGGTGACTGAACCAGACCTCCCAGCACCACGGGTGACTGAACCAGACCTCCCAGCATCATGGGAGACTGAACCAGACCTCCC
Organism: Cherax quadricarinatus; assembly: GCF_026875155.1. NCBI lineage: Eukaryota > Metazoa > Arthropoda > Malacostraca > Decapoda > Parastacidae > Cherax > Cherax quadricarinatus. The sequence continues at coordinate 27,646,731 of NC_069455.1, read as the reverse complement.
AGTACCACGGGTGACTGAACCAGACCTCCCAGTACCAAGGGAGATTGAACCAGATGTCCCAGCACCATGGGAGATTGAACCAGACCTCCCAGTACCACGGGTGACTGAACCAGACCTCCCAGCATCATGGGAGACTGACCCAGACCTCCCAGTACCACGGGAGACTGAACCAGACCTCCCAGTACCAAGGGAGATTGAACCAGATGTCCCAGCACCATGGGAGACTGAAACCGACCTCCCAGTACCACGGGAGACTGAACCAGACCTCCAGTACCACGGGAGACTGAAACCCGACCTCCCGTACCACGGGAGACTGAACCAGACCCCCCAGTACCACGGGAGACTGAACCAAAACCTCCCAGTACCACGGGAGACTAAAACCAGACCTCCCAGTACCACGGGAGACTGAACCAGAGTCCCTGCACCATGGGAGACTGAACCAGACCCCAGTACCACGGGAGACTAAAACCAGACCTCCCAGTACCACGGGAGACTGAACCAGACCTCCATTTACCACGGGAGATGAACCAGACCTCCTTTTACCACGGGAGACTGAACCAGCCCTCCAGTACCACGGGAGACTGAACCAGACGTCCCAGCACCATGGGAGACTGAACCAGACCTCCCAGTACCAAGGGAGATTGAACCAGACGCCCCAGCACCATGGGGGGACTGAACCAGCCCTCCCAGTACCACGGGAGACTGAACCAGACCTCCAGTACCACGGGGGGATGAACCAGACCTCCCAGTACCACGGGGGGACTGAACCAGACCCCCCAGTCCCAACGGGGAACTGAACCAGCCTCCCAGCACCATGGGAGACTGAACCAGACCTCCCAGCACCATGGGAGACTGAACCAGACCCCCCATTTCCCACGGGAGACTGAACCAGACCTCCCAGTCCCACGGGAGAATGAACCAGACCTCCCAGTACCACGGGAGACTGAACCAGACCTCCAGTACCAGGGAAAGGGACTAAACCAGACCTCCCAGTACCACGGAAGACTGAACCAGACCCCCCATTTACCACGGGAGCTGAACCAGACACCCCAGTACCACGGGGACTGAACCAGACCTCCCAGTCCCAAACGGGAGACTGAACCAGACCTCCCAGTACCACGGGAGACTGACCAGACCTCCCAGTACACGGGAGACTGAACCAGACCTCCCAGTACCACGGGGGGATGAACCAGAAGTCCAGCACCACGGGAGACTGAATAGACCCCCCACCCACATGGGGGGACTGAACAGACCTCCCAGCACCATGGGAGACTGAACTAGACCCCAGCACCATGGGAGACTGAACCAGCCTCCCAGTACCACGGGAAAACTGAACCAGACGTCCCAGCACCATGGGAGACTGAACAGACCTCCCAGCCCCATGGGAGATGAACCAGACCTCCCAGTCCCACGGGAGACTGAACAAGACCTCCCATTTACACGGGAGACTGAACCAGACCTCCTAGTCCCACGGGAGACTAAACCAAACCTCCCAGTACCACGGGAGACTGAACCAGACCTCCCAGTACCACGGGAGACTAAAACCGGGACTCCCATTTACCACGGGGGGATAAACCCCAGACCTCCCATTTACCACGGGAGACTGAACCAGACCTCCCAGTTCCCAAAGGGAGACTGAACCAGCCCTCCCAGTACCACGGGAGACTAAACCAGACCTCCAGTACCACGGGAGACTAAACCCAGACCTCCCAGTACCACGGGAGACTGAACCAGACGTCCCAGCACCATGGGAGACTAAACCCAGACCTCCCAGCCCATGGGAGACTGAACCAGACCTCCAGTTCCCACGGGAGACTGAACAAGACCTCCCAGTCCCACGGGAGATTGAACCAGCCCTCCCAGTACCACGGGAGACTAAAACCAGACCTCCCAGTACCACGGGAGATTGAACCAGACCTCCCAGCACCACGGGAGACTGAACAGACCCCCAGCACCACGGGAGATCGAACCGACCTCCCAGTACCACGGGAGGCTGAACCAGACCTTCCAGTACCACGGGGGGACTGAACCAGACCCCAGTACAACGGGAGACTAAACCCGGGCCCTTCCAGCACCACGGGAGATTGAACCAGACTTCCCAACACCACGGGAGACTGAACCAGACCTCCCAGCTTTTACGGGAGACTGAACCAGACCCCAGTACACGGGAGGTGAACCAAACCTCCCAGCACCACGGGACCTGAACAAGAACCTCCCAGCATTACGGAAGACTAAACAAGACCTCCAGCATTACGGAAGACTGACAAGACCTCCAGCATTACGGAAGACTGAACAAGACCCCCCCGCATTACGGAAGACTGAAAAAGACTTCCCAGCACGAGGGGGAGACTGAACAGACCTCCCGGGCACCACGGGAGATTTGAACCAGACCCCAGCACCACGGGGGGACTGAACCACACCTCCCGCACCACGGGTGTTTTGCTAATAGAAAATGACTAGGAATGTGTTAAATTTTACCCCCAATAATGAATATATTAACGCTGGTGGTGAGAATTCCTTTCATTATCAACATAGTAATTGAACTGCGTTTAGGCAGAAATATGGTGGAAGGAAAACACCATACATGGATTCATAGATGGTTTGTAACATAGCTCCACTGACTTCAAAATATTCATGCAATATATTACTAACAAGGATGG
>NC_069455.1:27604973-27643571 GCF_026875155.1 Cherax quadricarinatus | reverse complement strand
AAATGCTCTGCATAACCGGGGGTTTCTTATAGAAAGTCACAGATGTTAGTTTTACCATGTACTTGTAGAATACTGACGAATGACTGGTCAGGTGAAACTTTTGGAGGCGGAGTTCAGAAAAATTTAAAGGTATGGGAAATTTCTCATAAAATATGTTTTTTCCACAAGGATTATCTCCTTTAGTAGGTGGGTTATGGAGACCTTGCTTGAAAAAAAAATATGTACCGTATATATTAAGGCCAAGCAGAGGTATATATATTATATATATATATATATTATATATTTTATATATATATATATATATTATATATATATATTTTATATATTTAACAAGTCGGCCGTCTCCCACCGAGGCAGGGTGACCCAAAAAGAAAGAAAATCCCCCAAAAGAAAATACTTTCATCATTCAACACTTTCACCTCACTCACACATAATCACTGTTTTTGCAGAGGTGCTCAGAATACAACAGTTCAGAAGTCTATACGTATAAAAATACAAATATATCCCTCCAAGCTGCCAATATTCCAAACCCCCTCCTTTAAAGTGCAGGCATTGTACTTTCCATTTCCAGGACTCAAGTCCGGCTATATAAAAATAACCGGTTTCCCTGAATCCCTTCACAAAATTTATTACCCTGCTCACACCCCAAAACAGATGTTTTATATATTTATAAAATATATATATATATTTTATATATATAATTATATATATATATATTTATATATATATATAATTTTATATTATTGTAAAAATATAGGGAGGTACCACCTCTAGAAGGGTTATAGGGACCCTCATTCTAAAAGAAAAGAATAAACTTGCTTCGGAAAATCAAGGTTCTCCCGGGAAGCTGTTTGAGAATTTTCTCCTACCACCCCCAATATTTTATATATATTTTATTATATATATATATATTATATATATATTTATATATATATATATATTATATAATCATATTATATATATTTATATATTATATATATATATAATATATATATATATATATATATATATATATAAAATCATATATATTTTATATATATTTTTAAAATATATATATATATTATTTTATATCCCGAGGAGTAGGAAAAATCTTTCTTAGCCAACGAGAGTTATGGAACGCGCTGGAAAAAATTACCTCTTAATACAATACAAAGAATTTACGCTTATTGATGGTAAAGAAATTTACAGTGATCCTTCAGATGGTAACCCAAACCCTGTATTTTCTTCAGCAATATGGTATGTACCTGTTGAAGAATACGTATTGTAATACAATACGTACCTGAAGTGGTATGTTTGTACCACATATACAACACATACCACTACGGATAAGACAATCTACTTAAAACGTCTGTGCAAACAGAAGCTGTAGAGCCCTTGTGGTTTAAACCGCTGTTTTTTTTTATAATAATAATTTGCAAATAAAAATCTTAGCCTAGATTAATTTTTTTTTTGTGAAAAAAAAAAAGAATAGAAGATTTTGGAAATTTCGTCAGTATTGAGTTACAGCGCATCTATAGAATTTAGCCAACATAATTCCACTAATACTGATCATAAATCCAAACACAAAATAGGTTCAGTAGAGGAATTTTACTTCAGCTGAAATATACAGGAGAGTTTTTGTTTCAGTACCTCATAAAACACATGAACACTTAAGAGAAAGATCGACACCATGCCCAGCCCTTCTAGGGCAGGGTAGGTACCTGAGCCCGAGGTTTCAGCTCACAAGACTGTCATTCCCATTAGTCACCTTGGAGCGGGATGGCAGACCAGAGAGGCCTAGCTTGAGGCTAGGACTGGGGATAGTTGGTCCCAAAGATGAGGAGGTTACTTGTGCCTCCTCCCATGGGAGACTTAGGTCTCAGACACTCCCTAAAGAGGGAGGCCAAGGCCGGGCCACCACTTGGAACAGGCCCGGGCCGGGAGAATACCGGCTAATCTTTAAATAATAATAATAATAATAATATATAATAATTAATAATAATAAATAATAATTAAAAGACAACACAGAAGAGAGTACACAATCTTATATTATTTTAAGATGTATGGATAAGAATAAATTTTAAAAATTATGCAATAATGGTTGCAGAGGCAGGCTAGCAACAGGATACATGTACGTAAATAACGTACAATGAGAGATCAATAATGACCTTGGTGTCAACCCAACCTCATCTTATTAACGTATTAAAACAGAGGAGGGAACCCCTAGCTAATGTATAAACGTCCTGAACTGTAACAAGTGTCTTTTTCCACATCTTGTCGGTATCACCATACCATTTCCTCATTGTAGATGTTATGATCACGTTGAAGATCTTATGCAGAGTAACTAACTACTGGTATTTAACTCTGTGAACTTTCTTTTCATTCCGGGGAGCTGTAGCATAGAGCTGTAGTAGAGCTGTAGTAGTAGCTGTAGTAGTAGCTGTAGTAGTAGCTGTAGTAGTAGCTGTAGTAGTAGCTGTAGTAGAGCTGTAGTAGTAGCTGTAGTAGTAGCTGTAGTAGAGCTGTAGTAGTAGCTGTGTAGTAGCTGTATTTATTTGCGTAGTAGAGCTGTAGTAATAGCTGTAGTAGAGCTGTAGTAGTAGCTGTAGTAGTAGCTGTGTAATTTGCTGTAGTAGAGGTGTAGTAGTAGCTGTAGTAGTAGCTGTGTAGTAGCTGTAGTTGAGCTGTAGTAGTAGCTGTATTTGAGCTGTATTTGTAGCTGTAGTTGAGCTGTAGTAGAGCTATAGTAGAGCTATAGTAGAGGCTGGAAATTGTTTTCCTTTAAGCTCAAGGATTTTGCTAAGCTCTCTGTTACTACTCGTAAAAATATCACTGGTTCTTTTTCTCTCAGAAGAAGAATCTTTACAATTTGTGTAAAGTACCTAGGGTTTGTAAAGTGACTCCGTAGCCTTGCTGGCTCTCGCTTCACACACGCAGGGCCCGGTTCGTTTCCCCTGCGGGGTACACACATTTCGACGCTTTTCCTTACACCTGTTATCCTGGGTGTTTGTCGACTGGTGTGGGTCGCATCCTGGGGGACAAGATTGAGGCCCCCAATGCCATAAGTCAGTCTTCGATGACGCACGACTTTCTTGTGTTATCCTGGATGGCTAACCCTCCGGGGTTAAAAAATTCGAACGAAATCTTATCTTATCTTATCCAAGGAGTCTTGCAACGATCCAGCACATTTGATACTTATGGTCACTGACGTTAATTCGTTATAAAGTTTTTAGAACGTGTTACAATAACACGAACTGAAAATGTGTAAAACTTAATAGAGAACACACGGAGACAAGATTTATTTAGCCCAACACTTCGTAAAATTTAAGTAGTGTAACTTCATATACCTGGAGAGGTTTCTGGGGGTCAACGCCCCCTCGACCAGGTCCATGACTAGGCCTCGTGGTGGATCAGGGCCTGAGCAATCAGGCTATTACTGCACCTAAACCGACGTACGAATCACAGATCAGCTGATCAGATACTGTCCAGTGCTTTCTGAAGACAGCCAGGAGTTTATTGGTAATCCCCCTTATGTATGCTAGGTGGCAGTTGAGCAGTCTTGGGCCCCTGTCACTTATTGTGCTGTCTCTTAGTGTACTCGTGGCGCCCCTGCTTTTCATTGGGGAAATGTTGCATCTCCTGCCGAGTCTTTTGCTTTCATAGGGAGTGATTTTCGTGTGAAAGTTTGGTGCTAATCCCTCTAGGATTTTCAAAGTATATATTATCATGTATCTTACTCGCCTGCGTTATAGAGAATATAAATCAAGGGTCTTCAACCGTTCCCAGTAATTTAGAAGCTTTATCGTAATTCTGTGCGCCGTGAAGGTTCTCTGTACATTCGCCAGTCAGCAATTTCGCCAACCTTGAAAGGGGCAGTAGTGTACAGCAGTATTCCAGGGTAGAGAGCACAAGCGATTCGAAGAGAATCATCATGGTCTTGGCGTCCCAAGTTTTGAAGGTTCTCATTATCCATCCTATCATTTTTTTCTAGCAGATGTAGTACATACGTTGATGAGATCTTTGAAAGTGAGATCCTCTGACATTATCACTCCCAGGTCCTTCACAATAATTTCTCGCTGTATTGTGTGCCTGGAATTTGTTTTATACTCTGATACAGTTTTAATTTCCTCGTTTTCCATATCGGAATAATTTAAATTTCTCTTGAATGATCTTCATAATGTTTTCTGCTGCCCATATAAAGATTTGGTTGCTGTCTGCACGGAGTCTTGCAGTGTCATTGATGGATGACACTGTCATGGAAATTAGGGTGTCATCCACAAAGGAACACATGGTATTGTAGCTTACATTTCTGTCAGATATGAGGATGAGGAATAGGAGTGCATATTGTCGAACAGAGCTTTTCACTATAGCCACCTCAGACTTTTCTGTTTACTATTACTCTGTGTTGTTCACTAGCAGACACTTTTAGATCGTTATGATCTTCCACGCTAGTTAAATGTAACTCTAGGAAAGGGTCATTTAACTAATGGCAAGTACAATTGTCCTCTGATAAATATTTTTCCTACCATTCCCAAATATGGTTTCAGTGCTAACTTCACAAAGCTTTTTTTTTGATTAGCTTCACTTACGTGAATCAAACGTTGGAAAAGGTGGGGTTTGTTACTTGACAGTGTATGTACCCATTTAACAGTTTTATTTTTGTGATGAATGGTTTGAAAAACCAACAAGTTGAAGATTGAGACACTTATGCAGCATATGGGAATCTTTATTCAGGAAACGTTTCGCCACACAGTGGCTTCATCAGTCCAATACAAAGAGGAAGGCGTAAGGAGAGGAGGAGAATGAGGTAATCAGTCCCTCAGCCTGGAGTCGATGTGTTCAGTCCATCAATCTTGTAGATTGATGGACTGAACACATCGACTCCAGGCTGAGGGACTGATTACCTCATTCTCCTCCTCTCCTTACGCCTTCCTCTTTGTATTGGACTGATGAAGCCACTGTGTGGCGAAACGTTTCCTGAATAAAGATTCCCATATGCTGCATAAGTGTCTCAATCTTCAGTTTTATTTTTGTAATTAATATGGTATTTTTTTCCATTAAGTGGCACGAGTGCATTTTCCTTAAAGCTTCAATCTTATTGGGTAATGCATGTTATGAAAAGAATATGATATGATATGGCTTTAGGTTGACAGGTTTAAATTTTCTAATTTATTAAGAGTTCTTTAACTTGGTATTGCTGGCTTCGGTAGGATAACTAAACAATGTTTCTCTTAGATACCAAACGTTTTAGTGCTAGCATGTTCTACACAGATGAAACCTTACTTAGACTTTTGCTCGTGTGAGTTTTGCTTTACCAGTTTCATAAAATAAAATATTTTCTGTAAAAAACTGGAGGTCATCCTTTCTGTTCTGCAATAAATCTTTAACGCTGGTGCATCTTGCTTGGTGAAAGAAATGTGTTGATTTTGGGATGTGTAGAATCCAATTTATTTATTGAAGAAATGCAAAACTGGTTTTTATGTAATAATTTGCTACTATTACGAACACAGGTAGCAATTTAAGGCTTGTTGCAGAAGAATGCAACAGCACATAGCCCGAAATTGGAGGAATAACAGCTGAACGAATTTTGGGTTCTTGTAACCCGACACATACTGGGGAAAACTGGGAGAGCAACACCTGGAGTTCTCCCTGATTACTCCTGAGGTCACGAATATTTCACTGTAAATAAGTCATTATTCACAAAGACAGGTATGCCAACAAAAAGAAGCGATAAAATCTATGGGCTATTAGGGTCAGTGAAGTCAACGTGTGGAGGCAATGGAAAGCATGTAAGCAAGGAAGGATCAGAATGCTCTCAAGGAAAAGATTGCTGCGAGGGCCATGAAAAATAATATGGGGTAGAAGGTAGCCCGCCGGTGTCCGTCGAGGGTTTCGTCTCAGCATATAGTCGGAGATGGAGTGAAATGTCTCAGCGGATAAGGAAGATGCCGAATACCATGACTTCAGAGACAGGTGAGGTAGAGCAAGTTGAGTTCAGGGAGACTATGGAGGGAACTGAAGAGGTCTGAGAGGGAAAGGGAGGATAAACCTAGAAGATGCGCATGCAGGGACAGAAGAGTCCTTTGGTGGAACAGGAGAGGAAGGAGGCTGGAAGGTAATGGGAGAAGAAGTCTGGGGAAGAACAGAAAAGGGGATCACACAAGGGAAGAGGTGAACCTCCACCGTCGTGTGTGAGTTAGAAAGGGGGTGAGAACTAGGCACCGATGCCGAAAAGGAAAACTGTTAGGGAATTTTAAGCACCGTAGGAGTGCGATGAGACTTGGGCTTATGAGACAGGTTCAACTTCTCACGTGATAAGCACAAAGATGCAGGCGTGTGAGGCCTTGTAGACTTAGAAACTAGAAGGCGAGAAGTAGGAGGAGGAGTAGGTAAGGTGGTGGGGGTTTCAGAGAGTAAAACAGCGGAAGAATTAGAGACGGGGGTGACCCCGGAAGGCACAACACCGTAGGAGCTGGTAGGCGGGATGAACAAGAGGTTGGAGGTCTCCTAGCTACTCACTACTAAGGGACACAAGGAAGATTCCCCTAAAGGAGAAGCCAAGATACCGCCATAACATAAGACCTTCGCTCTCCTTAAGACAACATATTTCTCGTTCATTAAGATAGACCTGACAACGGCGAGAAAAAGAAGGATGAGGTTCATTGCAATTGAGACAAGTGAGGGGAAGACTGCAAGATGTATTGGCATGATCTGCGGCACCGCAGACCAGGCACTCCATTGCAAATCTGCAGTATTTAGCGGGGTGTCCAAAGCACAAGCAATTTTGACACTGTTGGGAAGTAGGGACCACTTTACGGACCTCTAGGCGATGGCCAGCAATATTAACGGAGGACAGGTGTTCACGGCATTCAAAGGTTAAGAGGGTGATGTTACTGGGAAAGCGCCTCCAGCCGCGAGCAGGCAGGCCATATGTATCCAATTTGAGAATAGGAAGGTCCTAATTTCTCCAAAATAACGTCACCGCAAGAAAGAAAATCACTCTGTACAATGGTACGGGATAAAACCACCGTACTACTGTAAAAATTGAGAGTAACGTGAGTGGAATGTTATCAATGGAAGTAAGATGGGAAAGATCATAAGCTTGTTCTGCATTCTGAGCTGTAACGATGCTCGTACCACTTCGAAGAGCATGAAAGAATATATTTTGGCCAACGTGTCATAAAGAGCTTTGCCAATGCTATGGTCAGAAAGATAATCAGTTGGAGATGTCGGCGGTAGGGAAGAGCATTTAGTTCACTGAGTACTTGTAGCATGGTGCATTAAGGAAATGGGTGTCATAGAGGGCATTTCTGGGTAGAATGAGCAGACATCGAAGAACCGTCGTCAGCATATGGTCTGGAACATTTAAGTGTAGTACTGTGGGTGGCCCAACCTGTGGTAGGTGGGCTATTCAAAAACCATCGCACTGTATCTGGGGAAGCCGGACGGATAGTTAAAGGTGTGCAAGAGACAAAGGCACTAGCAGAAACGGCCGGAGCCTCAACACCTGGAGCAGGTGATGAAGTGTCACCACCAGAAGGTACAGGGGTATGGAAAAATTCTGGAGAATGGTCCAATAATGAAACCGGGTCAGAACAGGATGCTGTAAGAGAAAGAGGCCTGGAAGGAGTTGGGTTTTCATGGAACGAAGACTCCATGATAGTGGTACTTCTTTTTTATTATTTTAGAGAAAAAAAAAGAAAAAATGAAAAACAAAGAGGGACAGCGGAGGGACAGTCACTAGAAGGCATGAAAGGGCTGTAAGTTCCCCCCTCTCATCCGATAGGACCTCTAGAGCACAAGTAGTGCAGATGCAGCATGGAACCCGTGCCATATCCTACCCATCGTGCCAGTAGACCAGCATCTACCGAGCCACCTCGGTGGACAAAAGAGAGGGTGGTCGGAAACCCACCACAAAGCATACGTTCTTCGGCTACTACCTCTCAGAACCGACAGGTAGCGTCTGGAGATACACCCATCACCTACAGGACACCCCACCCACTTCTCTGAAATCCGGGAAGGCAGCAGGGCGCCTCCAGATAATCCAGATTCCCCGGCAAACTACACTACTTCCGAGGGACCCCACGGAGTGGGATGAACTCCTGCACACTTCCCCCTACCTAAAAACTGTAACTCCAAAGGGGAAGGACCCCAGAGGGGGAAAGAGGGGGTTGGGAGGGGAGAGGAAAGGGAAAAATAGAGGGATGGGGAGGATGGGATAGGGAAGGGAAGATTGGGAGGGGTAATTAGGTTCAGTCTGAGGAATGAGACCAAAAGCCTCTTTGCCAAGTCAAGGAGCCCCCTTGAAGAGGAGCTGATCCGATTGGCTTCCAATTTTCAATGCTGAAGTGCAATGTTGTTGTTGTTGTTGTTGAATTACAATATTGTTGTTGAACTACAATGTTTGGAACGTTCATAGAACTAAAGGTATGGCAGGTGCCCTTTGATGAACTTTACACAGACCATCCCTTATATTGGTGACATTTAAGCAACACTGGCAAGTTGCACAAATGTAACCACCCTTATATCCTCCTCCCCCAATGGCATAAGTATAACTCTCAATAAGAATGGTTACGGTTGTTACAATCAGGAGGGTTCTTACATCAGAGTGTGATAAATGATTTTGAAATCGACGAGTTGAAGATTAAGACACTTGTGCAACATATGAGAATCCTTAGTAAAGATTTCCATATGTTGCATAAGTGTCTCAATCTTCAACATCATTCTATCAACAGTCAGAGAAAGAGTAGACAAACTTTCCATCACTGTTAGTTGAACCCTCACTGATCCCACTCTTCTTCTCACACTGTTGCTCCTTCGATCCTGGTCACTTTCCACAAATTAGTGAGATTTACCTCCTTTCCCTCTCTCCCCAAAAATAAAATTACGTACTAAAAAAAATATTACCATGATAATACTGAAATCATGATTTGTAACAGCTATCACAGTAATTTTTCTAAAATTATTTTCACTAGATTTGAAGGCAAAATTCAAGGTAGCAAATACCATAGGCCAAACATAGTAAGTTCCTACATGCCATACAACGTAGTAAGCTCCTACATGATACAGTAACAAAGTTTCTCCATTCTATAGTATAAATCAAAGTTCCTGCATGATACAATAACAGTGCTCGTGCATGATACAGTAACAATCAAGATTGGCAAATACAATGTGAAGCAAAAACTGAATATGGGCTGGGGAAATCATTTCATTGTTAACTTTATCAGTAGAGGTTAAACATCTATATAAGACGAAACTCTGGAAAAACAATCTACTGTGCTTCCAGTTTAACAATTTCCTGGTAATCATCCGTATTTCCTTCTTCAATCGAACCACTTCTAATACCAATAAAATTTTCCAGCGTATCTTCAGAGGTTGGAAATTCATGCCCGATTTTCTCTGAAGTGATACTTGCTTCATACCGGATCTGAAATATTGCTTCAACTGAAGTTTTTTCTCACTTTAGAGAACCACATTCATCTGTGAAAATATTCTCTCTACACTGGCATTAGAAAAGAGAAGGGAAAATAATGTCAATGCAAGACATGGTGCATGTGGGACTTCAGTTTTGCAGAATTCCTTTTTAGTCTAATTTACCTCAGCCCAAAATGTGACACTTTCTTCCAAATATGATTTAGAACACTGATCAAGATCAAAAATATTGTGTTCATTTTGAAGGTCGTCCATGTCTTAGAATGTTGACTTGTGTTTGTAAGCGATTGGTACAACGGAATCCTCGCACTGATCAATATTTAAATGTAGTCAAGCGTGCTAGACAATATTTATATGTAGTCAAGAATGTTAGACAATATTTATATGTAATCAATATTTATATGTAATCAATATTTATATGTAGTCAAGAATGTTAGACAATATTTATATGTAGACAATATTTATATGTAGTCAAGAATGTTAGACAATATTTATATGTAGTCAATATTTATATGTAGTCAAGAATGTTAGACAATATTTATATGTAGACAATATTTATATGTAGTCAAGAATGTTAGACAATATTTAATGTAGACAATATTTATATGTAGTCAAGAATGTTAGACAATATTTATATGTAGACAATATTTATATGTAGTCAATATTTATATGTAGTCAAGAATGTTAGACAATATTTATATGTAGACAATATTTATATGTAGTCAATATTTATATGTAGTCAAGAATGTTAGACAATATTTATATGTAGACAATATTTATATGTAGTCAAGAATGTTAGACAATATTTATATGTAGACAATATTTATATGTAGTCAATATTTATATGTAGTCAATATTTATATGCAGTCAAGAATGTTAGACAAATTTATATGTAGACAATATTTATATGTAGTCAAAATGTTAGACAATTTTTATATGTAGACAATATTTATATGTGTTCAAGAATGTTAGACAATATTTAATGTAGTCAATATTTATATGTAGACAATATTTATATGTAGACAATATTTATATGTAGTCAATATTTATATGTAGTCAATATTTATATGTAGTCAATATTTATATGTAGACAATATTTATATGTAGACAATATTTATATGTAGTCAATATTATATGTAGTCAATATTTATATGTAACAATATTTATATGTAGTCAATATTTATATGTAGTCAATATTTATATGTAGTCAATATTTATATGTAGACATATTTTATATGTAGACAATATTTATATGTAGTCAATATTTATATGTAGTCAATATTTATATGTAGACAATATTTATATGTAGTCAATATTTATATGTAGTCAATATTTATATGTAGTCAAGAATGTTAGACAATAATTATATGTAGACAATATTTATATGTAGACAATATTTACATGTAGACAAGCGTGCTATACAGGTTTTCCTAAGACGAATCATATTTTCATGATTAAAACAATATAATTTGTAATAATTATTTACAGCACTCCTACATTGCTAGTCTATCTTAAATGGAATTAAATATTTTTGCAGGAAATTTTAATTTGGCTCTTCTGATCAGCTTTAATTAGCAAAAGCTGATACAAAGAAAATGTAATTTATGTCATTTAAGTAATACTGTAAACAAATTTCGAAATAATAGATTTTCTGTGGTAACTGGAGAATGCATCTTCCGATCGACTTAAAATTTTAGCGCTGTTGCATTATCCTAGTGGGAAGCTTCCTATAATAATATATAATAATTATAATAATTTTCTCATATAAATGTAGATTATAAATGTCGTGCCGAATAGGTAAAACTGGTCAATTAACAAGAACTCATTTAAAATTAAGTCCATTGTAAAATTTTCTCGTATAAGTTTAAACATATATTTTTTCAGTTATGTTAATGTAAAAATTAATAATTTTGTACCTCGTGATTTTAGGATGTACATATTTTATGCCAAATTTTGAAAAGCAAATCGGGTTCCATGCAATAACTTAAGAAGCCATTTTATGATCATTAAAAATACATCAACGTTTGTGCAACTTTAGAAAAAAATATCTGGAATATTTTTCTCCTCATTTTGGAAAATATATGTTTTTGGGTTAGAAAAATTACATCAGAATCTTTTTGAATAATTTCTGCTTCCGAATAAGGAAAAACAAAAGTTAAATCCACATAATTTAAGGAGGCGAGGAAATTTTGAATGATTTTTTTTTTTGGGTCCAATTTCAATGAAATTTTTCCAGGGAAAGGCTCCCAGCTGAAGAGAAAACAAAAATGGCTAAAAGCTGCATAACGTGAAGAGCCTAAATTTAATATTTTAATTTCCGTGCCAAATAATATGCAAATTTTTATTTATTTTAGCATAGATATTGAATATTTTGGTCTACTTGCAATAAGACACAAATTGCTTATACTGACTCTTGTTGAAGATGTGTATCAAGGAACCGATATAACAGAATTTATACCAGATATTTGTATCTGTAAAAAAAATGAAGACGAAGAAATTGATGGGTGATGGACTGATTACATCGTCTTCAAGTCTCTTCTGCTTCTATCAACTTTTTTTGTACTCGACTGAAGAAGCCTACTGTGTAGGCGAAACGTTTCGAAATGAAGATACCTAACTGTTGCATATGTGTCTTACCTAACGATGAAGAAATTGTTTATTGTAATGAAGGCGCAGTGTCATGAGCCATGAGTTCGGACTTGACAGATGGTGCAGTTTTGAGTAATTTTCTCATGGATCGTGCATTTCCTGTAGGTGAATATAATCCCACTCTGTGATAAGCGAAACATTTACTAACCTATGAGTCTATGACGTCACATGAAATGACTGGTGATGGAATTAGTTATTTCCAGACAATAGCCAATATCAAATTGCAAGAAGTTAGCAAAAATCATTAAAAAATAAATCCACAGCTTGCTAATTCTGGTTTATAAGCTTGTGTATGTTTTTATAGCTAGCATGATGATCGAACTATGAATTGGAACATGGATTTATGGGCAATAGAGGGAACAAATAATGTCTTTGCAACAGCAGACCACAGTAGTTAAAGAACATTGTGCTATTACTTATAGTTAATACCTCAGTTATTTGAGATTTCAAGAGAAATAAGAACTTCCAAATAGCCGGTAGAACTCGAGAGGATCCTTAAATCCACAGGACTGCAAAAAACATGACAAATACTGTAGTCTCAATATAACTCTTTTATTTATGAACTATCCTATAAACCATGACAATATATCCAAAATTTCTAATGCTGCTCTAACACCACTTTACTTAGAAAAAGTCATTGACAAAATTGCCCATGCACTCTGTCCCGGGTCCAGACTCATGGAACTCCATACACGAAAGTCATCCCAAAAACGTTACAACGACGGATATAACTCCACTCCACAAAGGTGGTAGCAGAACAGCAAAGAATTATACACCAAAAGCACTAACGCCCAGAATTATAAAAATTACTGGAAGGATTCTATGTTACAAGATGCCCATCGCTTGGATTCGCAACAATTTCACAACTCGGTACAGAGTAGATTTGGAGCAGGTTGCTCCTGCTGGATCACTGTGACATGTTCTTGAACCCATTGGAGGACAAACATAATGCAGATGTAGCATACACTGACTAGAAAAAGCGTTTGACAAGTGTGACCATGGTGCAACTGATCACAAAATGCGCGTAAAAGAAATAACTGGAAAAGTGGGAAGATAGATTTTTAACTTTTTAACCAATAGAATACAAAAAGTTATGGCGAATAAAGTCAGAGGCTCCATTAGTGATAAGCTCTGTTCCAGGAAAAGTTACTTTACTGCACCCATCCTTTTACCTCTTCTCTCTTATCTCGTCACAGATTGATATATAAACCATTAGCACTATATCTGACCATTAAATCTAATGATCCACATTTTATTTCTACGATTCGAGGGTTATGGATGATTATGGTCTGTCTTTTACATCTCTACGTACTTCTGCTGCCTCCTCTGTATCTACTGAAGAAATCACGTGTTGTGGTATTGGGCCAAATTAAGGGGGTTATAAAGGGAGTAGCCTAAACTTTTGCATTTTGGTATCTCTTATTTAAATAATATAATATTTTTGTCAGTAACAATTGGTGTGTTACTAAAGACCTTTGTAAAGAAAATTCGGAAGATAATCAATACCAAAGTTTAATCAACTTTAAATGCATATTGACCTAATATATTTTAAATTATTTTACACCTCTACCTTCAGGTCAGTTAGAAAAAGTTTGAACCTAATGTTAGATAAATGGACATGAGCAACTAGTTATGACATATTGTGCGCAAACGTTTAGCTCTTATGGAACATGGTTAAGGTTTGACAAAGCTCCTGAAGACGAAAAGGTTGCCACAATAAAATGCTATGTTAGCTGCATCTGTGTCATTTACCAAACATTGTGTTGGTGATTTCCTTTGATCACTGTATTTCATGTTGGACGCTATGCTGCTAAATTTGTATTTATGGCAAAAAAAATTGGGAACATTGAAAAAAACTGATTTTCCTGTGATATATGTGAGTGCCTCATGTGTTGGCCCCCGTCAGCACGTTAATACTGATAACTCGACAATGTAACTTACAGAAGGCAATAATCTTATGAGGACACGCCACTATCCCTCTGGTCTTGTATTAGTATATTATTTTTCCTCTGTAATCTATTTTGTCTCAACTATCGTTATGTTGCTTTGTTTTCTTAAGGTGATGTCTAGGATCTTTCTTAATCATGGTATACTTACAATCTTCGAGGACAACTGTGTTGCAGAGCTTTCCCAGACCTCAGTAGGAGCTTTCGCTCGATCTTCTACAACACAATTGTCCTCAAAAGCTTTATTAACGTTATCCATGAATTAAGGGAAGATCTTGGACTTCACCTTAGAAACAGACTTAACAAATGCGATTTATAGAGCCGTACTGTCTATAATAAAAATACACCGCTTATCAGGAGACAGGGAAACTCACGAGCCTCTTAATTGGCCTGCTCTATTTTATGATACTGGTCTTTCGAGATACCACAGAATGCCTCTACTGCTTTACCTCTAAGCTGTGTTGAGGGAAAAGTTCAGTAGATAGGAGTAGCGAGAGGAAGGTATATAGTAACAATAGTTTTCATTGTCGGTACTTGTTAAGGTAGGGTAAGTCAAGCTCCCGCTATCCATTCCCCTCCTTCTCCCCCCCCCCCGGAAAGGATGATGTATGGGGCTCGGTCCATGAACATAAATCACTCGACTCACAGCTCCCAACACTATCTTGGATGCAGAGAGGGGTCACCTGTCAATCAACGAGGGTAAAAATTGATGGAGACAGACTAACGTTCATGGAGGCGATCTCCCATATTGGATTTACTTGCTGTGCACTTGTATGAAGAATCAGGACATAACCCCTCTCATTTACAGCGGTCAAGAACCTGATCTCCTGTCATCGGGAAAGATTATTACGGGACACTAGATCGAGCCAGTGGGTTGTCACCAACACCTGCGACCCAAACCCCCCCCCTTCACATCAATCAGCAACGGCTACCTATTGCAACAACACGCCAGTGTCACCAACCAGGACACCCAGTTTTTAGCGTTGAATTTCAGATATCATTTATATTTTTAATTTTTCATTTTCTTTCTTGTAGGATCTGTATTCATATTTATGTGTTTTATATTACATATTTCCTAAATACATGATGTTGTTTATATTTGTCCAGGTTTTTGTTCTTTTTCTATTCACTATTTTCTGTGGAGGATGCCAGCATTGGTAATACTGTTCTGAAGTTGTTACAGGGCTGTGTAAGCCTTACAAGTGGCGGACTTGCCAGGATCAACTATATGAATCAAGATTCAATCTCCATCTCAGAATCTCCATTGGAAACTTCCAACGCCGCATAACCAAAGACGGTTACCACCAGCATGAGTAATCATTCTACATGGTAGGCTACAGTACAGGTATTGAAAAAGATTTGGTGATTGTTTATAGTCCTCAATTTATTGTAAGTCAAGTCAGGCAGGATATAATATTTAATTCCTGCCAGCTAATTTTGTTGTTGAGCTTGGAAAAACACTTGGAGGATTAGACCTAGGGACCCGAGATTTTCCAGTGACAATTTTTTTCATTGAGCTCTTTATTATATCAAGGGGACACTGTTCGTGGACCTCTTGATTTGTTGGTGAGAAGATTGGATGGTCCAGTGACCCATTCTACTTACTGTTTGCCTGAGCCGGCATATAAATCCTCTTCGTTTTCATTAGTACACATTGTTTAATTGAAGCCAGGGAATCGAGCCCTATGGTTTATTATAGTTTGAGAGGAAACAGGAATTGAACCCTGTTTTTTCTTAATACCGTTTCATTTCCATGATAGTTTAAGTTAATTCTAGCAAATATGGCGGAATACCAGTTATTGGACGAACGATACGCTGGAAGTAAGTTAGGAATAACGGGAACAATTTAGGAATCTTTCATTTGTGCTAAGACCCAGGAAGACTTTGGAAAGGATGAGAATAGAAAGAGAAAAGAGAGACAAAAAGGAGCATGATTGACTTGATCGTGAGGAGAGAGCTAAATATGTGAAGAAAGAACAAGTTAATAAAGGGAACTTGAGGAAAGAGCAAAGGATATAGAATATGAAGTTAAGGGAAGATGAGAAGAAAAGGCTCGCGAGCTCGAAAAGATCGCCTTGGAGTTAGAGAAAAAAAAAGTTTACTTTTCACAACAGCAATTAGATGAAGGAGTAAATGGAACAACGTGCAGCTAGTGCCACATTTTCCATACCTAATTTACCTCCCTTCACAGAGGGGGAAGAATAACTTCGTACTTGTCAGGTTTGAAAATACCGCTCCCTCTGTGAATGAGCCTGCTGACACCTGGGTACCATGGTTAAGAATGTTATTTTCTGGTACAGCTTGAATATCTATGCACTTTGTCGCGATATCAATATGTAATTTTAACCTACTGAAGAAGGCAATCCTATAGAATATTTTAAAAAACCACTAATTCTTACAGGAAAGATTTAAGGTATGCAACCTTACAGCCTGGCCAGAATTTCAGCAGTTACAGGTAACACTCTTTCGTTTGTTCGACTTTTGGATAGAGAGTTCAGGATATTGATCACAGTTTTTTGAATCTCTTAGGAGACTTCATGGTTGACTGACCAGTTTCCTGACAGCTTTCCCATCAGATTACGAAACATTCATCAGAGATCGTAACCTGATTAATGCTGAGGAAGTTGCTGAGGCTGCTGACCTGTTATGCTGCTGAGGCTCACAATTCCTATAAAGACCTAAAGCGGATCGAACTCTAAAGGGGAAGGGTTCATCAGACCATAAGAAATCTCAAAAGCCTTAGTGGAAAGTAAAATGACTTCTTTTATTCCTGTTTGTCATTTGTGTGGTGTTAAGGGACATAAACGTCCAGATTGTCCTTCTAAGAAGGTCCAAAAAGTTGGAAAGATGTCTTTAAAGACTGTATCAATGACCAAGACCCTTCAGTTCAGGAGAACGGTTAATGGACTTAATGTATCTACATTTTACGTGGACACTGGATGCACATGTATAGTCATTTCTCATAAGTCGTTCCAATTCCTAATGAAAAACTCATTCCTCTGCTATACTTTCAGACTACTTGGGCCGTACAGACACTTTTCCTACATCCGTTGTTACATTAGGTCCTAAATGGTTAACAGGTTGGTCTGAAGCCGTGCTAGCTCCCATCACTTCTTGGCTCCGTACTAATAGGTAATGTAAGAGGTGCAATCTTCCTTCTTGAGGTTGACCTTTCATCACCAAAGATGGACATAGGTGTTTCAGATCCTCTTTCTGTGAGAGTCAGCAAGTCCCTTCGATGTTCAGTTGATGAAGAAAATGTCTCGTCGAGATTATGTGGGATTAAAACCAGTGATGTACTTTCGAAAGCAAGGAAGTAGGATCACCGGTTCACTGTTAGATGAAAGTGAAGATATCACCTCGATACCATAAAATTGTCTTGATAGGGCTCAAGACAAGGCCCAGGCTTCTCTACTGTCCACCTTTGATTTTCCTGGCTTTAAGCCTTTAGATATATCGAAGGACTCATTTGTCAATGTACAAACGTATTGCCTTCTCTTCAGGAATTGCCGTAATTGCCCGCTAAACAAAATTCAAGTTATCCAAAGGAAAAAAATTTTTCATATAAAATTTGATATATAAAAGGTATCTTGTACAAGTCTGTATTCAAAATTAAATTCAGATGTGACGACTTTCATTCTTAGTTGTTCCTAGTCATTGCAGGAGGACTGTTCTTAAAATGGCTCATGACCTGCAGTGGCTGGACAGTTCTCGCATCGTAAAAACCTTTAAATAAGATTAGGGAAACCTATTTTGGCCAAAAATGTCGTCAGATGTCACTAACTATTGTAGATCGTGTTATAGTCTGCCATACTGTCATCCTCCCGAGGTACCTGGCGAGTACCTATGGTCATAATGCCTATCTTTATGGTACCGTTTTCGTAAGAGGTAGCTATTGACAATCGTTGATTCCTTTTATCTCCACTTTCATCTGGGGGGGACTCAGATTTTATATTAAAATTAGCTGATTATGCTTCGGTTTCCCTGAAGCCGTTCCTTAAGACCATAATTATACAGAGGTGGCTGAAGCCTTTTATTCATCTTCTCCAGAGTGTGCCATTTCCTAGAGGAAATTTTGTTGGACCGTGGGTCACAATTCCCATCTGACTTTAATGCAACATCTATACCAACTTCTGGGAGTTGTTGTGATGCTCCTCCGCACAGGCACCCTCTCATCCCAGCCTGTAAATTGGAGGATTGAGCGCCAGCATGCGATTTCCCCAAGCCATTTTTAAGGAAACTTTGCCCCTTAAACCTAAGGGATTGGGCATCGTTACATTACCATGTGCTTTGTTTGCCATGAGGGAAGTTCCCAGTGATCTCTTTGGGGTTTGCACATTTGGAAACGTCTGTATGGTACAAACAGGCCAGAGGGCTCCTACTGTCATCCTTCATGACTTATGGATAATGGAGAAGGTAAATGCTTTGAGGTTCAGTCTTACGTTTTTCCTTGACCTTAGATCAAACTTTGAGGAGTCCTCTGACATAGTTTCGGTAACTTAAGCTCGTTTAATGGACAGTAAAAAACTATTTGATTCCAAAGTCAGAGGAAGAAATTTTAAAGGTAGGAGATGAAGTTCTTGTACTTTTGCCTATCAAGTACAAATAAATGATAGTAGCATGGAAAGGTCCATTAAAGTATTAATAAAATTTGTGGGAGGAGGTAAGTGACATACTTCATAGAAGTCAAGGGGGAAAGGAAACCTAAGCTTTATCATATCAACTCTTTAAGAAATTTTACGATGAAATTCGGTTAACTGCTTAATAACTTTGGACTTAGTTTTTCCACACGAACTTGAACCGACTACTGAAGAATGTAAGTGTGCGTAATTGACCCTCTAACTTAGACTATGATGAAGAAACTACATGATTGGTGACTCTTGAACCACTCGGACGCAACCTACAGTAATATTACTGAAATCTTAGGATGACCATAAGAGTCTGAACTACTTCAAATGTGTGAGTACTTTTCCAGACGTTCTTTACTGATATTCCAGTGTTACCTCACGGTAGTCCATAAGATTGACTTAATGTGACGGACAGTCCTATCAAAACGAAAATTTAGACCGTTCCAGTTCACCTTAGGGATGCATTTGGAACCCGAGGGTAGACAAATTATTAAATACTAAGATCATTGAACCCTTCAGTATCTTCATATTGTTCATCCAGTAGTCATGGTTAAGAAGGAGGATATTCACATAGACTTGTATTGACTTCAAGGCCTTTATGCTATTAACTCGGTGGGATTGCTGAATCTATGCCTTGATAGATTAGCTCGATCTAACAAAATTTTATGACGCTTCCTTCTTTTCAGAGATTGATATTGCGCTGGGCATATCATCAAAGTAATGTTTGATCCTTCTTCTAAAGCAGTACACCGCTTTTCCTACACACCAAGGACAGAATGCAGTATAGAAACTTATGCCTTCGGTTTGGTAACTGCCCTGTGCTACTATGTGGAGATGATGAGAATGGTCTTGGGGTAATATGCCAAATGTTTCGTTTATTTTGATAACATTTCGTTAATGGCATCCACGTGGGGCGAAATATCCAAACATTAACGTCAGTTTTGCGTGGTTACGCTCACATGGCTCACGGCCAAGCTGATGAAATCCTCCTTGGTATAACAAGATATATGATATCTTGGACTGAATACTTTCTAAATAACACTCTGCAGCTACTCCCCAGTAAGATCAAATGCTTTTATTAGGAATTTAAATTCCCCAAAACCAGAAGCTCCATGGTTAGCTTTCTTGGTTCTGTAAATTTTATGCATGGTTAACCCGAACTTACTGATCTTACAGGCATTTTATTCCGGACTTCCTTAAAAAGTCTGAGAAGGAACCTCTTGAACTTTCTGACATAGCTCGGGAAAAGTTTAATGTGATTAAAAATATCTTTTCGAAAGACCATATACTTAAGTATTCCAGATATTAATAAAACATTTTGTTTAAGAAAAAGTTGCCTCCAAATACTGACTTAGGTGCCAGTGCTTCTACAATTACCATGATGTACTCCCTTCCCTGTATGCCTTCCTAAGCTGGAAACTCCTTCCCACAAGAAAATAGATACTCCACAATTGAAAAGGAATATTTAGCCCTGTGTGGGCGGTTTTATCCTTCCATAACTTAAATTTTTATTTGCTGGAAATTTGGTTTGCTGTCTGCACGGAGTCTTTGCAGTGTCATTGATGGATTGACACTGTATGGATAAATTAGGGTGTCATCCACAATGGAAACACATGGTATTGTAGCTTACCCCCCCCATTATCTGTCAGATATGGAGGCTGAGGAATAGGAGTGCATATTTGTCGAACAGAGCTTTTCACTATAGCCACCTCAGATTTTATGATTACTATTACTCTGTGTTGTTCACTAGCAGACACTTTGAGTCGTTATGATCTTCCTCGTAGTTAATGTAACTCTAGGAAAGGGTCATTTAACTAATGATGCCAAGTACAATTGTCCTCTGTAAATATTTTTTCCTACCCATTCCAAATATGGTTTCAGTGTGCTAACTTCACAAAGCTTTTTTTTTTTGATAGCTTCACTTACGTGTGAATCAAACAACGTTGGAAAAGGTGGGGTTGTTACTTGACAGTGTATGTACCATTACAGTTTTTATTTTTGTGTATGAATGGTTTGAAAAACCAACAAGTTGGGATGATTAGACATTTTGCAGCATATGGGAAAGTTGATAGACTTTATTCAGAAAATAGTTTCGCCACTCAGTGGCTTATCAGACCATACAAAGTGGATGGCGTAAGGAGAGGAGGTGAATGCGGTAATCAGTCCCTAGCTTGGAGTCGATGTGTTCAGTACACTCAATCTTGTAGATTATGGGACTCTGAAACACATCGACATCCAGGCTGAGGGACTGATTACCTCTTTCTCCCTCTTCCTTACGCCTTCCTCTTGTATCTGGACTGATGATGCCACTGTGTGGGAAAACGTTGCCCTGACTAAATAAGATTCCTATATGCTGCCAAAGTTGTCTCTATTTCAGTTTTATTTTTGTAATTAATATGGTTATTTTTTTTCCATTAAGTGGCTTCGAGTGCATTTTCCTTAAAGCTTCAATCTTATTGGGTAAATGCATGTTAGGAAAAGAATATGTTATGTATGGCTTTAGGTTGACTGGTTTAAATTTCTAATTTATTAAGAGTTCCTTTATACTTGGTATTGGTCGGCTACGGTAGGATAACTCAAACAATGTTTCTCCTTAGATACCAAACGTTTTAGTGCTAGCATGTTCTCACAGATGGAAACCTTACTTAGACTATTGCTCGTGTGAGTTTTGCTTTACCAGTTCATAAAATAAAATTATTTTCTGTAAAAAACTGGATGGTCATCCTTTCTGTTCTGCATATAATCGTTAAGCTGGTGCATCTTGCTTGGTGAAAGAAATGTGTTGATTTTGGGATGTGATAGATCCAATTGATTTATTTGAAGAAAGGCCAAAAACTGGGTTTGTACTGTTATAATTTGCTACTATTACGAACACAGGTAGCAATTTAAGGCTTGTTGGCAGAAGAATGAAACAGCACATAGCCCGAAATTGGAGGTAATAACAGCTGAACGAAGTTTGGGTTCTTGTAATCGACACATACTGGGGAAAACTGGGAGAGCAACTCCTGGAGTTCTCCCGATACTCATGAGGTCACGATTATTCATGAAATGAGTATTATTCACATAAAGGACTGGATATGCCATACAAAAAGAAAGCGATTAAAATCTATGGGCTATTAGGGTCAGTGAAGTCAACGTGTGGAGGAATGGAACGCATGTAAGCAAGGAAGGATCAGAATGCTCTCAAAGAAAAGATTGCTGCGAGGGCCATGAAAAATATATGGGAACCGGTGAGAAGGTGGCCCGCCGGGTGTCCGCTCGAGGGTTACTAGTCTCAGCAATATAGTCGGAGATGGATGTGATAATGTCTCAGCGGATAAGGAGATGCCGAATACCAGGATTCAGAGACAGGTTGAGGTAGAGGCAAGTTGAGTTCAGGGAGACTATGGAGGGAACTGAAGAGGCTCTGAGAGGGAAAGGGAGGATAAAAACTAGTAGATGGCATGGCAGGGGAAAGAAGAAGTACCTTGTGGTGGAAACAGGAGTGGAAGGAGGCTGGAGGTAATGGGAGAAGGAAGAAGTCTGGGGAAGACAGCGACAAAGGGATCCCACACAAGGGAAGAGGGTGAACATCCACGTGCTTGTGGTGTGAGTTAGAAAGGGGGGTGAGAACTAGGCCACCGATGCCGAAAAGGAATACTGTTAGGGATTTTTAATAGCACCGTAGGAGTGCGATGAGACTTGGGCTTAGGAGTCAGGTTCAACTTCTCACGTGATAAGCACAAAGATGCAGGCCGTGTGAGGCCTTGTAGTACTTCATGAACTAGAGGCGAGAAGTAGGAGGAGGAGTTGGTCAAGGTGGTGGGGGTTTCGAGAGGTAAAACAGCGGAAGAATTAGAAAGACGGGGGTGTCCCCAGGGAAGGCACAAACCAACCAGTATGGGCTGGTATGCGGGATGAACCAAGAGGTTGGAGTCCTCATAGCTACTATACTACGGGACACAAGGAAGATGTCCCCTACAAGGAGAAGCAAGTTACCCGCCTAACATAAAGACCTTCCTCTCCTAAACAACCATTTTTCTCGTTCATAAGATAGGACCTGGACAACGGCGGAGAAAAAGAAGGATGAGGGGGGGGGGTTCATTGCAATTGAGGACAATGTGAGGGGATGACTGCAAGATGTATTGGCATGATATGGCGGCACCGCAGACCAGGCATCCATTGCAAATCTGCCAGTAGTATTTTAGCGGGGTCGTCCAAAGCACAAGCTAATTTTGCCACTGTTGGGAAGTAGGGACCACTTTACGGACCCTAGGCGATGGCAGCAATATTACGGAGGACAGGGGTTCCCGGCTTTCAAGGTTAAGAGGGTGATGTTACTGGTAAGCGCCTCCAGCCGCCGGAGCAGGCAGGCCATTGTATTTCCAATTTGAGACATAGGAAGGTCCTAATTTCTCCACAAATAACGTCTACCGCAAGATTGAAAAATCTACTTGTACAATGGGACGGGATAAACCCACCGTATACTGTAAAAATTTGAGAGTAGTAACACGTGAGTGGATGTTATTCAATGGAAGTAAGATGGGTAAGATCATAAGCTTGTTCTGCATTCGGAGCTGTAACGATGCTCGTACACTTCGAAGAGCATGAAAGAATATATTTTGAGCCCACGTGTCATAAATGAGCATTTGCCTATGCTATGGTCAGAAAGATAATCAGTTGGAGATGTCGGCGAGTAGGGTGAGCATTTAGTTCACTGAGGTCTTGTAGCATGGTGCATTAAGGAAAAATGGGTGTCATTGGAGGGCATGTCTGGGTAGAATTGAGCAGACTCCGTAGAACAGTCGTCAGCTTATGGTCTGGAACATTTAAAGTGTATAGTACTGTGGGTGGCCCAACCTGTGGGTTGGTGGGCAATTCAAAACAATCGCACTGTATCTGGGAGCCGGGACGCGATAGGTAAAGGTGTGCAAGAGCATAAGGCACTAGCAGAAAACGCCGAGGAGCCTCAACACCTGGAGCAGGTGATGAAGTGTCACCACCAGAAGGTACAGGGGTGATGAAAAATTCTGGTAGAGAATGGTCCAATAATCGAACAACCGGGTCAGAAACAGGTGTGTTAAGAGAAAGAGGCCTGGAAGGAGTTGGGTTTTCATGAACGAGACTCCATGATAGTGGTACTTCTTTTTTATTATTTTAGAGGGAAAAAAAAAGAAAAAAAAGAAAAAAAGGAAAAATAAAAACAAAGAGGGACAGGGAGGAGAGAGACAGTCATAAAGGCATGAAAGGGCTGTAAGTTCCCCCCTCTCTTCCGATAGGACTCTAGAAGCACAAGTAGTGCGGATGCAGCATGGAAAAACCGTTGCCATACCTACCCATCGTGCAGTGACATGCACTCCGGATAGCACCTCACATTACCGAGCCTCCTCGGTGGACAAAAGAGAGGGGTGGTCGGAAAACCCACCACAAGCATACGTTACTTCGGCTCACGTACCGTCTCAGAACGACGGTAGCGTTCTGGAGATACACCATCACCTACGGACACCCCACCCACTTCTCTGAAATCCGCGGGAAGGGCAGCAGGGCGCTCCAGATAATCTGATTCACCCCGGCAAACTACACGCACTCCGGGGACCCACGGCCAGAGGGATTGAAGACTCCTGCACATTCCCCCTACCTAAAACTGTAACTCAAAGGGGAAGGACCCCAGAGGGGGAATAGAGGGGGTTGGGAGGTGGAGGAGAAAGGGAAAAATAGAGGGATGGAGGATGGATAGGGAAAGGGAGATTGGGAGGGGTAATTTGGTTTCATGTCTGAGGAGGAATGAGGACCAAAAAAGCCTCTTGCCAATCAAGGAGCCCCCCTGAAGAGGAGCTATCCGATTGGCATTTCCAATTTTCAATCTGAAGTCTGCAATGTTGTTGTTGTTGTTGAATTGCATATTACTTTGCTATTGAATTACAATATTATTGTTTTGGATACATACAATGTGTTAGGAACGTTCATAGAACTAAAGGTTGGCAGGTGCCGTTTGTTGAACTTTACACTGACCATCCCTTTTATTGGTGACATTTAAGCAACACTGGCAAGTTGCACAAATGGTAACCAAAAAACCCCCTTATACCTCCTCCACCAATGGCATAAGTAAACTTCAGTAAGTTTAGTTACGGTTGTTTACAATCAGGGTGGGTTCTTGTATTCCCTCAGAATTTCACATCAGAGTGTTGATAAATGATTTTGATTCGTCGAGGTGAAGATTAAGACAAGGTGTGCATCATATGAGAATACTTAGTAATGATTTCCATATGTTGCATAAGGTCCATTCTGTTCAACATCATTCTATCAACAGTCAGAGAATGTGTAGACAAACTGTTCCATCCATGTTAGTTGAACCCTCATGATCCCAACTTTCTTCTCCACATGTTGCTCTTTCGATCCGGGTCACTCTTCCACATATTTAGTGAGATTTACCTCCTTTCCTCTCTCCCAAAATAAAAATTACGTACTAAAAAAAATATTACCAAGATAATACTGCAATCATGATTTGTAACAGCTATCACAGTAATTTTTCTAAAATTTTTTCACTAGATGTGAAGGCAAAATTCAAGTAGCTAAATACCATAGGCCAAAAATAGTTAGTTCCTACATGCCATACAACGTGTAAGCTCCTACATGACTTCACGTAACATAGTTTTCTCCATTATATAGTATTAATCACACAGTTCCTGCATGTTACAATAACAGTGCTCGGTGCATGATACAGTAACAATAAGATTGGCAAATACTATGGTGAAGCAAAAATGAATATGGCTGGGGAAATCATTTCATTGTTAACTTTATCAGTAGAGGTTTAAACATCTATATAAGACGAAAACTTCGGGGAAAAGAAAAAAAACAATTTCTGTGCTTCCTGTTTAACAATTTCATTGGTAATATCCGTTTTTCCTTCTTCATCCGAACCACTTCTAATACCATAAAATTTTCCAGGTATCTTCTGAGGTTGGAAAATTCTTGCCCGATTTTCTAGGAATTGATACTTGCTTTCATTCCGGATCTGAAATATTGCTTCATCTGAAGTTTTTTCTCACTTTAGAGAACCAAATTTCATCATGTGAAAATATTCTCCTATACACGGGCATTAGAAAAGAGAAGGGAAAAAAATAATGTCAATGCAAGAAATGGTGCATGTGGGGACTTCAGTTTTGCCAGAATTCCTTTTGTAGTCCTAATTTACATCAGCACAATAATGTGACACTTTCTTCCAAATATGATTTAGAACACCTCATGAATCAAGTTCAAAAATATTGTGTTCATTTGAATGGGTCGTCCATCTGTTTTTAGAATGTTGACTTGTTGTTTGTATAGCGATTGGTACAACGGAATCATCGGCACTGATCAATATTTAAGGTTAGTCAAAGCGTGTGCTAGACAATATTTATATGTAGTCAAGAATGTTAGACAATATTTATATGTAATCTATATTTTTATGATTCAATTTTTATATGTCAGTCCAAGCCAATGTTAGACAATTTATATGTAGGACATATTTATATGTAGTCAAGAATGTTAGACTCATATTTATTTGTAGTCACATATTATTTGTACGTCAGAATGTTAGACAAATATGTATAAGTAGACATATTTTATATGTAGTCTAGAATGTTAGACAATATTTCTAATTGTATGACACCAATATTTATATGTAGTCATGATGTTAGAAATATTTATATGGAGACAATATTTATATGTAGTCAATATTTATTATGTAGTCATGAATGTTAGTCAATATTTATATGTAGCCAATATTTATATGTAGTCAATATTTATTGGTATTCAAGTTTGTTTCGAACAATCTTTTTTTATGTAGACAATATTTATATGTAGTCTAGAATGTTCAGACAATATTTATATGTATGACAATATTTTATATGTAGTCAATATTTATTTGTAGTCAATATTTATATGCAGTCAAGATGTTATGACAAATATTTATATGTAGTACAATATTGATATGGTAGTCATGGAATGTTGTACAATTTTGAGTGTAGACAATAATTAGATGTTGTCACGAATTCTAGACAATTATTTATATGTAGTCAATATTTATATCGTAGGACAATATTTATATGTAGACTATATTTTATTGTTAGTTCTTTATTTAGATGTATTCAATATTTATATGTAGTCAATATTTATATGTAGACAATAATTTATATGTAGAAATATTTTATATTGTTGTCTCAATATTATATGTAGTCAATATTTATAATGTAGTACAATATTTATATGTAGTCAATATGGTATTGTTGGTCATTATTTATATGTAGTCAAATATTTTTATGTAGGACAATATTTTAATTTATGTAGACAATATTTATATGTAGTCTATATTTATATGTTAGTCTATATTTATATGTTGGACAAATGTTTATATGTAGTCAAATATTTATATGTAGTCAATATTATATGTAAGTCAAGAATGTTAGACAATAATTATATGTAGACAATATTTATATGTGACAATATTAACATTGTAGGTTAAAGCGTGCTATACAGGGTTTCCTAAGAGAATCATATTTTCATGATTAAAACAATATATATTTGTAAGTAATTATTTACAGCACTCCTTTATTAGCTAGTCTATCTTAAATGGAAATTAAATATTTTTCGCAGGATAATTTTAATTTGGCTTTCTGTCAGCTTAATTAGCAAAAGCTGAATACAAAGAAAATGTATTTTTATGGCATTTAAGTAATTATGTAAACAAATTTGAAATAATAGATTTTCTGTTGGTAAACTGGAGTATGCATTCTTCCGATCGACTTAATATTTAGCGCTGTTGCATTATCCTAGTGGGAAGCTTCCTATAATAATATATAATAATTTTAATAATGTTTCACTCATATAAATGTAGATTAATAAATCGGTCGTGCCGACTAGGGTAAAAAACTGGTCAATTAACAAGAACTCATTTAAAATTATGTCCTTTGTAAAATTTTCTCGTATAAGTTTATAAAACATATTTTTTGTCAGTTATGTTAATGTAAAAATTATATAATTTTTACCGCGTGATTTTTAGGAAGGTACATATTTTATGCCAAAGTTTGATAAGCAAATCGGGGGTCCTTGCAATAACTTGTAAGAAGCCATTTTATGATCATTTAAAAATTCTTCAACGTTTGGTTGCAACTTTAGAATAAAAAATTTCTGGGAAGTATTTTTCTCCTCATTTTGAAAAATATATGTTTTGGGTTAGAAAAAATGTTACTTCAGAATCTTTTTGAATATTTTCTGCTTCCGAATAAGGAAAAACAAAAGGTTTAAATCCTCTTAATTTAAGGATGCGAGGAAAATTTTGAATTGATTTTTTTTTTGGGTCCTTTTTCATTGAAATTTTTTCCTAGGGAAAGAAAGGCTCCCAGCTGATGTGGAAAACCAAAAATGGCTAGATGCTGCATAACGTGAAGTGCCTAAATTTATTATTTTAATGTGCCGTGCCAAATAATATGCAATTTTTATTTTTTTAGCATAGATATTGAATATTTTGGCTACTTGCAATAAGGACACAAATTGCTCATCTGACTTGGTTGAAGATTGGTATCAGAACCGATTATAACAGAATGTATACCTGATATTTGTATTTTCGGTTATAAAAAAATGAAGACGAAGGAAATTGATGGGTGATGGACTGATTACATCGTCTACAAGGTCTCTTTGCGTCTATCTACTTTTTTTGGTATCGACTGAAGAAGACTTACTGTGTAGGCGAAACGTTTCGAAATGAAGATACCTAACTGTTGCATATGTGTCTACCGAACGATGAAAGAAATTGTTTATTTTTGTAACAATTGAAGGCGCCAGTGTCTGAGACATGAGTTCGGATTGACTGAATGGTGCTAGTTTTTGAGTAATTTTCATGATCGTGTGCTTTCCTGTAGGTGAATATAATTACACTCTGTGTAAGGCGAAACATTTACTAACCTATGAGTCTATGACGTTCACATGAAAGACTGGTGATTGAACTTAGTTTTTTCCAGACAATAGCCAATATCAAATTGCATGAAGTTAGCAAAAATCATTAAAAAATAAATCAAAGCTTGCTACTTCAGGGTTATAAGCTTGTTTGGCTGTATGTTTTTTTAGCTAGCATGATGATCGAAACTATGAATTGGAACATGGATTTATGGGCAATAGAGGGAACAATAATGTCTTTGCAACAGCAGCACAGTATAGTTTAAAGACTTTGTGCTATTTACGTATAGTTAATACCTCAGTTATTTGAGATTTCAAGAGATATAAGAACTTCCATATAGCCGTGTTAGAACGAGAGAGGATTCCTTAAACCACTGGACTGCAAAAACTTGACAAATTGGGTAGTCTCAAGATTATCTCTTCTTATTTTGGACAACTATCCTTTAAACCATGACAATATTATCCAAAATTTAGAATGCTGCGCTAACACAACTTTAGTTGAACAAATGTCCATTGACAAAATTTGCCCATGCACTCTGGTCCCCGGGTCCGACTCATGAGAACTCCCTACACGAAAGTCAATCCCAAAAACGTCTACACACCGACGGGTTATAACTCCACTCCACAAAGGGGTAGCAGAACAGCAAAGGAATTATACACCAAAGCATATCCGCCTAGAATTATAAAAAATTCTGGGAAGGTTTCTATGTTTTCAAGATGCCCTTCGCTTGGATTCGCCAACAATTTCACAACTGGTTACAGAGTAGATTTGGAGCAGGGTGCTCATGAATGGATCACTGTGACATGTTCTTGAACCAATTGGAGGCAAACATAATGCAGATGTAGCATACAATGGACTAGAAAAAAAGCGTTTGACAAGTGTTGACCATGGTTGCAAATGATTTCACAAAAAATGACGCGTAAAAGAAAATAACGGAAAAGTGGGAAGATAGCATTTTTTAACTTTTAACCAATAGAAATCAAAAAAGTTATGGCGAATAAAGTCAGAGGCTCCATTAGTGATAAGCTCTGTTCCAGGAAAAGTTACTTTACTGCACCCATCCTTTTACCTCTTCTCTCTTATCTCGTCACAGATTGATATATAAACCATTAGCACTATATCTGACCATTAAATCTAATGATCCACATTTTATTTCTACGATTCGAGGGTTATGGATGATTATGGTCTGTCTTTTACATCTCTACGTACTTCTGCTGCCTCCTCTGTATCTACTGAAGAAATCACGTGTTGTGGTATTGGGCCAAATTAAGGGGGTTATAAAGGGAGTAGCCTAAACTTTTGCATTTTGGTATCTCTTATTTAAATAATATAATATTTTTGTCAGTAACAATTGGTGTGTTACTAAAGACCTTTGTAAAGAAAATTCGGAAGATAATCAATACCAAAGTTTAATCAACTTTAAATGCATATTGACCTAATATATTTTAAATTATTTTACACCTCTACCTTCAGGTCAGTTAGAAAAAGTTTGAACCTAATGTTAGATAAATGGACATGAGCAACTAGTTATGACATATTGTGCGCAAACGTTTAGCTCTTATGGAACATGGTTAAGGTTTGACAAAGCTCCTGAAGACGAAAAGGTTGCCACAATAAAATGCTATGTTAGCTGCATCTGTGTCATTTACCAAACATTGTGTTGGTGATTTCCTTTGATCACTGTATTTCATGTTGGACGCTATGCTGCTAAATTTGTATTTATGGCAAAAAAAATTGGGAACATTGAAAAAAACTGATTTTCCTGTGATATATGTGAGTGCCTCATGTGTTGGCCCCCGTCAGCACGTTAATACTGATAACTCGACAATGTAACTTACAGAAGGCAATAATCTTATGAGGACACGCCACTATCCCTCTGGTCTTGTATTAGTATATTATTTTTCCTCTGTAATCTATTTTGTCTCAACTATCGTTATGTTGCTTTGTTTTCTTAAGGTGATGTCTAGGATCTTTCTTAATCATGGTATACTTACAATCTTCGAGGACAACTGTGTTGCAGAGCTTTCCCAGACCTCAGTAGGAGCTTTCGCTCGATCTTCTACAACACAATTGTCCTCAAAAGCTTTATTAACGTTATCCATGAATTAAGGGAAGATCTTGGACTTCACCTTAGAAACAGACTTAACAAATGCGATTTATAGAGCCGTACTGTCTATAATAAAAATACACCGCTTATCAGGAGACAGGGAAACTCACGAGCCTCTTAATTGGCCTGCTCTATTTTATGATACTGGTCTTTCGAGATACCACAGAATGCCTCTACTGCTTTACCTCTAAGCTGTGTTGAGGGAAAAGTTCAGTAGATAGGAGTAGCGAGAGGAAGGTATATAGTAACAATAGTTTTCATTGTCGGTACTTGTTAAGGTAGGGTAAGTCAAGCTCCCGCTATCCATTCCCCTCCTTCTCCCCCCCCCCCGGAAAGGATGATGTATGGGGCTCGGTCCATGAACATAAATCACTCGACTCACAGCTCCCAACACTATCTTGGATGCAGAGAGGGGTCACCTGTCAATCAACGAGGGTAAAAATTGATGGAGACAGACTAACGTTCATGGAGGCGATCTCCCATATTGGATTTACTTGCTGTGCACTTGTATGAAGAATCAGGACATAACCCCTCTCATTTACAGCGGTCAAGAACCTGATCTCCTGTCATCGGGAAAGATTATTACGGGACACTAGATCGAGCCAGTGGGTTGTCACCAACACCTGCGACCCAAACCCCCCCCCTTCACATCAATCAGCAACGGCTACCTATTGCAACAACACGCCAGTGTCACCAACCAGGACACCCAGTTTTTAGCGTTGAATTTCAGATATCATTTATATTTTTAATTTTTCATTTTCTTTCTTGTAGGATCTGTATTCATATTTATGTGTTTTATATTACATATTTCCTAAATACATGATGTTGTTTATATTTGTCCAGGTTTTTGTTCTTTTTCTATTCACTATTTTCTGTGGAGGATGCCAGCATTGGTAATACTGTTCTGAAGTTGTTACAGGGCTGTGTAAGCCTTACAAGTGGCGGACTTGCCAGGATCAACTATATGAATCAAGATTCAATCTCCATCTCAGAATCTCCATTGGAAACTTCCAACGCCGCATAACCAAAGACGGTTACCACCAGCATGAGTAATCATTCTACATGGTAGGCTACAGTACAGGTATTGAAAAAGATTTGGTGATTGTTTATAGTCCTCAATTTATTGTAAGTCAAGTCAGGCAGGATATAATATTTAATTCCTGCCAGCTAATTTTGTTGTTGAGCTTGGAAAAACACTTGGAGGATTAGACCTAGGGACCCGAGATTTTCCAGTGACAATTTTTTTCATTGAGCTCTTTATTATATCAAGGGGACACTGTTCGTGGACCTCTTGATTTGTTGGTGAGAAGATTGGATGGTCCAGTGACCCATTCTACTTACTGTTTGCCTGAGCCGGCATATAAATCCTCTTCGTTTTCATTAGTACACATTGTTTAATTGAAGCCAGGGAATCGAGCCCTATGGTTTATTATAGTTTGAGAGGAAACAGGAATTGAACCCTGTTTTTTCTTAATACCGTTTCATTTCCATGATAGTTTAAGTTAATTCTAGCAAATATGGCGGAATACCAGTTATTGGACGAACGATACGCTGGAAGTAAGTTAGGAATAACGGGAACAATTTAGGAATCTTTCATTTGTGCTAAGACCCAGGAAGACTTTGGAAAGGATGAGAATAGAAAGAGAAAAGAGAGACAAAAAGGAGCATGATTGACTTGATCGTGAGGAGAGAGCTAAATATGTGAAGAAAGAACAAGTTAATAAAGGGAACTTGAGGAAAGAGCAAAGGATATAGAATATGAAGTTAAGGGAAGATGAGAAGAAAAGGCTCGCGAGCTCGAAAAGATCGCCTTGGAGTTAGAGAAAAAAAAAGTTTACTTTTCACAACAGCAATTAGATGAAGGAGTAAATGGAACAACGTGCAGCTAGTGCCACATTTTCCATACCTAATTTACCTCCCTTCACAGAGGGGGAAGAATAACTTCGTACTTGTCAGGTTTGAAAATACCGCTCCCTCTGTGAATGAGCCTGCTGACACCTGGGTACCATGGTTAAGAATGTTATTTTCTGGTACAGCTTGAATATCTATGCACTTTGTCGCGATATCAATATGTAATTTTAACCTACTGAAGAAGGCAATCCTATAGAATATTTTAAAAAACCACTAATTCTTACAGGAAAGATTTAAGGTATGCAACCTTACAGCCTGGCCAGAATTTCAGCAGTTACAGGTAACACTCTTTCGTTTGTTCGACTTTTGGATAGAGAGTTCAGGATATTGATCACAGTTTTTTGAATCTCTTAGGAGACTTCATGGTTGACTGACCAGTTTCCTGACAGCTTTCCCATCAGATTACGAAACATTCATCAGAGATCGTAACCTGATTAATGCTGAGGAAGTTGCTGAGGCTGCTGACCTGTTATGCTGCTGAGGCTCACAATTCCTATAAAGACCTAAAGCGGATCGAACTCTAAAGGGGAAGGGTTCATCAGACCATAAGAAATCTCAAAAGCCTTAGTGGAAAGTAAAATGACTTCTTTTATTCCTGTTTGTCATTTGTGTGGTGTTAAGGGACATAAACGTCCAGATTGTCCTTCTAAGAAGGTCCAAAAAGTTGGAAAGATGTCTTTAAAGACTGTATCAATGACCAAGACCCTTCAGTTCAGGAGAACGGTTAATGGACTTAATGTATCTACATTTTACGTGGACACTGGATGCACATGTATAGTCATTTCTCATAAGTCGTTCCAATTCCTAATGAAAAACTCATTCCTCTGCTATACTTTCAGACTACTTGGGCCGTACAGACACTTTTCCTACATCCGTTGTTACATTAGGTCCTAAATGGTTAACAGGTTGGTCTGAAGCCGTGCTAGCTCCCATCACTTCTTGGCTCCGTACTAATAGGTAATGTAAGAGGTGCAATCTTCCTTCTTGAGGTTGACCTTTCATCACCAAAGATGGACATAGGTGTTTCAGATCCTCTTTCTGTGAGAGTCAGCAAGTCCCTTCGATGTTCAGTTGATGAAGAAAATGTCTCGTCGAGATTATGTGGGATTAAAACCAGTGATGTACTTTCGAAAGCAAGGAAGTAGGATCACCGGTTCACTGTTAGATGAAAGTGAAGATATCACCTCGATACCATAAAATTGTCTTGATAGGGCTCAAGACAAGGCCCAGGCTTCTCTACTGTCCACCTTTGATTTTCCTGGCTTTAAGCCTTTAGATATATCGAAGGACTCATTTGTCAATGTACAAACGTATTGCCTTCTCTTCAGGAATTGCCGTAATTGCCCGCTAAACAAAATTCAAGTTATCCAAAGGAAAAAAATTTTTCATATAAAATTTGATATATAAAAGGTATCTTGTACAAGTCTGTATTCAAAATTAAATTCAGATGTGACGACTTTCATTCTTAGTTGTTCCTAGTCATTGCAGGAGGACTGTTCTTAAAATGGCTCATGACCTGCAGTGGCTGGACAGTTCTCGCATCGTAAAAACCTTTAAATAAGATTAGGGAAACCTATTTTGGCCAAAAATGTCGTCAGATGTCACTAACTATTGTAGATCGTGTTATAGTCTGCCATACTGTCATCCTCCCGAGGTACCTGGCGAGTACCTATGGTCATAATGCCTATCTTTATGGTACCGTTTTCGTAAGAGGTAGCTATTGACAATCGTTGATTCCTTTTATCTCCACTTTCATCTGGGGGGGACTCAGATTTTATATTAAAATTAGCTGATTATGCTTCGGTTTCCCTGAAGCCGTTCCTTAAGACCATAATTATACAGAGGTGGCTGAAGCCTTTTATTCATCTTCTCCAGAGTGTGCCATTTCCTAGAGGAAATTTTGTTGGACCGTGGGTCACAATTCCCATCTGACTTTAATGCAACATCTATACCAACTTCTGGGAGTTGTTGTGATGCTCCTCCGCACAGGCACCCTCTCATCCCAGCCTGTAAATTGGAGGATTGAGCGCCAGCATGCGATTTCCCCAAGCCATTTTTAAGGAAACTTTGCCCCTTAAACCTAAGGGATTGGGCATCGTTACATTACCATGTGCTTTGTTTGCCATGAGGGAAGTTCCCAGTGATCTCTTTGGGGTTTGCACATTTGGAAACGTCTGTATGGTACAAACAGGCCAGAGGGCTCCTACTGTCATCCTTCATGACTTATGGATAATGGAGAAGGTAAATGCTTTGAGGTTCAGTCTTACGTTTTTCCTTGACCTTAGATCAAACTTTGAGGAGTCCTCTGACATAGTTTCGGTAACTTAAGCTCGTTTAATGGACAGTAAAAAACTATTTGATTCCAAAGTCAGAGGAAGAAATTTTAAAGGTAGGAGATGAAGTTCTTGTACTTTTGCCTATCAAGTACAAATAAATGATAGTAGCATGGAAAGGTCCATTAAAGTATTAATAAAATTTGTGGGAGGAGGTAAGTGACATACTTCATAGAAGTCAAGGGGGAAAGGAAACCTAAGCTTTATCATATCAACTCTTTAAGAAATTTTACGATGAAATTCGGTTAACTGCTTAATAACTTTGGACTTAGTTTTTCCACACGAACTTGAACCGACTACTGAAGAATGTAAGTGTGCGTAATTGACCCTCTAACTTAGACTATGATGAAGAAACTACATGATTGGTGACTCTTGAACCACTCGGACGCAACCTACAGTAATATTACTGAAATCTTAGGATGACCATAAGAGTCTGAACTACTTCAAATGTGTGAGTACTTTTCCAGACGTTCTTTACTGATATTCCAGTGTTACCTCACGGTAGTCCATAAGATTGACTTAATGTGACGGACAGTCCTATCAAAACGAAAATTTAGACCGTTCCAGTTCACCTTAGGGATGCATTTGGAACCCGAGGGTAGACAAATTATTAAATACTAAGATCATTGAACCCTTCAGTATCTTCATATTGTTCATCCAGTAGTCATGGTTAAGAAGGAGGATATTCACATAGACTTGTATTGACTTCAAGGCCTTTATGCTATTAACTCGGTGGGATTGCTGAATCTATGCCTTGATAGATTAGCTCGATCTAACAAAATTTTATGACGCTTCCTTCTTTTCAGAGATTGATATTGCGCTGGGCATATCATCAAAGTAATGTTTGATCCTTCTTCTAAAGCAGTACACCGCTTTTCCTACACACCAAGGACAGAATGCAGTATAGAAACTTATGCCTTCGGTTTGGTAACTGCCCTGTGCTACTATGTGGAGATGATGAGAATGGTCTTGGGGTAATATGCCAAATGTTTCGTTTATTTTGATAACATTTCGTTAATGGCATCCACGTGGGGCGAAATATCCAAACATTAACGTCAGTTTTGCGTGGTTACGCTCACATGGCTCACGGCCAAGCTGATGAAATCCTCCTTGGTATAACAAGATATATGATATCTTGGACTGAATACTTTCTAAATAACACTCTGCAGCTACTCCCCAGTAAGATCAAATGCTTTTATTAGGAATTTAAATTCCCCAAAACCAGAAGCTCCATGGTTAGCTTTCTTGGTTCTGTAAATTTTATGCATGGTTAACCCGAACTTACTGATCTTACAGGCATTTTATTCCGGACTTCCTTAAAAAGTCTGAGAAGGAACCTCTTGAACTTTCTGACGTAGCTCGGGAAAAGTTTAAGGAGATTAAAAGTATCTTCTCGAAAGACCCTGTACTTAAGATTCCAGATTTAATAAAACATTTTGTTTGAGAACTGATGCCTCCAATACTGGCTTAGGGGGTGTTACTACATACCATGAGGGTTACCCCCTTCCTGTATGCTTCCTAACCCGAAACTCCTTCCCGCAGAAACAAGATACTCCACAATAGAAAACAAATGTTTAGCCCTTGTGTGGGGTATCTCCAAACTTAAATTTTATTTGTTGGGAAAAGAATTCATTTTAGAAAACGGACCACAAACCTTTGATATACCTAGAAACTTTTAAGGGAACCAACAGTGCCTCTTGAGGTGGACTTGGCACTCCAGGCTTTTAAGTTCCATATTGTGTATATCAATGGTTCATCCAATTATTTCTTTACTGGTTAAGCGTGACAGTCAGTAGAAGATTTGTTGCCTTAAGCGACTTCAACATGTTAGAACTTTTTCCTCGCCTATTTTTTTCTTATACCCTTGACTATAAGTCTTGGTATGGGGGAGTGTGTAGGGAAAAGTTCAATAAATAGGTGTAGAGGGAATTTTATATAGTAACATTTGTTTCACTGCCGGCTACTAGGTTAATTGTTTTTTTAGGATAAGTCAATTACCCCGTTTTTCCCGCCCTTTTCTCCCCTTCCTGGGAAAATGATAGTTTGCTGCCCGGGTGCTTGTTTGGTTGGGTCAGTCTAGCTCCCGCATCCCTTCCCTCCCTCTTTCCCCCCCAAAGGTTTATGTGTGGGGGTCTGGTTAAACAGTAAATTTACTAGACTCACGCTCCCAACTCTACTCTTGGTGTCAAGAGGGTCACCTGGCAATCAACGAGCAGAAAAAAGAAAGGGCTAACGGCCTAGACTTCTCATTTTGTATTGAAGTACCTGTGCACCTGTATGAAATTGCAGGACATAACCCCACATCATTGCAGTGTAAAGAACCTGCTTTCTTGTCATCGGATATTATACTCACGGCAATAATCTGTGAAGATTCTAGCCAGTGGTGGTCACCCAAAACCTGCGACCCTTCCCCCCATCATCAGCAACGGCCATGATTTTAACAAAAGTGTCACAACACCAGACACCCACGTTTTATATACATTTAAATTAGCGTTGAATTCCAGTTATCATTTATATTTTTCATTTTTTCATTTTCTTTAAAAAAAATAGGATTAATATTTCATATTTAAGTGTTTTACATTTTATGTTTTCTATATAATAAAGTGTTCATGTTTGTCTGTTATTTTTTCTTTTTATTCACTAATTTTCCTGAGGAGGAGCGGCCTGATTTAATACTGACTGAAGTTGTTAACAGGGCTGATTAAGCCTTCACAAATGGGCGACCTTGCCAGGATCAACTCGACTGAATCAAGATTCAACTCCCTCTCGAATCTACCATTGGAACTTCAACGCCGCATACCACCCGACGGTGACCACCAGCCATGAGTAATATTCTCTATGTAGGACTACGGTACAGGTATTTGAAAGTTTGGTGATTGTTATAGTCTCAATTTAAATTTTAATCAATCAGGCAGGATAAAATATTTAATTCTGCCACCATTTATATGTAGCCTTGAAACACTTTGGAGGATTAGACTCTAGGGACCCGAGATTTTCCAGTGACAACTTGTTTTATTGACTCTTTATTGAAACAAGGGAACTGTCATGGGACACTCTTGATTTGTTGGTGAGAAGATTGGATGGTCAAGGGACCCCATTCTACTTACTGTTTGCTCAGAGCCGGCATAGAACCCTTCGTTTTCGTTAATACATATTGTTTAATTGAAGCAGGGATTGGCCTCTGGTTTATTTACAGTTTGGCGGAGCAGGAATTGAACCCTCTGTTTTCTTCAATACCCGTTTCATTTCCCCTGATAGTTTAAGTTATTCTTGCAAGTATGGATGAATACCAGTTTTGGATGAATGCTGGAAGTAAGTTAGGAATAACAGGGAAAAATTTAGAATCTTTCATTTGTGCTAAGATCCAAAGGGAAAAACTTTAAAAAGAGAGAATTGAGAGAGAAAAAGACAGTTAGAAAGGGAAAGAGAAGAAGAAAAGGAGAGAGAGAGAGAATAGAAAGAGAAGAGAATAAGGAGAGAGAGAGAATCGAAAGAGAAAGAGAAAAAGGAGAAAGAGAGAATTGAGAGAGAAACCGAGAAAGACAGTTAGAAAGAGAGCGAGAAGACCAAAAAGAGTGTGATAGACTTGATCGTGAGGAAAGAGCTAGAGTTACTGAAGAACAGGTTAAATTAAGAGAACTTGAGGAAAGAGCAAGGGATAGAGAAGTTGAGGAAAAGCTAGAGAACATGAGTTAAAGGA